>JANAVB010027212.1:0-45850 GCA_029216955.1 Iris pallida
ATGCTTCCTGTACCTCTGGTGAGGACTAAGTTCTTCTGTGCTTCTGGTACGACGAGTAGACCGTACTTTTGGAGACGACTGAACCTCTATGCACTCAGGCTATGTGTGGACTTGGCTTCCAATGACAACGAGACTTCTGTGCATGTAGAGCAACTTATGAAGCTATATTTCGGGCTACCAGAGTCACTGTGTTGTAGGCGACAAGTAGGTTTGTGCTTCAGGTCGACGAGGTTACTGTGCTTTTGGAGCGACAAGTTGACTTGCATTAATTGCGATGGGAGTTTTCAAGTCTCTTGTAGAGAAGTGACTTAAGCTTCTGATCCAGAGCACATGATTGCGTCATAGGAATGGAGATGGTGTAAGCATATCACCATCCTGCGTTTCGTACAGACGTAGGTAAGTAGCTGCACTGAACAGTGAAGGTGTTGGCTGTGAAGGGAAGGGTATGACATCCTTGTGCGTCTTGTGATTGGCACAGGCAGATAGCTGCATCTCTGGAGTAAAGACGCTGGCTTCTGGAATAAAAGAAGGGGAAGGGGACTACCACCATCTTGTGTCTGAGGTTGGCACAGGAAGGTAGCTGCGCCTCTGGCTTGAAGGCTCTGGCTTCTTCAAAGTGCCGAGTTACTGATATTCTAATGAGAGGCTGCGCCCACAAGAATATCAGAACATGCTATGGTGGAGGTCAATCCTCCAGCGTGTGTATCGAGAAGAAGGAAGGCTGCGCTTCGATGAAGACTGCATCCCTTGTAGATCCCTCTAAGATTTTGTCGAATCTGTACTAGATCCTTTATAGAAGAAAAAATTAGTCCCTTATGTATGATCCTGATGTGTTTGTACTAGACTTTGGTAGACATGACAATGAAGGGACTTCTTTCCATATCTTTGTTTTGTCTTTTTAGTATTGAGCCTTAGTTTTTTGCATCTTCTGTGCTTTGGTGAAGGGTTGTCTTCAGCTGAGATTTTTTATGCTTCTACAATCCCAACAATTGGATGATCTGTACTTCCGGCCGTACAAGGCTTCGTACGATGCCATTTGGATGCTGGACTGATAGCTATTGTTATATGCAGATTCGGCCAACGGTAGATGAATGTCCCAGCTTGACTTCAAGTCGATTTTATAGAGGCGTAACATGTCTTCAAGAATCTGGTTCACCCGTTCTATTTAGCCATCGGTCTGAGGATGATAAGCTGAGCTAAACTTTAACTTGGTCCCCATTGCTGACTAAAGACTACACTAGAAATATGACACGAACCGTCCATCCCGATCTGAGACGATAGATACCGGTATCCTGTGCAGCCAAACTATTTACCAGTATAGATCTAAGCAAGACGATCGATGCTCCAAGTGACTTTAATGGCAATGAAGTACGCTGACTTAGTTAATCGATCGACGATGACCCAGACGACATCGTTCCCGTGGTGTCTTTGGCTGGCCAACAACAAAGTCCATAGTGATGTGATCCCATTTCTATTCTGGATGGCAAGGTTATGCATCTCCCCGTCCGGTCTCTGATGCTCAGCTTTTACCTGCTGACAGGCCATGTATTGCCACGTGTCACGACCCGCACCCTAGAGTAAGGGCACGAGAAGTGAGTACGTCCAGCTTACGCCGCAGTGTCGTCGGTAGAACGCTGTCCTAGGTCAAACATCTAATAATATAAAGGTACCTGTACAGTATATACACTCCGAATGGAGGTGATATAGCAATACAGTTTCAATCACATCTAAGGTAGAGCATGATAAGGATAGATAAAATATAAAATCCAAAAGAGATACAGCAGAGAGAAGTCTAAGTGTCTAAGATACACAAACCCAGAAATACATCTCAAATATCAAATACAGTAATCTGTAAGTAAATACAACTCAAGACAACTGAAATAAGCTATAAGAAAACCCTAGCTATCTATGCAACCTCTACGGTGTCTCCTCTAGGCTAGCAGGCAACCTCCAAGCAATCTGTAAATTTATCAATAGGTCCAGTCAGGACAAGAGCGAGCACAAAACATCTCACGCAGTTCATATCAAGTTAGGAAATATAAAGCACGCAATAGAGTAAGGTACAGGAAATGCTGAAAGAAGAATGTATATGAAAAACAGCAGAGATTTGATAACGAGAAATATTATATGATAAGTAAGAACTGTAAGCCAACTGTTATTTAGAGTACAATATGGTTATGTAAACGGTCTAGGACAATGCAATGGTAACTCCATTGTACGTGAGTATACAATAGACATATACAATAGTTATACAATGTTGTACAATAGGATTTGAGTACATAACCAATTCTACTCTCCCTCCCCAATCAATACACAAGGATCCACTCCAGTTACGTTATCTTATATAATAGTGTACAATGTTATACAATGAATGTACAATATTATACAATAGATGTACAATGTTATATAATAGTTGTACAATGTTATACAATAGTGTACAATGATCTATCCTTGGAACTCATGTGATAATAAGAGTACAATATGCACAATGAGTATACAAGGATATGGGTATTCAATAAATACAATATGTAAGTGAAACGCACATCACAATATGTATTTAGTGAATACAAGGGGATAACATCTCAAAAGAAGATCCATATAGTACCAATCCGTGATAACAATTGTGTCAGCATCAAGTACAGTAATCTAGAGCAAGAATGCAAATCTAGAAAAGTATGAAACGGTCAGAGAATGTACTCGCCTGCTATCTGA
This sequence comes from Iris pallida, assembly GCA_029216955.1. Lineage (NCBI taxonomy): Eukaryota > Viridiplantae > Streptophyta > Magnoliopsida > Asparagales > Iridaceae > Iris > Iris pallida. The sequence goes on from JANAVB010027212.1 coordinate 2,713, forward strand.
ATGTCTAAACGAAATATACTGTCCGATGAGAGGTATCTGGCTCCTATTTAGAGCAGCACAAGTCACAACAAGTCCAAAATGGTAAAATAAAGCTCTACTATGCATTCTAAATGATTCTATGTCATTCTAGGTCAAAGTCAACTCTTGGTCAACTCTGGTCAACCGTACTAGTCAAACTAGGTTAACTAGGCATTACTAGGTCTAAACCTAGAAACAACTCTCATTAGGCATAATCAAGCCTAGACTATCGCTCACACAAAATCCCAAAGCTACACAAGTTATCAAACACACATTACATATATATCATATATTTTTATTACAAGCAAAGTGCATAAAGACAAGGAGTGAGTGATACATGAATGTGGATATGGCAATGTGTACATAGCAGTACAATGTGTTCAAATGTGAGGGGGTTATGTTAGAAGGATAACATTTAGCAAGGGTTCATTGTGTCATATAGAAGAAATAACATGTAAAGCATAGGTTTAGCATGTGTGTGTGGGTGTTAATCATAACAAAAGGGTTTATTTATACATCAAAGGGTTTACTCATAATAGTAAGTAGGTTTTATGTGTATTCATGCTTGGGGTTACTGTCAACATGTAGAAGGGGGTTTTAACTTATGAACATGGTGCTAAGTGCTAATATGGCATGATACATTCCTATCATGTTGGCATTCATTATAGCATACATTCATAATTGATTACGTTACTTACTTACATATGGATACTTGCATACATGTTTCAATACCTTGCATTACCCATATGCTTGCATTTCATCCATTCATTCATGCATTGTATTCATTCATTCATCATTCATGCACCTGTACATACATATTTGAAATATTATATACTTTCATATATTATATCATTTATGCATACACTATATATTACATTCTCTTAACACACACACATATATATATACACATGTATACATACATATTTGTACATACAAGGATATACAAAATGCATATGTCGTATAGTAATCTTCTATTTAAAATCAATACTGTACAAATTAGGCATTCATTAAATTCTAGGATTAAAGTATATTATAGATCTTTGTGTTAGCTTTCCGAAACTTTAAACTGATCGCATTTTGTGTCTGAAAGCTCCCGGAATCGTAAAAATACCGAAACGTGTTCGTCTTTCATACAGCTGACACTCAAATAATTTTACAGAAAGTTTTAAAACGAATTTGGCTTATTAAAATATATTTGGAAAGCTAACTTCGATACGCTTCTTTTAAAAAAATTGGAGGTTAATTGGAGTTATGAGCTAAAAGTTATGGCATTTCTAAGTTGCTATTGCTACTAAAAACGTGAATAAATATTATGACGAATTTAGGTAGTTTGAGACAAAAGAAACACAAGTATATAACATAATATATCAAGAACTCACTCTCTATACTAATATATATATATATATATATATATATATATATATATATATATATATATATATATATATATATATATATATATGAGACACTATAGAACACATCTCCAATACAAAAATATGAGATTAAACATGTAATAATTTATTCATACATAACAACACAACACATAGTGTGTCCAAATTTGGGGTTTTTCCACATGGACACAACCACAACACAAAGGACACTCCTATGACCTCCAAATGGACACAAAATGGAAACAAATGGAGATACAACCATGGGGGTCATTCCTATGGGTTCAAAATATTCCTATATGAATGTAGGGATGGATTAGAGGAGAGATTAAACCTTCCGGAAGAGAGATTCAAAGAAAAATCCTTCCGACACGACACCGACACGTAGAGATTCCAAAAGAACACGAACGAGCTCCGAATCCTCCCAAACTTGGCTAGCACCTCTAACCATGGAGTAGAAGAGAAATAAAGAAGATTTGGTGGAAGAAGGGGTTGATTTGGAGATGAAATCAATGTAGGTTCGTCTCTAAATTAATTCGGGGAAGAACAAGAGAGAGAAAGTGGATGAAAACAAATGAATGAAGGAGTGACTCACTCCTTATCCCCCCCATAGGTGGCTGTCCAAAAAGGGTGAGGTGTCCCCTATTTGAATGTCCAAAATGTCCTCCACTAATCTATTTGATTTAAATTAGAAATGGTTTAAAGGTTGAGGTCAATTTAGTCTAGTTTTAAGTCTCTAATTAAACTAAACCTATCCATAAATAATTAGTCTAACTACTAACTAAAATTAATATCATATGGACTAAAATTAATATCATGTGGGCCATGACTAACTAGTGTGGGTCCCACTAGAGTCAAACTACCCCCCGGGTCCCCGTTTCAAGTTGGATTGAGTTAAAATTCGAACCCAACTCAAATAACCCCAAAAAAATATCATAAATAATAAAATAAATTTCAACCCCAAAATAATATCGTAAATAATAAAATTTTAAAAATATTCAAAAATGTAAAATGACAAAAATATCCCTGTTTCTGAAAACTGGGGGTGACAAATCTATCCACCTTAAAAAAATTTCGTCCTCGAAATTAAAATGTTCATACTCCTTCTAGGTCAAACCCCCATAATCAAAGTCCCAGAACTTAAACAAATCATATGATTTAAAAGGACGACATACATGATCATGGCATACGGTGGTAGTGAAGTCTCATCTAGGTATACTAGTCATGCTAACCAAAACGGTCATAGGATATCAAAACACACAAGCAATCTAGGGTGTAAACTAGAAAAGATACAGAAATAATAATCATCAAAACTGTAAGGCAGTCTACCATCCTATATGAAACTGGTATTTATCAAAAATAAATAAAGATGACTACCAATTATCTATAAAGGGGTATTATTCAAAGAAATTGCAATCAAAAGTTAAAGAATGAAAGTCAATTGCATTGAAATCCAATCACAATATATATAGAGAGAGAGTGTTAGAGAAGGAAAAGCTAGCATTATGTAAGGTTATGTGGTTCATGTGTGTATGGGTTTATGTGGACATGTTCATATATTTAGATAGTAGGCATGTGTGTATGTGAAATATACATGAAGAGTATAGGAGGATTTGGGTTTCGAAACAATAGCTATCCAGTTACACTACTCATGGCATATTGGTTAAACAATCTACAACACACAACCTATTTACTCATAACATGCATGGCTAACCATATACATATATATATAAAGAGGTAGAGATTTAGTTATGTATCTATATACATTATAACATGCATGCATAAACTCTATATATACCTATATAGATATATAAACATAACATAGAGAGGAAGGGTTAGGTTTACATGGCAGTGTATACTAAGTTAGGGTGTGTGTGTCCTTGTACAGGGTTATAGCTTAGTATTGAAAGGTTAAATCCAGTTTTAGTTCAGCATTTACATATAAAATCTGAAAATAAGCTAACATTTAAACCAGTGTAATATTAACATAATACAGTTTCTGATTTTAGGGGTTTGAAACATCACAACCAATCTCAATGCTCCCAATACATCCTAACATGATAGAAATGAAACCCTAACATACTATCAATACATTTATCTACGCATACAGTTAAATATTGAAATCAATGTAAAAATGTTAACATGTATTCAGTTTTAGGAATTGGAGAACTTCGAACATCAACCAACCCAATGTTTTTATCACAACCTAACATGTAAGAATATGAAACCTAAATTTATATCCCTACATACAACAATGTACATAGCTCCAAAATATTACATTTTTAAAAAATAAAACAGCAAATTGAACTAAATATTTGGAATCTAGTATTAAGGGTTAATATGCACATAGTCTTAGATTTGACAAATTCAAACACAAAACTCAACCAATTTTTTTTTTGAATTAAGACCCTATGTATAACATACATGTGCAGTGATGTAAACATAACTAATAACATGAAATTTATATTTAATTAACGAATTTAAACTGGGAAAGTAGAGAACCCGAAATATTAGGGTTTTGAGAATTTAAACATCAACAACACATTAATATGTATTTAGATAGATGGGAAATCAAGTGTAGCATGCATACGTATCAGGCAGTGTCTGTGTCCACTATATATATTCTCATGTCCCAATATAAAAAAAATCAAATTCTATATCAAGACCAACATTTAGATTCTTACTAAGATTGCAAGGTAGGTGACTGGTGTAATCAAGACAATTTTATTATTATTATTATTAATTAATACAAGAATAATAGCAAGAAGGAAATAACGATAAAATATGTTCTGCTTATCCTTTTAAAAGAAGGAACCATTTTGAAACCCAGAGCTAAATTATCAAATCCAAGGTAAGGTCTAGCAAAATCATCGATTCATTATATTAAGAAGAAATTCATAGCAAGAAGTTACACAAAGGTTTATAAAAACAGGTAAAGCTACTCCTAAGTTAAATAATGAGAAACAAAACAAAACAAACAAATAACAATTCTTTTTTTTGAAGGGCTGAAACAAAAGTAGAGAAAACATGTACAAAAATATTTAAGGTACAATCTGATAATCATATGCGTCTATCCAAAATCATGGTACTCTAAATCCTCGTCATACTAGAAAGCAAGGCTACGATAATCACAGAGTCCTCGACTTAGGCACATACCTCTAGAATTATGGTATTTAAAATTTTCGCGATGCTGCTAGCTTGGCTGCGAAAACCTTAAATTCTCACACCCGAGAAATATATCCAAAATTAGACAATATGTCCTCACCATGCTGGCTAATTGACTGTAGAAGGCTAGATTCCATAACTTAGATGACCTAGCCCATATGATTTCATCTTGACAAAATTAAATTAAATCAATAATGGATACCCAAAATTAAATTTATCAACGAACATCAAGATTCAAAAATGAACAAAAATCCATCAAGTCATATAAATACAAACTCGGATGCAACAGCTAACATCAAGATTCAAAATTCAACAATCATCCATCAAAATCAATAAATATAAACTCAAATTTAACAATAATCCATCAAATCAAATTCAACAACAGAAAGTAAAAATAAATCAATTCAAGGGAAAAGAGTTTCAAATCGAAGTTAAACAAGATTCTCAAGGGTCGTCCCAGGAATATCTCAAGAAATCCTAGCTGTGATTGAGTACCTTCAAAATATATCCTAATCCTACTGCAGGCTGTAGTGGTACTCTAATTCGAATACCACTACACAAACTCGACCTGCATGGGCCACCACTAAAAACGTGTCACGACCCGCACCCTAGAGTAAGGGCACGAGAAGTGGGTACGTCCAGCCTACGCCGCAGTGTCGGTGGTAGAACGCTGTCCTAGGTCAAACATCTAACAATATAAATGTACCTGTACAGTATATAGACTCCGAATGGAGGTGACATAGCAATACAGTTTCAATCACATCTAAGGTAGAGCATGATAAGGATAGATAAAATATAAAATCTAAAAGAGATACAGCAGAGAGAAGTCTAAGTGTCTAAGATACACAAACCCAGAAATACATCTCAAATATCAAATACAGTAATCCGTAAGTAAATACAACTCAAGACAACTGAAATAAGCTATAAGAAAACCCTAGCTATCTATGCAACCTCTACTGTGTCTCCTCTAGGCTAGCAGGCAAACTCCAAGCTATCTGTAAAATTTATCAACAGGTCCAGTCAGGACAGGAGCGAGCACAAATATCTCACGCAGTTCATATCAAGTTAGGAAATATAAAGCATGCAATAGAGTAAGGTACAGAAAACGCTGAAAGAAGAATGTATATGAAAAACAGCAGAGATTTGATAACGGGAAATATCTATATATGATAAGTAAGAACTGTAAGCCAACTGTGATTTAGAGTACAATATGGTTATGTAAACAGTCTAGGACAATGCAATGGTAACTCTATTGTACGTGAGTATACAATAGACATATACAATAGTTATATAATGTTGTACAATATGATTTGAGTACATAACCAATTCTACTCCCCCTCCCTAATCAATACACAAGGATCCACTCCAGTTACGTTATCTTATACAATAGTGTACAATGTTATACAATGGATGTACAATATTATACAATAGATGTACAATGTTATACAATAGTTGTATAATGTTATACAATAGTGTACAATGGTCTATCCTTAGAACTCATATGATAATGAGAGTACAATATGCATAATGAGTATACAAGGATATGGGTATTCAATAAATACAATATGTAAGTGAAACGCACATCACAATATATATTTAGTGAATACAAAGGAATAACATCTCAAAAGAAGATCCATATAGTACCAATCCATGATAATAATCGTATCAGCATCAAGTACAGTAATCTAGCGCAAGAATGTAAATCCAGACAAGTATGAAACGGTCAGAGAATGTACTCGCCTGCTATCTGAATGTCCAAAGAAAATGTACTGTCCGAGGAGAGGTGTCTAGCTCCTATTTATAACAGCACAAGTCACAACAAGTCCAAAATGGTAAAATAAAGCTCTACTATGCATTCTACATGATTCTAGGTCATTCTAGGTCAAAGTTAACTCTTGGTCAACTCTGGTCAACCGTACTAGTCAAACTAGGTTAACTAGGCAGTACTAGGTCTAAACCTAGACTAACAAGTCTCATTAGGCCTAACCAAGCCTAGACTATCACTCACACAAAATCACAAAGCTACACAAGTTATCAAACACACATTACATATATATTCATATATATTTTTATTACAAGCAAAGTGCATAAAGACAAGGAGTGAGTGATACATGAATGTGGATATGGCAATGTGTACATAGCAGTACAATGTGTTCAAGTGTGAGGGGGTTATGTTAGAAGGATAACATTTAGCAAGGGTTCATTGTGTCATATAGAAGAAATAACATGTAAAGCATAAGTTTAGCATGTGTGTGTGTGGGTGTTAATCATAACAAAAGGGTTTATTTATACATCAAAGGGTTTACTCATAACAGTAAGTAGGTTTTATGTGTATTCAAGCTTGGGGTTACTGTCAACATGTAGAAGGGGGTTTTAACATATGAACATGGTGCTAAGTGCTAATATGGCATCATACATTCCTATCATGTTGGCATTCATATATAGCATACATTCATACTTGATTACATTACTTACTTACAAATGGATACTTGCATACATGTTTCAATATCTTGCATTATCCACATGCTTGTATTTCATCCATTCATTCATGCATTGTATTCATTTATTCATTCATTCATTCATGCACCTATACATACATATTTTAATACATTATATACTTTCATACATTATATCATTTATGCATACTCTATATTATATTACATTCTCTTAATACACACACACATATATATACACATGCATGCATACATATTTGTACATACAAGGATATACAAAATGCATATGTCGTATAGTAATCTTCTATTTAAATCAATACTATACAAATTAGGCCTTCATTAAATTCTAGGATTAAAGTATGTTATATATCTTTGTGTTAGCTTTCCTAAACTTTAAACGGATCGCATTTTTGTGTCCGAAAGCTCCCGGAATCGCAAAAATACCGAAACGTGTTCGTCTTTCGTACAGCTGACACTCAAATAATTTTACAGAAAGTTTTAAATGAATTTGGCTTATTAAAATATATATTTGGAAAGCTAACATCGATACGCTTCTTTTAAAAAAAGGGAGTTAATTGGAGTTAAGAGCTAAAAGTTATGACATTTCTAAGTTGCTATTGCTACTAAAAACGTGGATAAATATTATGACGGATTTAGGTAGTTTGAGACAAAAGAAACACAAGTATATAACATAATATATCAAGAACTCACTCTCTACACTAATATATATATATATATATATATATATATATATATATATATATATATATATATAAAATAAAAATATATATATATATATATATATATAAATATATTAGAAAAAAAAATATATATTATATATATATATATATATATATATATATAAAATATATATATATATATATATATATATATATATATATATATTTTTTTTTTTTTTATATATATATATATATATATATATATATATATATATATGAGACACTATAGAACACATCTCCAATACAAAAATATGAGATTAAACATGTAATAATTCATTCATACATAACAACAACACATAGTGTGTCCAAATTTGGGGTTTTCCCATATGGACACAACCACAACACAAAGGACACTCCTATGACCTACAAATAGACACGAAATGGACACAAATGAAGAAACAACCATGGGGGTCATTACTATGGGTTCAAAATATTTCTATATGCATGTAGGGATGGATTAGAGGAGAGATTATACCTTCCGGAAGAGAGATTCAAAGAAAAATCCTTCCGACACGACACCGACACGTAGAGATTCCAAAAGGACACGAACGAGCTCCGAATCCTCCCAAACTGGCTAGCACCCTCTAACCATGGAGTAGAAGAGAAATAAAGAAGATTTGGTGGAAGAAGGGGTTGATTTGGAGATGAAATCAATGGAGGTTCATCTCTAAATTAATTTGGGGAAGAACAAGAGAGAGAAAGTGGATGAAAACAAATGAATGAAGGAGTAACTCACTCCTTATCACCCCCCATAGGTGGCTACCCAAAAAGGGTGAGGTGTCCCCTATTTGAATGTCCAAAATGTCCTCCACTAATCTATTTGATTTAAATTAGGAATGGGTTAAAGGTTGAGGTCAATTTAGTCTAGTTTTAAGTCTCTAATTAAACTAAACCTATCCATAAATAATTAGTCTAACTACTAACTAAAATTAATATCATGTGGACTAAAATTAATATTATGTGGGCCATGCCTAACTAGTGTGTGGGTCCCACTAGAGTCAAACTATCCCCGGGTCCCCGTTTTAAGTCGGATTGAGTTGAAATTTGAACCCGACTAAAATAACCCCAAAACAATATCATAAGTAATAAAATAAATTTCAACCCAAAAATAACATCATAAATAATAAAATAAATTTTAAAAATATTCAAAAATGTAAAATGACAAAAATATTCCTGTTTCTGAAAATTGGGGGTGACACCACACGAAGAGCACCACATCTTTTTTCATTCCGTGCCACCAGAAGGTCATACGGAGGTCCTTGTACATCTTATTGCTGCCATGATGAAGATATATTTTGCATAATACGCCTCCGTCAATATCTCCTTTCTAAGTTCTAAGTCGTCCGAAACGCATAGTCGGCCTTTCAATCGTAGGACGCCGGTGTCATCGTCTGTAAAGTCGGTCGACTTCCCTGTTGAAATCAGCTCTCACATCTTCTTCAGGTACGGATCGTCCTTCTGAGCAGTCTTGATCTTTTCTTGCAAGCTCGACTCTAACTGTAATTGTGCCAACTACACATCTATGAATCGAACTCGAAGGTCGATACCCATCTCTTCAATTTCCCGTAGTAATCTGTTGTTGATGCATAATGAGGCAAGATATTTATGACTCAGAGCGTCGGCCACAATATTTTCCTTGTCCAACGTATAGTCGATCGTCAAGTCATAGTCTTTGATCAGTTATAGCCAACGTCGCTGTCGTAAGTTTAACTCCATATAAGTGAAGAGATACTTGAGGCTCTTATGATCGGTATAGATCATGCAGGCCACGCCATAAAGATAGTGATGCCATAATTTTAACGCAAACATAATCGCCGCTAACTCCAAGTTGTACGTAAGATAGTTCTTCTCGTACGACTTCAACTGTCAAGAGGAAAAGAGATCACCTTGTCTCACTGCATGAGTACACATCCCAAGCCCTGGCATGAAGCATCACTGAATATTTGAAAACCCTCTACCCCATCCAAAAGTACGAGTATAGGGGCCAAAATGAGTCATTGCTTCAACTCCTGAAAGGAAGCTTCACAGTCGTCCAACCACTCATACACGGCTCTCTTTTGAGTGAGGCGAGTCAATGGTGATGCAATCTTCGTAAAAATCTTTCACAAAGGTTCTGTAGTATCCCGCCAAACCAAGGAAACTTTGAATCGTACTAGCCAACGCAGGCCGCCTCCAATCAGCAATGGCTTCAACTTTCTTCGGGTCGACTATAATACCTTCGGATGAAATAATGTGTCCAAGAAAGGATACACTGCTCAGCCAAAATTCGCACTTGCTCCTCTTTGCAAACAACTAATTATCTTGGAGGGTCTGGAGTACGGTCCGCAGATGTTCTGCGTGTTGCGCTCGATCCTTCGAATAGACGAGGATATCATCTATGAAGACTACCACAAACTTGTCGAGGAACGGAATGAAACACCCGATTCATTAGATCCATGCAGGTGGTAGGAGCATTTGTCAGGCCGAATGACATTACCAACAACTCGTAGTGGCCATAACGAGTGCGTAAGGCTAACTTTGGCACATCGTCTGACTTGAACTTTAGTTGACGATATCCTGAGCGGAGGTCGATCTTCAAAATACTGAGGCATCTTGCAATTAATCAAATAAATCGTCTATACGGGGCAATGGATACTTATTCCGGATGGTGGCTTTGTTCGGCTTGCGGTAGTCAATGCACAGACGCATTGACCCATTTTTTTTTCACAAACAGCACGGGTGCTCCCCATGGCAAGACGCTGGGACGAATAAATACCCTGTCAATGCAATTGGACCTTGAGCTCTTTTAGTTCTGTAGATGCCATTCTGTACGGGGCCTTGAAAATCGGTCGGGTATGAAGGAATGTGTCAATACTGAACTTGATTTCTCGGTCGGATGGCATCTCGGGTAGCTTGTCTAGGAACACATCGGAGAATTCTGCCACAACATCGGTCTAACCCGCGTTTGCACCATCCTGTCGCGTGTCTCGAACGGACGCCAAGTAGCCTTCGCATCCTGAATACAGCATCCTCCGAGCAAAAATTATCGATATCACTATACAGGTCGACGATGCTGAACCACACGAGTAGCATAATTCGGGCACTCTAGGTATGTGGAAGGTGACCTTCTTTTCTGTGTAGTCAATGGTGGCGTTGCATGGGATGAGCCAATCCATTCCAAAAATGATGACATAGTCCTTAATGTCTAGAACTATCGCATCGATGTAGACCTTTTCCCTCCTATACAGATGATTCCGTCTTTGTAGGCTAAGTTTGCAAGTAGTGACATGCTCGACGGTATATGAACGCTAAGATCAAGGCCTAACGGTGTTATAAAAATTTTGTGCTTGATGGTAAAGTCTATCGAAATAAAACTATGCATGGCACCAGAATCAAACAATATACGAGCATATTTGTTATTGAAAAGTAGTATACCTGTCATGACTGTATTTGAGGTGAACGTCTCATCTCGAATCATGATGCAGACGTATCCTTGAGCATTAGGACGACGATCCTGGCCATTTTGTTGTACATGTTGAGGAGCTCGAGGAGCTGGGCCTCGATTTTGATGATTTGGTTATTGCAGAGCATCCTGTCTTCGCAGTCGGAAAAGACAATCTCTAGCGTAGTACCCCTTTTTCGTAAAAGTGATAATCTATGTTCAAGGTACGACACTCGTTGGCATTGTGTCTGATATAGTTGCATTTTGTACAACGAGGCCTAGTGTTCTCTCCTTAGTTGCCCCCCATTGTTTGGATACTTTGCAGCGTGATTTTTACCTCCCGTATAGCTAGGACATTTATGATTTGAATGATGCACAATATCGACAGCGACTGAGGGTACTAGATTTCAAGGCGCATAGCATGATTTAGAGCATCGTCCGTGGTCTTATACTCCGGTACCGCCACATGTGCAGCAATCGAGGGACGCAGATCCACTTCGAATCGTCACACATGACACTCCTCTGTAGCAAGAAAGGTACCAGCAAATTTAGACAATCTTATGAAATCTGTTGCATACTGTTGTACTGTCCGGTTCTCTTGCTTCAACTGCATGAATTCATTTTCCTTCTCTTGACGAATGGCTGAGGAAAGGTACTCGACTTCAAAGGCTTTGCAGAACCTAGCCCAAGAGATCGTCGCTGAGTTGTTGTCACGTCGGATCGCTCATTTGTGAACGGCCTACCAGTCGTGTGCATTCAAACGTAGTTGAAGTTAAGCCCAGGCAACTTGCTTGGATTCTTCAATATCGAGGAGCCCGAAGTGATCTTTCAGCTCTTCCAACCAGTCGATTGCCATATAAGGGCCTTCAATGCCGTTGAAGGAGGTGCAATACGCTTTCTTGATTTCTGACACTTCAAAATTGAAACTTCTCGATGTCGCAGGTTAATGCTTGGGCTACTCTCGATCGACTTCGATGGGTTGACCCGTCGGTTCGGTGACAGCTGGCACAGTTGCAGAGTTTTCATTTGCCACAATCGTCTGAACGATCTGCTGTAGAGTATCAAGCTATTTTTGTAGCATCTTGGTTTGGGCATCAAATCGAGCTTTGAGTTTGGCCTATCGTGCCTCCGTCTGTGGATGTCGGTTCTCGAACTATTTCTGCTATGCCTCTATCATACGCAGCATCCTTTCGATGGCATTGTTAGAAGGTCCGGCCCGTGAACTGCTCGAACCACTCGAAGCACTTTGTTCTTACTCAGCTGTGGTTTCTGCCACGGGTTCCGTCACTTCTACAATACGTAGACACACACATTAGTCTCAAGATATTACAGATTTATTGTATGGAACAACTTATCTCATCGATGCGAGGTCAAAGGTTTGAGACTCTAGACGGAAGGCCAAAGGATATAAAGTCGTGCTCTGATACCATTATGTCATGCCTCAATTTTGTAGAATTGATAGTCGTCCACCGATGTGATGTCCTGCGAACCTAAGTTGAGATCGCACAAGGCATAGTCATAAGGTTATCCGAAACACAACATCAAATAAAGTATGCATAGAAAACACATTTGAAAACATAAGAAACTTTTCTTTTATTGATAATAAACATGATTTACATGACTCTGTTACATTTATTTGTCTCGCAGGCTACAACATGAATTGATTACAAAACAAACGCTTATGAGATAGTTGTTCCATATATTATGCCCCCATTTACAAGCAAAATATTTCATTCCACCTGGTATTGTGGCGAGTCGAGACATCTCTTCTTCTGGACTTAATGTGGAGTCTTCTAAAGGATCAAAATAAGCCTTCAACACACGAACGAGGCTTCAAATATACTAGCATCGCCTTGAGCTTAAGTGGCACACCCTTCTTGGTTAGGGGTACCTGTGGAGAGCGAGGATCAGTACATTACACTTTGTACTGGCGAGTGGCTAATTCATATATTACACTCTTATTTGGTTCAAGAAATGTTATGACTTAATTTTGTGATCTTTCTAGCCATCCTAATAAATTTTAGACAAGTATATGATAGACATAGTATAAATTATGCTAGTTACCCATGGCAGAGCGTGCCGTGAAATGTTAGACTTACCATGTTCTTTCCTGTCAATCGTTATCAATTAGCGTGTGTAGTATGTATATGTGAAGGTTACTGGCACCGCAAGCCATTTTAGACTATAGCTGGGTTAAACGGTGACCCTTTCAGCGCGAGTAGTGTTTGCCATAAAAATCAAAGACAGGTATTACACAACACTGAAATTGATTGCAAACTCGCTTGTACAAAGAAAAGCTTAGAAAGAAATCCTAGGAACAATCTACGTACAATTGTTTAGTTTTGATTCTAGGAGATGATGGTGGAGGCTCGGGAAAGTGCTATCAACTCTGCCTTACTCCGTGGACTATCTGACGCAGTCTTTAGCTCTTGAAGAAATTGTTTTTTGAAGGTTGCTAGCCTTTTACAGGGGTGTGGCACCCTGCTATTTATAATAGAATGTATGTTGAGCCGCATAGATGGCCTGTGGCCACGGGGATGATTGGCACGTGAAGACCCGCTCTTTGGCTGCCATCTGTCTATTTATTAGGATTTTTTTGCAGCAAAATCTGAATAGTTTAGGACCTGGTCAGATTGCCACGTGTTCTGTCGCAGGAATCATCATTTATTTAGCCGCATAGATCTCTCAGTTTTCGACCATGTGGGGCCGCATGAGCCTCATGCGGCTTAAGTCGTAAACTTCCTTAGTCCAGACATAGCTTAAGGATTTAAGCAGCATAGATTATGTATTTTGGCCGCATAAAGCTCATGCGGCTTGGATCACAGTTACTCTTGGCTGCATAAAATTCGGAGACTTTGGGGCCGCATATGTCTGAGCCGCATAAGGTTCATGCGACTTTGGTGACACTCCTTCTGGCCGTATGAAGGCGTACGAACCCTCCTTTTGGGCGACGTCTCACGTCTTATCTTTTTGTCAAAGCGTTAGAGCTGTTATTTTTGTCAGTTTTGACAGGACTTGTCAGCTCTATAAGACGAACTGCTCCTGTCAAGACCCGCACCCGATTTTTGGACGCGAGCTCGTGAGCAAGCCAGCTACGTATCGAGCGGACTCCAGCCCGACTCGAGTACGTATAAGCTGTCAAGGTCATGGTATCATGTCTAATCTAAACTATATCTCAATCCACAGGAATCATATAAACAAGAATGAACAAGTATGGTCGTAGTCTACAACCCACTAGCATATATGTCCAATTAGACTCCAAGAATAACATGAGTCTATAAAGCTAAGTGATAAACAGGATATATCATGAAAGCACGAGAAGATAATAAAATAATAACACTAACAAAATACCTGAATCATGCGATTGAAGTCAACTACCACATGCTCAGCTAACTAACTCCGTGCAATTAGCTACCTGAAGAGATCATCAGGTCCTCAGAGTACTAGCAAGATACATAAAACATTCCTACTAATATGACAGTAATAACTTGTAAGAAGGATAAGAACACTGCAAGGAGAACATCTAAGGACGACGAGTCGTGTGGAAATATAATACTAGACTTGGCTATCAATCAATCGATTAACCTCTATAGCTTGTAGTACAATACAAGATACTCCCAATCTATAGTTGATTTTGACTGTAATACAATACAAGATACTCCCAGTCATGATTAGCCAATTCTAGTATCGATCTCCTCTCCTAAAGGATACAAAGTCAAGTGGACTACTATAAATCGTAGTACAATGAAAGATACTCCCAATTTATAGTATCGCAAGTCAAGTCAATCAATCAATAAATATATGCTATAGGTGTAGTACAATGTAAGATACTCCCAATCTATGGCATGTCTCAAGTCAAGGCAATCAAGTGATATCAAGGTAGAAGAATCGGCTATAGGTCGTAGTACAATGTAAGATACTCCCGATCTATAGTATGTCTCAACTGTAGTACAATGCAAGATACTTCCAGTGAAGAATGGTCAAGTCAAGAACATATATAGAAACTGACAACTCAATCGCAAGACAAGGTAACACGATAAGACCAATAATCAAGCAATGTCGAATATCCTATACGTGCACGTAAATCTAGAACAAGTAAAATGAGCAAGGGAAATTCAATCACAATTTGGAATCATATGACAATATAAAAAGAAACAATAGAGAAGGAGAAATAATATAAATACTGTATATATTCGGCAAGGTATACTTGCCTGAGGGTTGAACGAAAAACCAACAAGATTTAGTCAACTGCTAAGCCATAAAGTCCAAATCATCACAACTGTCTCCGAAAGCTGAAATAAACATTGCCAACATTCTCAAAATAGTCAAATTAGCTAGGATTGCCTATACTTAAGTCCAATTCTGGATACAGGAGCAAAACGGTAATTTCGAGCAAAACGATGTCCGCCGTTAGACCCGCTTTGTACCGAAAATCGTGCCAGAGTTAATGGTCTCTAAAGTCATCAAACTATATGTCAACGGGTCCGATTTTTCGATACGAATCCAACCGTATGTCAAAAGTTGGATTCCGATGGGCCGTGCACAAAATCACCCGTTGAATCGGACCGTGGGGCCCGTGAAACGGTGATCCAATCAACTGTCTCAGAATCGGACCAAACTTGGCACACAGGACCAGAAAATGATATGGTCCTGTTGGCCCAAGTTTTGTCTCGATCTGACGAACGTGCACGAAGTAATTGAGAAACTTGCAGAGAGGCCGATACGGTGAATTTTGACGGATACGCATCAAATTCATCGCGCATACGCGACCAATTTGAATTTCGTCAAAGTCCACACGACCACGAAGCCGTTACACACCTTTCGATGTGTTCGGTTCATGACCACGTCGCCCGGATTGGCGGAACGTACGTCGTATCAAAGGTTTTCTAGTATTCGAAAACAGATTTTTTATGAACTTTACAATCAAAATTCTTTTCTTATAACTAACGATAAATTCTACTACCAGAAGGGTTTTAAAGCCCTACATGTGGTCTGTAATTTCGAGTCAGCAAGTTACCAAGGACTACTGCTAGATTAATCAGAATTTATCTCCGATCTTAGGGGTTTGGGCTGCTCGATCCCCTGTTTATGAACAGGTTTTCGATTGGTTTTTGAATTGATTTTTTGAAAAATCCAGTCGAGTATATTCGAATCTATCTGAAGGGTCTTGTAGGTGGTTATGTAGGCTACGCATAGGAATTTTCTGATCAAACTTTCATGGAGTAATGAGGATAAAAACTCACCTTGAAGTGAGCGACGCCACAGCCGAACTGCTGTATACTACTGCTGGTGCTGTCGTGCGGCCTGCACGCACTCGACTGCCGGCGCTCGGCCACCACGGCGGCGGCACGGTGGCTGCGCGCGCGCGGCGGAGGGACGCGCGTGCGTTAGGATTAGGTTTTCTCTCACTCTCTCGGTCTTCATATATATATATTATATGTACATCTAAAGCCTGGGTTCGGTTGAGAAGCCTTGATTGGCTTGGCTCTGTTCTGTTAGAGGGGGAATGAGTATGGGCTCTCAGGTTGGCTCCGGGTTGCTGGGCTGGGATTATTGCGCCAGGTTGCCTGGGGAGGCTGGGCTTGTTTTGGCTACTAATTACTTATTTAATTCATACAAATATATATACAATACTCATATAATATATACAATACTCATATATATTATTGGGCCATTAAATATATAATACTCATATAATATATACGATACTCATATAATATATACAATACTCATATAATATATTATTGGACCATTACATATATATAGGTACCTATTTGTATATATATTTTACCACAAAATTATATATTTTAACATATTTTCTAACTTATACTAATATTGAAATCATAAAATATTTTCTATGAAATTACACATGTGCATATGTTAATCTCGTGCTTGTTAATCCTATTTGTCCGCAGAAAATATACATTTATTCTAATATCAAATATGAAATTATCAAATGCATAGTGAGTAACCTATACTATATAACAATTCTTTATAACAAACAATAATACTATTTGGACGATTTAACTAGATTACGAAATATGTATCTACATGGACACCATTGTACACACTACATGACTACATGGGCTTAGGCTCTGTATGGGCCCAATCCGGGTTAGTTCGGTCTCACCGAGTCTCCTAAAAAGTCATAATTATAGAAAAACTAATTAAATCATTTAATGGGTGTCAAGTCACAACTTGGCCTGGTTTTCCTAGTTAGAACTTCACTATGGCTCGGCCTTCCTTCGCATGGCTAATATACTAGTCAAGACACGCCACTGCACTATACGTGCTATGATTCCTAGTCGTTTGGTACCTCAAAACTCAACCATGGTTAAAGTCATCTACCGTAATAATAAACTAATTAATTATTTATAAAAGTACAAATTTAAAAAATCACCATTTAAATCAAATAAATAAATAAATAAATATTTTAAAAAAATACTGGGAAGGGGAGCTACAAATTTACCCACCTTATAAATAATTTCGTCCTCGAAATTCTAATTCATAACTATTCCTTAAATTCAAAGTCTAACTATCACCTTAATCTCCTCAAATTTAATTTCTCAAATTATTCTATGACCTTCTCTAGCCATTTTATAACTCTAAATACTTGGGGACTTCTACCCACCTTTGGTCACACTACTCCTCAAAACACGATCACTAAAGTCTTATGATATTCTAACTAGTTGCTAATAATTCTACCGACAGATATCTAGGCATATGGCAACTAAATCCTTCATATCTATAAACAATCAAAACTCAATAATCATGCAATATTATACTATAATTTAAGTTTTCTGGTAAATCCTAGTGAGCACGATCATTCGTCACCCCGAAATAAAAGGGACGAGAGTCAAGGGTACGGAAAACAAGGAAGTATAATCGAGAGCAAATATGGAGTTTTCAAGGACGTAAAAAATTTCTAAGGGAATTTTCAAGGCAAAGTGGATTGAGATTTCTAAGGGTTTAGTCATATTCGCAGGCTCGTATCAGTACAATTACGTAATCGATACGATATGCTCTGACC
Source organism: Iris pallida (assembly GCA_029216955.1). Lineage (NCBI taxonomy): Eukaryota > Viridiplantae > Streptophyta > Magnoliopsida > Asparagales > Iridaceae > Iris > Iris pallida. The sequence continues at coordinate 20,928 of JANAVB010027212.1, forward strand.
TGTATGGGCCACCACAAAAACTTGTCACGACCTGCACCCGATTTTTGGACGCGAGCTCGTGAGCAAGCTAGCTACGTATCGAGCGGACTCCAGCCCGACTCGAGTACGTATCAACTGTCAAGGTCATGGTATCATGTCTAATCAAAACTATATCTCAATCCACAGCCCACTAGCATATATGTCCAATTAGACTCCAAGAATAACATAAGTCTATAAAGCTAAGCCGATAAGCAGGATATATCATGAAAGCACGAGAAGATAATAAAACAATAACACTAATAAAATAACTGAATCATGCGATTGAAGTCAACTACCACATGCTCAGCTAACTAACTCCGTACAATCAGCTATCTGAAGAGATCATCAGGTCCTCAGAGGACTAGCAAGATACATAAAACATGCCTACTAATATGACAGTAAATAACATGTAAGAAGGATAAGAACACTGCAAGGAGAACATCTAAGGATGACGAGTCATGTAGAAATGTAGTACTAGACTTGGCTATCAATCAATCGATTAACCTCTATAGCTTGAAGTACAATGCAAGATACTCCCAATATATAGTAGATTTTGACTGTAATACAATGCAAGATACTCCCAATCAAGATAGCCAATTCTAGTATCGATCTCCTCTCCTAAAGGATACGAAGTCAAGTAGACTCCTATAAATCATAGTACAATGAAAGATACTCCCAATTTATAATATCGTAAGTCAATTCAATCAATCAATCAATATATGCTATAGGTCGTAGTACAATATAAGATACTCCCAATCTATGGCATGTCTCAAGTCAAGTCAATCAAGTGATATCAAAGTAGAAGAATCGGCTATAGGTCGTAGTACAATGTAAGATACTCCGATCTATAGTATGTCTCAACTGTAGTACAATGCAAGATACTTCCAGTCAAGAATGGTCAAGTCAAGAATAGATATAGAAACTGACAACTCAATTGCAGGACAAGGGTAACACGATAAGACCAATAATCAAGCAATATCGAATATCCTATACGTGTACGTAAATCTAGAACAAGTAAAATGATCAAGGACAATTCAATCACAATATGGAATCATGTGACAATATAAAAGAAAACAATAGAGAAAGAGAAAACAATATAAATACTGTATATGCTCGACAAGGTATACTTGTCTGAGGGTTTGCACGGAGAAACCAACAAGATTTAGTCAACTGCTAAGCCATAAAGTCCAAATCATCACAATTGTCTCCGAAAGCTGAAATAAACATTGTCAATATTCTCAGAATAGTCAAATTAGCTAGGATTGCCTGTCCTTAAGTCCAATTCTGGATACAGGGGCAAAACGATAATTTCGAGCAAAAATGATGTCCGCCGTTGGACCCGCTTTGCACTAAAAATTGTGCCAGAGTCAATGGTCTCTAAAGTCGTCAAACAATATATCAACAAGTCCGGTTTTTTCGATACGAACCCAACCGTATGTCCAATGTTGGATTCCGGCGGGCCGTGCACAAAATCACCCGTTGTATCGGACCGTAGGGCCCGCGAAACGGCGATCCAATCAACTGTCTCAGAATCGGACCAAACTTGGCTCACAGGACCAAAAAAATGATATGGTCCTGTTGGCGTAAGTTTTGTCTCGATCTGACAAACGTGTACGAAGTAATTGAGAAACTTGCACAAAGGCCGATACGGTAAATTTTGACATATACGCATTAAATTTGTCATTCACATGGGACCAATTTGAATTCCGTCAAAGCCCACACGACCACGAAGCCGTTGTGCACCTTTCGATGCGTTCGGTTCGCGACCATGTCGCCCGGATTGGCGGGACGCACGTCGTATCGAAGGTTTTCTAGTTTTCGAAAACAGATTTTTCCTGAACTTTATAATTAAAATTCTTTTCTATAACTAACGATAAATTAAACTACCAGAAGGGTTTTAAAGCCCTACATATGGTCTATAATTTCTATTCAGCAAGTTACCAAGGACAACTAATAGATTAATCAGAATTCATCTCCGATCTTGGCAGTTTGGGATGCTCGATCCCCTGTTTATGAACAGGTTTTCGATTGGTTTTTGAATTGATTTTCTGAAAAATTCAATCGAGTATATTCGAATCTATCTAAAGGGTCTCGTAGGTGGTTATATAGGCAACGTATAGGAATTTTCTGATCGAACTTTCATGGAGTAATGAGGATGAAAACTCACCTTGAAGTGAGCGACGCCACAGCTGAACTATGTATACTACTGCTGGTGATGTCGTGTGGCCAGCACGCGCTCGACTGTCGGCGGTCGGCCACCACGGCGGCGGTGCGGTGGCTGCGCGTGCATGCGGCGGAGGGGCGCGCGTGGGTTAGGGTTAGGTTTTCTTTCGCTTGCTCGGTCTTCATCTATATATATAATATATATATATAAAAACAAAATATATATTATATATATATATATAATATATATATATATATATATATATTACGTTTACATCTAAAGCCTGGCTTCGGGTTGAGAAGCCTCGGCTGGCTTGGCTCTGTTCTGTTGGGGGAGGGAATGAGTTTGGGCTCTCTGGTTGGCTCCGGGTCTGCTGGGCTGGGATTATTGGGCCGGGTTGCCTGGGGATGCTGGGCTTATTTGGCTACTATTTACTTATTTAATTCATACAAATATATATATATATATATACAATACTCATATAATATGCACAATACTCATATATTATATTAGTGCCATTAAATATATATAATACTCATATAATATATACGATACTCATAAATATACAATACTCATATAATATATTATTGGACCATTACATATATAGGTACCTATTTGTATATATATTTACCACAAAATTATATATATTTTAATATATTTTATAATTTATAGTAATATTGAAATAATAAAATTTTTCTATGTAAATTACTCATGTGCACATATTAATCTCGTGCTTGTTAATCCTATTTGTCCGCAGAAAATATACATTATTCTAATATCAATATGACATTATCAAATGCATAGTGAGTAACCTATACTATATATCAATTCTTTATAACAAACAATAATACTTATTTGGACGATTTAAATAGATTACGAAATATGTATCTACATGGACACCATTGCTCACACTACTTGACTACATGGGCTTAGGCTCTGTATGGGCCCAATCCGGGTTAGTTCGGTCTCACCGAGTCTCCTAAAAAGTCATAATTATAGAAAAACAAATTAAATCATTTAATGGGTGTCAAGTCGCAACTTGGCCTAGTTTCCTAGTTAGAACATCACTATGGCTCGGCCTTCCTTCGCATGGCTAATACATTGTCAAGGCACGCCATGCACTATACGTGCCATGATCGTAGTCGTCTGGTACCTCAAAACTCAACCATGGCTAAAGTCATCTATATAATTAACTAATTAATTATTTATAAAAGTACAAATTTAAAAAATCACATTTAAATCAAAATAAATAAATGAATATTTCAAAAAGATTTCAGGAAGGGGAGCTACAGCTCCTCTTGGCCATATATCTTTCTTCTGCAGCTGCTTGTCGACGGGTCGCATAAGTCATGAATCAGTCATGCGGCTTTCCTTTATGCGAACTTTTTTGGCTAAAGTACCTATGCGGCATTTGTAATCCGCATGAACCCTATATTTTCTATGCTTCTACAAGACCCCTTCAAAGTTTCAAATTACAAATTTTGAATACTTTGAATAAGGAGCATGGAATATGTCAAGCCGCAGGGAGTTTCCAATCGCAGGGAATTCTCAATCCGCAGAGAGATCTTGAGCCGCAGGGAGACCCCATCAGTCTGCTAGTCTATCACTGATGTATTTAATTTCTTGATTCGGTTGTGGAACTTTTTTCAAGATAAAGCCGATGGTTACTGGGGATAAAGTCCCCAAACGTCGACATTATCTTTAATAATCTCGAGAACCGAAGAGACGTTCGACGGTTATTAGGGATAAAGTCCCCAAATGTCGTCCTTATCCTTAATGATCTCGAGAATCGAAGAGTCTCTTTTCAGTAACTCTATAAATAGGAGTCATTCAGAGAGAGAGAGAATTTTCTCTTGCATCTTCTCCTCCTTCGACTTCATCATACTTTCTGCTATGGCTCCAAAAGTTTCCAGGTCGACTGGTGCGGCGGTCGAAGGGAAAAGACTTGCTTCTCCGTCGAGAGCGGAAGACGTCCTTCCATTCATTCTGACGTACAACCTCCTCTCAAGAGTGAGGATGATGAGGAGACGATGGCTGAAATTTTGAATGGCCATAGCGCACATTTTTATACGTGGGCCTGTCATATACTGTCTCTGCTTTAAGCCTGGTCGATGAATGCCCTATCTCATTTGGACCACATGTGTTCTGTATTATAGGGCCGCATGGACTGAGCCGCATAACCGCTGCTCATTCAAACTTGAACCGCATAAGTGCCTCAAGATTGATCCATATGAACATTTCATGACTGTGCCGTATGAGCACTTTATGATCAGGCCACGAATACTGTAAGGCTGGGCCGCATGATTGCCTCGTGACTGATCCCCGCACCAGTATTGGGCCGCATGAGTTTTTTATGACTGAACCGCATAAGTACCTCATAATTGAGCCACATGAACACGACTGAGCGCATAAATGCTGCATGAGTACTTCATTAAGCCGGCCTCATGACTTTGGGCTGCATGAGTTCTGTTTTTGCTGGGCCGCATAACTGGCTAGGCCGCATAACAGAGTTCTTTGTGTTTCTTTTTGGTGCTAAGTCCCCTTTTTTCCATATTTTGTAGGGATCTGGCTAGCCAACTTTTCCACGACCGGTGTCGGTGATGGAGTAAAAATATACCATTCTGGCACATAGATCAGACAGCTTAAAACTCCATATACTTTGGAAGAGTTTTCCCTACGCCATTTTGGCATACACATCAAACAACTCAGGACTCTTCATGCTTCGGAAGAGTTTTCCCCAGGTGGTAGGAAGGGCCTTTATACCTCGGAGAGTTGGATGGTGGTCAGGCGTTGTTATGAACGTCCTGTCTTCACGGCTCTCCAAGTAGGCAAAACCACCATCAGGGACCATATTTTGAAGGTATGGTCCTTCAGGGGAGCGGGGCTAAGGCATCTGCAATACGGAGGGAGGATAGCATACTATATTTGCCCTCCTCCAGGCAGCTCCTTGGGGATTCAACAGCCTTGTTTGCTTCTCAGCAGTAAAACATGACTTTCTTCGAGGGCCAAAACTACTTGAGACGGAGTGCTCTCAAACCAAACTATGTATTGCCAGATTTTCCTTTCTTTGTTTTCTGCTGTCGATGTAGTCCTATGAATGTAACTGATCTTGAATAAGCAGAGTATGTTCACTCCATTCTTTATTTGTGGTATTTTATGGTACTTGTACTAAAGGGCCTAATACAATATTTGTGTTTGATAAAGAACATCCTACTGGAGGATTTTTGTGGACCTATTGTCCATTTGTGCATCTGGAATTGCGAACAAATAGATTTGAATGATATTTGTGGACCTACTACTCTTTGGTACACCGGTGGTATGAGTAATAGATTAGGATAATATTTATGGACTTATTACCCTTTCTGTGTACTGGCGATGCGAGTACTGATGATATAAATGGAGAGGAAACCAACATATTTACTCAGAGGTAATGAGGACGTGGTAAATATGGGTCAAAACAGAGCCTTCCTACTCAGAGATAATGAGGACATGGTAGGAGTAGGCCAAATGGGGACAACTCAGAGGTGTTATCAACGTGAAAGTTCTATGTATTGGGTGATTTGTTTGTGATGGACGAAAAAATAACTCAGAGGTAATATGGACATGGTTGTTTTTCTTCGTTGGAGAATTTTGTGGACCTATTACCCTTTTTGTACACTGATAGTGCAAGTAATGGATTATGATAAGTTTTATGGACCTATTACCCTTCTGCGCACTGGTGGTGCGGGTAATAGATTTTGAGGTAAACTCTTGGTGGAGAAAAGCTATAACCAGGAAGTTCATAGATATGACCAAGAAATGAGATATGAATTCATTCGAAGTAGTCAGAGAGTAAGTTCAGTGGTACCTAAGGGTACATAACTCAACAATATGGGAGATTCGAGGTTAGAATGTAAGTTCAGCGATACCAGAGGGTATATAACTCAACAATCTGGGAGATTCGAGGTCAGAGCGTAAGTTCAGCAATACCAGAGGGTATATAACTCAAAAATCTGGGTGATAGTTTGGAAGATGTCATTCAGACATAGTATTTCTTGAGGAACTTGTCGTTAATGGGCATCATGAGCAAGTCTCCATTTTGTTTTACGAGACGGTATGCACAGTTGGAGAATACGGTCTCAATGATGAACGGACCCTCCCATTTAGGCTGGAATTTGTCGAGAGTCTTGTGAGTCATGCCATTGGTCTGCAAATGACCAAGACAAGATCGCCGACTTAGAATATTCTTTGTTTTGACTTTCTTGTTGAAAGCTTGAGAGATGCACGCTTGGTAGAGCTCTATGCTTTGTAGAGCTTTTAAAGGCTTCTCATCTAATGCTTCCAACTCTTGTAGCCGTCAGCAGAAATTGTCGTCCAACGTTAACCGGTAAGTGAGGGCCACTCGATGTGAGGGAATCTGAGTCTCCAATGGGAGGACTGCCTCGCTCCCATAAACCAAGGAGAATGGTGTATTTCCTATAGCCGTCTGAATTGTCGTGTGATACGCCCATAAGCACTCGCCAAGCTTTTCATTCCAGTCGCGTTTGTTTGCAGACACAAACTTTTTGAGGAGCTTGATTATGGTTTTGTTGAAAGCTTCAGCCAGACCGTTAGCCAATGGGTTACATGTTATCGAGGCCATGTTCTGAATCCGATTCTTGTCACAAAATCGATAGAAAGCGTGGCTTACGAACTGCGGACCATTGTCGTGAATAATCCTCTGAGGCAGTCCAAAACGGTAGATGACGTAATATTTATGAAGCTAATCACGTTCGATGTCTTAACCTCTGCTAGCGGAACAGCTTCCGCCCATTTGGAGAAGTAATCGGTGATTGCAAGTATGAACCGATGCCCTCTAGATGACGGTAGGGTGATTGGCCCAATGATATCTATTCCCCATGCTTTAAATGGCCAAGAGGCCACAGTCGGGTACAAGAATTCAGATGGCAGGTGTATGAAATCTGCATGGATCTAGCAAGCCTTGTATTTCTTTCCATAATCAACTGCATCTGCTACGATTATGGGCCAGTAGTAACCCATCCGACGGAGACGATCTTGCAATTTCGGGCCAAGTTAGTGAGCGCCATAAGTGCCGTCATGAGCTTCGCGTAAAGCTTCTTCGGCTTCTGCATTTGACAGGTATATTAATAGTAGCCCATCGTAGGATCATCAATATAACATTTTTGTCTCCGTATCATAGAAGAATCTGAGGGAGCGTCTTCTGATTGAAGTTGCTTCCTTCACGTTCTCTGGTAGAATTCTATAGACTGCAAATTTGATAAGCGGGCGTCTCCAGTCTTGTATGCCGTTGGTTACCTAGGCGGAGTAACTCGTACCCAGTTGAAGATTGTTCCTGGGACAGACCAGTTCACGGCCTATTACATCGACTAGATGGTGAGTATTATTTGGAAGTGCCAAGCGGCGAGACCTGCTAGGGCATCAGCTTCGATATTTTGGAGCCTAGGCACGTATTCTATAAAGAATCCTTCTAAGGTTGCAATGATGGTAATTGCTATCTGATAAAAGGGAATCACGTCCTCGTTACGAACCTCGTATGAACCTCTGATCTGGTTAACTACCAATTGCGAGTCACCATATGCTTCCAGGTACCTGATCTCCACTTCTTTTACGAGTTGTAGTCCGATGACTAGAGCGTTATATTCAGATATGTTGTTTGAACAAGGTTCTGTAAGAGAATATATCTGATTGACTACTAGTCCAGAGGGAGAAATTAATACCACCCCGACTCCAGCGACGATTTCACCTTGTGGCCCCATTCTTGAAGCACTGTCGAAGAACATTCGCCAATTAGCATCGTGTGAAGTCATGTTCGAGGCGACGACTTCGTCGAGAATTTTTTCATAAATTCTGGCTGTTTTTGAGCCTGGATGGGCTGCTAAGAAGTTAGCCAGGGCTTGACCTTTGATAGCCTCCTGCGGAACAAAAACCATATCGTATGGAGATAATAGTATCGCCCTGGTGGCTAGAAGAGTACTGAGTGCGCCTGGCTTGGTCATGAGAACCCTGAGAGGATTAACTCGTGAAACAACATGGATGATCTGCCCTGTCACATAGTATCATGTCTTCTGAATGGTGAACACTAGGGCAAGACACTCCTTCTCCACGACGGTGTACCTATGTTCCGGTCCTACCATCATCCGACTGATATAGTAAATGGCTTGTTCATGTCCCGCATCATTATTCTGTGTTAGCAGAGCACCGAGGGAGTGCTCCATCGCCCGTACATAAAGCAGGAAGGGCTTTTCGGCGATCGGGGCTACCAGAACTGACGGATTCGTTAGGTACTCTTTAATATCATTGAAGGCACGCTGACATTCCTCCTTCCATACGAAAGAGACACCTTTCCTCATGAGTTGAGTGAAGGGTTGACATCGCCCTGAGAGGTTAGATATAAACCTCCTAATATAGGCTAATCTTTCCTGAAGGCCGCGGAGTTCACGGAGGTTCCTTGGTGGACTCATCTCCAGGATTGCTTTTGTTTTGTCGGGATCTATGTGAATGTCCCAAAAAGTAATGACAAAGCCCAAAAATATTTCGCTGGACACCCCTAGAAAAGACTTTTGGGGCTCATATTCAGGTTGTGCACTCGTATGAGGTTAAATATTGTTCTCAAATCATGTAAGTGATCACTTTTGGAGCGGCTCTTGACGACGATGTCATCAACGTAACACTCTACCGTCTTGCGCAAATTATCTCTGAAGATAACACTCATAGCCCGTTGATATGTTACACCGGAGTTCTTCAGGCCAAAGGGCATAACCGTATAACAATATACGCCGATCGGTATTCAGAATGATGTATGCTTCTCGTCATCAGGAGACATTTTGATTTGATTGTATCCGGAAAAGCCATCCATAAAGGACATGCGCTCGAAGCCACACGTTTTATCGATCATTAGGTCGGTGATCGGAAGAGAGAATTCATCCTTAGGACATGTCGTATTCAGATTGCGGAAATTGATTCAAATTCGTATCTTTTTGTTCTTTTTGATGATTGGTACTATATTGGCTAGCCAGTCTGGGTGCTGCTCTTCACGGATGAAACCGCTAGCTATGAGCTTATTTACTTCCGCTTCAATGGAATTCATGATGTCTGGACGAAACTGTCGCTGCTGTTGTTTGACTGGTTTTGCGTCTGGATAAATGTTGAGCTTATGAAGTACAATCTCAGGATTTAGCCGTGGCATGTCTTCGTAGCTCCAGACGAAGACGTCGATGTATTCTCTAACGAGTTGTAACAATGACTCTCACTCGCCGTCTGTCAGGCTTTTACTGACAAAGATTGGCTTTGGCGAGGATTCATCACCGAGGTTAACTTGCATAACCTCGTCCTTAGTGGAAGGATTACGAAGTTCAAAGCGTTTCTTCCATTGTACATCTAGTTGCTGGACCCACGGCTCCAACTCAAGTGGTTCGAGTAGATCTTCGTCTTCCTCTTCGATATTAGCGGATCTCATATTGACAGATAATGTCTGTCTAAATATATCTCTAATACTGCTATCAGAGTTGCAAATGGGTGACTCGGACGAATGAGAGTGCTACTCGCATTCTTCATCGGAACTTTCGGGCGTTGTTGGTGGTGTAACATACCCAAGGCTGTGTCTGGATTTGTGATAATGGTCCTGAGGTTTTCCTGCCGGTGCCGACAGATGTAGAGGCAATCGCCGACCACTGCCGTGATTTAGACCTGGGGTAGCCTCCATGTCGTACCCTGCTTTTGCATGAAGTACTTGGCTTGAGGACTATACAGGTAGAGCGGTAACCTTCCAGCGTCGGGTCCGAGATCAGACTCTTGTGTCGTGAAAGATTAAGGACCTTCTTTTCGGCCAAAGATAATCGTGTGAGCCCATCCTCTTCTGTCTGGACCAGGAAGTAAGCACCTTTAATAGGAGCAAGTTGATTTGGGGTATGGATGGTTGTCACCCGTGTGTACAGGCTAACGTCTAGACAATCCTGTACAACATACGTTAGACTAGGCTTATCATACACAGAAAGTCTAACGGCAGCCTCTTATTAATGAAATAAGGAATTTGTCCACAGGGATTACATCATCAGGAGAGGGGCTATCCACCTGTGTAACCAAGTATTTGGCGAGCTCCACGTCTTCTTCGGCTACCCCCTGCGAGCTTAGAGGTCGGGATGCTGTCTTGGGCAACTTGACCACCAAGGGTTCAACTTGAGGTATTGACTTGCCTAAGAGTGTTGGACTAATACTTGGCTACTGGCTCGTCTTGGGAAGACGGATGACAATTGGCTTAGTAAGGGACTTTGTGTCTTCCGATTGTATTCGGATGGATTTTGGCAATCGGGTCACCATCGGCCCTATGGGCTTTGGCTCTTGACTTTGGGAGTCGGACGACCATTGGTTCCGACAACACAGCTCAAACGAAAGAACCAGGCACCTCTTTATGCAAAGTTGCGACAAGGGGTACGACTTTGCCTGGTTTACGAGTTTGGAGGTAAATTATCAAGGGTTCCTCTGGCCCTGTGATGGTCTCCAGTTTGTCAGTGATGTACTTCTTAGATTCTTTATATAGACAAGCCTCCGAAGAATAATAAGACTCAACCCCTTTGATGGGATCGATGTTGGCGAATTCAGTCCTTATGAAGCCGTACCTATTAACATACTTAAAGCACTGGTGGAGGGTGGATGGTACGATCATATAGTCAGGTATCCACTGACGCCCCACGAGGATGTTGTACGGTGTCTAATTCTATGACGTAGCAGGTAACCTCCGTCTTCAGGTCACTAATATGATATTTCAATCAGATCTTCCCTAGGGGATAGCTACTTTTCGAGTTAAAATCGCTAATGGCAGTATTGGTCGTCGCTAGACGGTGCATAGGGATACCAAGAAGTTGGAGCAGGCTTTTCGAAATGATGCTTATTGACGAGCCAGGGTCGATATAGATCCGATCCACCTTGATGCCGCCTATGTATCCAGTGTAGTACAAAGGGCGATCATGTAAATTGGACTTGATCAACATGTCCTGAGGAGTGAATATGATGTTGGACATTGCATATGTGCTATCGCTGCCCTGTGGATCGATTGGCGGGTCTTTCCCTAGAGGCTTCATCTTAGCTAAGTAGGTGTCAGCATTTGGAGTGCTTTGCTTAATGCGACACGAAGATCCTTAGAGAGCCTTAGGAGCTCGTATAATGACTACTTTGCTAGCGTATTAGTCAATTGTGCTAATATGTCAAAGTTGTAAGGTCTCTCCAGTTCCAGAGGTACATCATTACGAAGTGGCCTGTCGAAGCAGGTTTCCTTTGTCTTGGACTTATCCGCCAATGGAGGCTGAGATGGCCTTGGAATATCCGAGGGAGGCAACATTGTCGACTGAGGATCTTCATCTGAACTATCCCATGCGGGGTGGACTTGTGCTACAGACTGGGTAACAACGACTGCAGCTTCCTCAGCCTTGGCTGAAATTGTATGGCAGGATATAGACCTCCTGCCCTTCTTCTAGATGGTAGGAGATGACACCTCACGGGTAATTTCGGACACTAAGTCTGGATGCACCCACATGATTTTTCCTCACGAGTTGGAGAGAGGTACTAATCCAAATGCCTAGCTCCGGATGGGTGGAAGATTAATAACCTCCATCATTGCCCGAGGGACAGGTATTATTCCATCTGGAGTGCTTGTTGGAGGGAAGTCGCTGAACTGAATAGACACCATGTTCGCTGCCACGGTAACCTCTTCAAAGTCTACCGACAGAGCTTTGGAGTCATAAGACTATGAATATACCGCTTCAATTGGAAGCAGTCATGAGTAGAATGATGGACATAGCGGTGGAAGTGACAATATTTTGGGTCCTCCATTTCTGCAGCTCGGGGATCGCGCCTTGGAGGAGGGAGCTGGATCCTACCCCCTTGCAAGAGCATATCGATAATAGGTTTGACATGACTATCTTCAAATGAGTAATTAACCTTGGGCCACGGACCTTCCGTCTATTTTTGTTCGGACTTCGGAGTTGCATCAGTGACCATGGCATGTTTGCCCTTATTATCCCGGTTGGTGGTGGCGCCACTGTTGTTGTTGCTGGAGGTGGAACCAGGACGTCTGCCCTTATCTTCTCCGTCTGGATGTGTAATCCCAGCTGGCGAGCCTTCTTAAATTATGCTTCTGCGTTGCTAGCACTTATGATGAAGGTTGTCCAATCCCTGAACTAATCGTCGCCCATCCAGAGCTAATTACGGAGAGCAACTTCTTCTGGCAAATTTAAATCAAGGAGTTCTCGGGATTGCCTTGGGGCAACCTCATTGCGGTTTGGCGGAACCACTCAATATAGTTCTTTGTCAGCTCCCTCTCTCCCTGACAACGTCCATGAGAGACGACATTGTCACATCATGCCCCACTTCGTAGAATCTTTCCAGGAAAATGTGCTTGAAGCTGTCAAAAGAATGGATGCAGTTATCGGGAAGGTTACGGTACCAGTCGAACGCGATCCCCTCCAATGCTTCGATGAATAATCTCATGAGGATGGCATCACTATACGGCAAGTGGTCAGTTGTGACTTCAAGGTAGGTCATGTAACAACTAGCTGAGGTCTTTCCGTCATAAGAATCTATCACGACCCGCACCCACTGTTTGGGTACGAGAACGTAACAACGCCCAGCCTACGCCGCAGTGTCGGCGGGTAGAACGCTGTCCTAGGTCACAACATCTAACATTATAATGCCAAGCAGTTTATACTCCCCGAATGAGGGTGACATAGCAGATACAACCTCAATCACATCTAGGGTAGAGCATAAGGATAGATAAAACATGAAATCCAAAAGAAATACAGGAGATAGAAGTCTAAGTGTTTAAGATACAAAAACCCAGAAAATACACCTCAAACTCATATACAGTAATCCACAAAGTAAATACAACTCCAAACAAATGAAACAACTATCTAAACATCCTCTAAAGTGTCTCCTCTAGGCTAGCAGGCAACCTCCAAGCTATCTGTAAAATTTATCAACAGGTCCAGTCAGGACTGGAGCGAGTACAGTGCATCTAACAGATCATAGCAGGTTAGAAAATATAATCATGCAGTAAAGTAAGATACAAGTACTGAAAGAACTGCAGTATGTAAACAGAGAGAGAAAATTGTAATAAAAATATCTACTATAAATAAAGAGCTAACATGTGGCTAGTAAGTCAGAGTACAACATGAACATGTAAATGGCCTGGGATGATTCTGTGAAGACACTACGGAATGATTCAAAGAAGATACTACTGGTGTATTATTCACATGTCCACTTCTACTCTCCCGTACCCCCAATCAATACACAAGGATCCAGCCAGGTTATGTTATATGATTCCATGCACGGCCCCCGAAGGGTGATACATGGATGTCCCATAAATGGGGATTCTGGGGGTTACCCAACAGTATAAGATTCAAGAGACTCTGTGATCGTGAGGGTACATGTCACAAGTAATCAAATGAACCAAGAAGCATAGTGATATGCCATGTAAGTGAAACGCACAGAACACGTAGTACCCGATGCTCCCTAAGGATAACATCTCAAGAAAGGATCCATATAGTACCAATCCGTGTGACCATCGTGACAGTACAAGTAAAGTAATCTACTGCAGGAAATAATTTTAAGCAGGATATGAAATGATCAGAGAATGTACTCGCCTCGATAACCTAAACAGCTGATAAGTATAGGGGGTCCCACTGAAGCCACAGAGTCCTATTTAAAAACACAGGTTACAAGGTGTTCAAGTTGTAATAAATGAATCCACAAACAATCTATTTTATCCTAGGTTCTTCTAGTCAATTAACTCTAGGTCAACTCCGGTCAATAATCTAGTCAAACTAGGTCAAGTGTTGACTTACAGTTGACTTTGGGTCAACTGGTCAACTCTGGTCAAACAGGGTCAATTCTAGTCATATAAAGTGTACTTCGTTATTTGTACGTCGAAACTTACGACACGCAAATCGAGATAAGGAGATTATCGGTAAGGGTGATAATCTTATTATAGTGATCCACGTGTCCAACTTGTCAATTTCAGCTGTGAGATCACTGGAATTGGCTGATCTCAGTTTCGTTGTACTAATCCCGAAATACGAACATTATATGAATTAATTATTAATTAATTATAAAAAGGTTAGACTCAGAGAAATTATCAACAAACATTGTCGGACGATGAAATAAACATCGCCAACGTGTCCAGAATGGTCAAATTAGCTAGGATAGCCTACCCAACGGTCCAATATGGACACAAGGGCAAAAAGGTAATTTCGGGTCAAAACGATGTCCGTGTCGGAGCCGTTTTACACCGAAAAATGTGCAAGAAACAAGTCAATAAAATATAACAAATTATATGTCCATGAAACCAGAATGACGATACGAACCCAACGGTATCTCCAGAATTGGATTCCGTTGACCCGATCTCAATTTGGCCCGTTGACCAGAACTTAGAATTTCGGTTTGCACAGAAATGCGTGCCGGAGATAAAGTTCTCAAAACTCAGCAAACTACATGTCAACGAGTCCAGAATGACGATACGAACTCAACGGTATATCCGGAATTGGATTCCGATGAGCCGATCTCAAAATGACCCGTTTACCCGGATATTGGTACCCGACTTGTACCGAAATGCGTGCCGGACCCAATGTCCACCAAAACCTAGCAAATTATATGTCAACGAGTCCAGAATGACGATACGATCTCAACGGTATATCCGGAATTGGATTTCGATGAGCCGTCGTCAAAAAGTCCTGTTGACCCAGAAAATGGGACCCGCTTTGCACCGAAATACGTGCCCGGGCCCACGTTCTCCAAATCTAACAAATTTTATAAAAACATGCCAGAATGACGCCACAAGTCTACTGGTGGTGTCAGAAATGAAATCTGTAGTCCCGTGTTCAAAATGGAATTTTACAAGTTAGAAATTACGAATTCAGACGACCAACTTTGGCGTCGAATTCAACAAATCAAACAAGCTCACAATGAAATGAAACTGGAGGGGTAGCAAGAGGGTTATACCAGCTTCGCACCGGAACTTGTAGCACGCCAAACGGAGCTACGGTGGAGGAGATACAAGCTGACGAAGTTGGCCCTGCGAAACTGTCCAAATTTAATACAATTTAAACGGTCAACTTGGTGGCCGGTTTTCATGTATTAAACGATAAAATTAACGGACGAAAATTGACAGGGATGAAGGTGGATATACCGAGATTGCGACGGAGCAAAGAAATCGTCGATCCAACGGTCGCATCTCCGGGAAAATATGCGCGAAGTCGCTGTGACGGAGCACCAAAACGAACACGATCCCGCGCGCGTCACGACAGGACGTCGTGTAAAACGCACGAATCGCCTCGACGGCGCGTCCCGAAGGACGGTGTCCGTCAGGGACTGCTCGTCAGAATTTGCCCAGCCTGGGGGGGCACGGCCACGACGGCATAGCCGGTGCGCGGCAGTGCTGCATGTGCGTGCGCGCGCGTGGTGCTGCTGCCGCAGCTGCTGGTGGCGACGCTGCTGTGCGCTGCTCGTTGGCGGCGCGGCGGCCGACCACGGCGAGCAGCGAGGCGGCGGGCCCACGACGAGGTGGTGAGGGGCTGCTACGGTGGTGATGGTCAGGGAAATGGGAGTGGAGCTCGGGTTGGTTGTGGTGGTGCTCGGAAATGAAATGAAGGTGGTGGCACGGTGTTGGAATGGAGGAGGAAGGAGGATGGGAGGAGAATGGTGGTTGTGGCCGACGGCCAAGGGAGGATGGTGGCCGGGTCGACCATGGCCATGGTGGAGGAGTTGTTGCTCGGGTGGTGTCGGGTTGTTGCTGTGCATGGTTGGTTTTGTTGTGTAGGAAAATAAAAGAGTGGGGGAGAGATGAATATTAATGAAGGAGAGAGAAAGATGAAAAGTTTGTCCTCTCAATTATTTTAGGGCCGGCCAACCATGGAGGGGGGTGTTGGCTGCTATGAATGTGAGGGGGAAAATTAATGGATGTGATTTAATGGGAAGAATCAATGGCTAGATTTTATTTAGAGAGAATTGTCCATTCTAAAGGGAATTAAAAATCAATAGAAAATTCTATTAAATATAGAAAAAAATAGGCAAAATGTGTACTTGATATTTTTGGGCAAGAATTATGAGGGTATCATGATGGAGGGCAACACAAAGCTGGACTGGACTCGGTGGAGACGGATTGGGTCTAAACCGGACATTGTGCAAAAATCTAATTAAAATTAGGAATCGATAATCATGGGCAAATAAGTAGCACATGGGAATTCCAATAAATGGGACACAAGTGGCGGACGGATAGTAGGCTCAAAGTGGGCCATGTCCATAATTGGGGCTGACAGGTTTTGGTCGACAGGGGACCCACAAATCAAGTTGGAAAATAAATGTGACACCGTGGGGTGAAATAAAATCGGGTCACGTGTCAGAAAAGTTGTGCGAAGCAAATGGAGCACAAAATGACATGTCTGAGTGGAACACGAAGGTCATGGGTAGCGAGAGTCTCGAGTAGATCGTCAATGAGAAGTTGGTTTCAAGAAACTGACTGGTCTTGCGCTCCTAAATTAAAAGTCACGGTAACGTACTAAAAATGATCAAGGAAAAGAGTGGAAAAATCAATTAATGATCAAACGGTCTAATTCGACTAGAAGTTCAGCGAAGCAAAAAGAGCACAAGGGAACAAGTTTGGGTGGGACCATATACCGTCATGAAGGTAATCCTGTCCACTCCAAAACTCGTAAAGAAGATTTCCATAGTTGAACATCCCTGACACTCCAAATATCAAAGGCACGGAAAGCACACTTAAGGAAAAATAACAGAATAAATTATTTATCAAAACCAATCAATCAGAAAATAAAATAAATAAAAAAATCAACCCGAAATTCAGGGTGCTCACATCCTACCCACCTTATAAAAATTTTATCCTCGAAATTAAAATGTCTCTACTCCCTCTAGGTCAAACCCCCACAATCAAAGTCCCAGATTAAATAAATCATGTGATCAAAAGGACGACATACAGGGTCATGGCATACGGTGGTAGTGAAAGTCTCATCTAGGTATACTAGTCGTGCTAATACCAAAACGGTCATAGGGTATCAAAACACACAAGCAATCCAGGGTGCTAAACTTAGAAAAGATACAGAAATAACAATTATCAAAACTGTAAGACAGTCTACCATCCTATGTGAAAACTGGTACTTATCAGAAAATTTAAGAAATGTAACTACCAATCATCTAAAAGGGGTACTATCCCGAGAAAGTCGAAATCACAAGTTTAATTAACGAAAGTCGATTACATTGAAATCCAATCACAATATATAATATAGAGAGCGTTAGAGAGGAAAAAGCTAGCATTATGTGTATGGGGACATGTTCATAGGTTAGATAGTAGGCGTGTGTGTACGTGAATATTCATGAAAGTGTATACGAGGATTTGGGTTTCAAACAATAGCTATCCAGTTACATTACTCATGGCATATGGTTTAACAATCTACAATCTACAACCTATTTAATCATAACTTGCATGGCTAACCATATATATAAAAAGGTAGAGACTTAGTTATGTATCTATATACGTTATAATATATGCATAAACTCTATATATCCTTATAGATATATAAATAACATAGAGGGGAAGGGTTAGGTTAAAAGACAGTATATACTATGTTGGAGTGTGTGTGTGTGTCCTTGTACAGGGTTATAACTTAGTATTGAAAGGTTAAACCCAGTTTTAGTTCAACGTTTACATATAAAATCTGAAAACAAGCTAACATTTAAACCAGTGCAATATTAACATAATGCAATTTCAAAATTTAGGGGTTTGAAATATCACGACTAATCTCAATGCTCCCAATACATCCTAACATGATAGAAATGAAACCCTAACATATTACCAATACATTTATCTACGCATACAGTTCGATATTACGTGTTAATCTGAATTTTAACTAAACATGGAAATCAATGTAAAAATGTTAACATGTAACTAGTTTTCAAGATTTTGGAGAAATTTGAACATTAAAACCAACTCAATGTTTATCACAAACTAACATGTAAGAATATGAAACCTAACATTATATCCCTACATACAACAATGTACACAGCTTTAAATATTTATTAAAGAAAATAAAATAGCAATTTAAACTAAACATTTGGAATTCAGTATTAAGGGTTAATATGTGCACAGTCTCAGATTTTACAATTTTAACATAGCTTAAACAATTTCTCTAAAAATTAAAATCCTGTAGATATTATACATGTGCAGTTATGTAGACAAACTAATAACATGAAATTTATATTTAAATTACGATTTAAACTGGAAAAGCAGAAAGCCAGAAACATTGGTTATGAAAATTTGGACATCAACAACATATCAATAGGTATTTAGTGGAAAATCAAGTGTAGCATGCATACGTGTTAGGCAAAGTGTCTGCTATATATTCATATACATTTCTCATGTCCCAATAAAAAAAAATTAATTCTACGTTAAGACTAACATTTAGATTCCTACCAAGATTGCAAGCAGGTGATTGACGAAATCAAGACAGTTTTATTATCATTATTATTTAATACAAGGATAATAGCAGAAAGAAATAACGCTAAAATCTGTTCTGCTTATCTGTTTAAAGAAGGAACGATTTTGAAATCCAGAGCTAAAATATCAAATCCAACATGAGGCCTTTAGCAAAATCATCGATTCATTGTATTATGAAAAACTCATAGCAAGTAGTTACACAAAGGTTTATGAAAACAACTAAATATACTCTTAAGTTAAATGACAAGAAACTAGGCAAAACAACAAATAATAATTCTTTTTTTTGAATGACTGAGAAAAGTAGAGAAAACATGTTCAAAATATTTTAAGTACAATCTGATAATCATATGCGTCTATCCAAAATCATGGTACTCTAAATTCTCGTCATACTAGTAAGCAAGGCTACGATAATCACAGAGCCCTTGACTTATGCACATATCTCTAGAATCATGGTAATTAACATTTTCGCGGTGAAGCATGCTTCGCTGCGAAAACCTTAAATTCCCACACCCGAGAAATATATCCAGAGTCAGACTATATGTCCTCACCATGCTGGCTAATGTGACTATAAAGACTAGATTTCATAACATAGATGACCTAGCCCATATAATTTCATCTTGCCAAAAATTAAATTAAATCAACAATGAATACCCAAAATTAAATCAATTTATCAACGAACATCAAAATTCAAAAATGAACAAAAATCCATCAAAATACAAACTCGGATGCAATAACTATCATCAAAATTCAAATTCGACAATCATCCATCAAAATTAATAATTACAAACTCGAATTCAACAATAATCTATAAAAATCAAATTTAACAACAGAAAGTAAAGATAATTAAATCAAGGAAAGAAGAGTTTTCAAATCGAAGTTAAAATAAGATTCTCAAGGGTCGTCCCAGGAATCTCTTAAGGGTTCCTAACTGTGATTGAGTACCTTCAAATATATTCTATTCCTACTACAGGCTGTAGTGGTACTCTAGTTCGAATACCACCACACTTTTAGTCTCGACCTGCATGGGCCACCACTAAAAACGTGTCACGACCCGCACCCACTGTTTGGGTACGAGAACGTAACAACGCCCAGCCTACGCCGCAGTGTCGGCGGTAGAACGCTGTCCTAGGTCACAACATCTAACATTATAATGTCAAGCAGTTTATACTCCTCGAATGAGGGTGACATAGCAGATACAGCCTCATCACATCTAGGGTAGAGCATGATAAGGATAGATAAACATGAAATCCAAAAGAAATACGAGTAGAAGTCTAAGTGTCTAAGATACAAAACCCAAAAAATATACCTCAAACTCATATATCAGTAATCCACAAAGTAAATACAACTCCAAACAAATGAAACAACCTATCTAAACATCCTCTAAAGTGTCTCCTCTAGGCTAGCAGGCAACCTCCAAGCTATCTGTAAAATTTATTAACAGGTCCAATCAGGACTGGAGCGAGTACAGTGCATCTCAACAGATCATAGCAGGTCAGAAAATATAATCATGCAGTAAAGTAAGATACAAGTACTGAAAGAAGTGCAGTATGTAAACAGAGAGAGAAAACTGTAATAGAAATATCTACTATAAATAAAGAGCTAACATGTGGCTAGTGAGTAAGAGTACAACATGAACATGTAAATGGCCTGGGATGATTCTGTGAAGACACTACGGAATGATTCAAAGAAGATACTACTGGTGTATTATTCACATGTCCACTTCTACTCCGCCGTACCCCCAATCAATACACAAGGATCCAGCCAGGTTATGTTATATGATTCCATGTACGGCCCCCGAAGGGTGATACATGGATATCCCATAAATGGGGATTCTGGGGTTACCCAACAGTGTAAGATTCAAGAGACTCTGTGATCATGAGGGTACATGTCACAAGTAATCAAATGAACCAAGAAGCATAGTGATACGCCATGTAAGTGAAACGCACAGAACATGTAGTACCCGATGCTCCCTAAGGATAAATCTCAAGAAAGGATCCATATAGTACCAATCCGTGTAACCATCGTGACGTACAAGTAAAGTAATCTACTGCAGGAAATAATTCTAAGCAGGATATGAAATGATCAGAGAATGTACTCGCCTCGATAACCTGAACAGCTGATAAGTATAGGGGGTCCCACTGAAGCCAAAGAGTCATATTTAAAGCAACACAGGTTACAAGGTGTTCAAGTTGTAATAAATAAATCCACAAACAATCTATTTTATCCTAGGTTCTTCTAGTCAAATTAACTCTAGGTCAACTCCGATCAATAATCTAGTCAAACTAGGTCAAGTGTTGACTTACAGTTGACTTTGGGTTAACTGGTCAACTCTGGTCAAACAGGGTCAATTCTAGTCTAATATAAAGTGTACTTCGTTATTTGTACGTCGAAACTTACGACACACAATCGAGATAAGAAGATTATCGATAAGGTTGATAATCTTATTATAGTGATCCACGTGTCCAACTTGTCAATTTCAGCGATGTGAGATCACTGGAATTGGCTGATCTCAGTTTCGTTGTACTAATCCCGAAATACGAACATTATATGAATTAATTATTAATTAAAAAAAGGTTAGACTCAGAGAAATTATCAACAAACATTGTCGGACGATAAAATAAACATCGCCAATGTGTCCAGAATGGTCAAATTAGCTAGGATAGCCTACCCAACGGTCCAATTTGGACACAAGGACAAAAAGGCAATTTTGGGTCAAAACGGTGTCCGTGTCGGAGCCGTTTTGCACCGAAAAATGTGCAAGAAAATAAGTCAATAAAACATAACAAATTATATGTCCACGAAACCAGAATGATGTACGAACCCAACGGTATCTCCAGAATTGGATTCCGTTGACCCGATCTCAATTTGGCCCGTTGACCAGAACTTGGAATTCCGGTTTGCACGAAAATGCGTGCCGGAGCCAAAGTTCTCAAAACTCAGCAAACTATATGTTAACAAGTCCAGAATGACGATACGAACTCAACGGTATATCCGGAATTGGATTCCGATGAGCCGATCTCAAAATGACCCGTTGACCCGGATATTGGTACCCGACTTGCACCGAAATGCGTGCCGGACCCAATGTCCACCAAAACCTAGCAAATTATATGTCAACGATTCCAGAATGATGATACGATCTCAACGGTATATCCGGAATTGGATTCTGATGAGCCGTCGTCAAAAAGTCCCGTTGACCCAGAAAGTGGGACCCGCTTTGCACCGAAATGTGTGCCCGGGCCCACGTTCTCCAAATCTAACAAATTTTATATGAAAATATGCCAGATGACGCCACAAGTCTATGGTGGTGTCAGAAATGAAATTTGGAGTCCCGTGTTCAAAATGGAATTTTACAAGTTGGAAATTGCGAATTCGGACGACCAACTTTGGCGTCGAATTCAACCAATCAAACAAGCTCACAATAAAAAGAAACTGGAGGGGTAGCAAGAGGGTTATACCAGCTTCGCACTGGAACTGGTAGCACGCCAAACGGAGCTGCGGTGGGAGATATAAGCTGACGAAGTTGGCCCCGCGAAATTGTCCAAATTTAATACAATTTAAACGGTCAACTTGGTGGCCGGTTTTCATGTATCAAACGATAAAATTAACGGACGAAAATTGACAGGGATGAAGGTGGATATACCGAGATTACGACGGAGCAAAGAAATCGCAAATCCAACGGTCGGATCTCCGAAAAATGTGCACAAAGTCGCTGTGACGGAGCGCCAAAACGAACTCGTTCCCGCGCACGTCACGACGGGACGTCGTGCAAAATGCACGAATCGCCTCGACGCGCATCCCGGAGGATGGTGGCCGTCAGGGACTGCTCGTCGAAGTTTGCCAAGCCTGGGGGGCACGACCACGGCGGCGTGGCCGGTGGCGCGGCAGGGCTGTACGTGCGTGCGCGCGCGCTGGTGTGCTGCTGCCGCAGCTGCTGGTGGCGATGCTGCTGTGCGCTGCTCGTGGCAGCACGGCGCCGACCATGGCGAACAGCAAGGCGGCGGGCCCACGATGAGTGGTACGGGGCTGCTACGGTGGTGATGGTCGGGGAAATGAGGGAGTGGAGCTCGGGTTGGTTGTGGTGGTGCTCGGAAATGAAATGAAGGTAGTGGCACGGTGTGGAATGGAGGAGAAGGAGGATGGGAGGAGAATGGTGGTTATAGCCGACGGCCAAGGAAGGAGGGTGGTCGGGGGGCCATGGCCATGGTGGAGGAGTTGTGTGCTCGGTGGTGTCGGGTTGTTGCTGTGCATGGTTGGTTTTGTTGTGTAGGAAAATAAAGAGTGGGGAGAGATGATAATATAAGAAGGAGAGAGAAGATGAAAAGTTTGTCCTCTCAATTATTTTAGGGCCGGCCAACCATGGAGAGGGTGTTGGCTGCTATGAATGTGAGGGGGAAAATTAATGGATGTGATTTAATGGGAAGAATCAATGGCTAGATTTTATTTAGAGAGAATTGTCCATTCTAAAGGGAATTAAAAATCAATAGAAATTCTATTAAATATAGAAAAAAATAGGCAAAATGGTACTTAAATTTTTGGGCAAAAATTATGAGGGTATCATGATGGAGGGCAACACAAAGCTGGACTGGACTCGGTGGAGCCGAATTGGGTCTAAACCGGACATGTGCAAAAATCGAATTAAAATTAGGAATCGATGATCATGGGCAAATAAGTAGCACATGGGGATTCCAATAAATGGGACACAAGTGTGCGGACGGATAGTAGGCTCAAAGGGGCCATGTCCATAATTGGGGCTGACAGGTTTTGGTCGACAGTGGACCCACAAATCAGTTGGAAAATAAATGTGACACGTAGGATGAAATAAAATCGGGTCAAGTGTCAGAAAAGTTGTGCGAAGCAAAGGAGCACAAATTGACATGTCTGAGTGGGACCCGAAGGTCATGGGTGGCGAGCGTCTCGAGTAGATCATCAATGAGAAGTTGGTTTCAAGAACTGACGGTCTTGCGCTACCAAATTAAAAGTCACGGTAACGTACTAAAAATGATCAAGGAAAAGAGTGGAAAATCAATTAATGATCAAACGGTCTAATTTGTCCAGAGTTCAGCGAAGCAAAAAGAGCACAAGGGAACAAGTTTGGGTGGGACACCATATACCGTCATGAAGGTAATCCTGTCCACTCTAAAACTCGTGAAGAAGATTTCCAGAGTTGAACATCCCTGACTCCAATATCAAAGGCACGGAAGCACACTTAAGGAAAATAACAGAATAAATTATTTATCAAAACCAATCAATCAAAAAATAAAATAAATGAAAAAAATTAACCCAAAATTTAGGGTGCTCACAGAATCGATATGGAATAGCTTGTACCGTAGAGGAAAAGGCACGTCTCTCTATGCAACGGGATATGGCTACCGTATTCTGAGATCCCGAGAGGAGTCTCGGACATTGAACATGCTCGAAGCTCTTGGACTTCCTCCTTGCCTCCTTAGCTTCATCTGCAGCTGAAGGAACGGATGCTGCTAAGGGATCATCACCCAAAGGAGGGGCAGATAGTGTTGGAGTCCGCATTGACGGGTCCCAAGCTTGTTTGTCCGGCGTCCTTGCTGGTTCGCGGCTTTGATTTCAGCCATGGACTTGACCAAGGATAGAAGCATGGCTTCCAGTACTTCTAAATGTTGTTGGTCAGAAGGTGCTTCATGATCATCGTCTGCCATAAAGACTGTTCTCACGTTGGTGGAGGTGGAAGGGATTGTAGCAGAGGTACTCTTTGTGCCGTACCTCTACCGAAAAATCGTCAGGGAATACGGAATGTCATCTTCCTCTGACTCGGAAGGGGTGCTACCCCCTGTGCAGGAAGCCACATCATCTTGGTGAGGGTGGTGGCCCTCAAGGAAGTCCAAGTTTGTTGTGCAGTTCTGGGGGATATCTACCCCCTGTTTGTGCTTGGTACACCGGGTTGTCATATATTGGGGACTACTACCCCCAGCTTTATCTACTCTTAAGAGGCCGAAGATGCACCCCCGGTACTGGAAGCTTCGTTTTGGATCAAGTGCCTAAATAGACAACCTCTGTGGTTATCGGTGGAAACCCTCCAGATGGGTTCCTCGCAATACTGGCCGAGATCGCCGGGCTGGAAGAGCCTTTTCTTGTCCTCCCTTGCGAACACTTCTGAGTTGAATTACAGGAGAGAGAGGAACCCCTCGTCTCCCCAAAATTTTCACCTATTTTTTGAGTTGTTGTCGGGAGCTAGCTGCAGTCGTTGGAAAACTGACTGCCGATCTTCAGGTGATG
>JANAVB010027213.1:0-26819 GCA_029216955.1 Iris pallida
GTGGCACGGTACGACCTGCAGACCCGGTTCACCAACTTGAAGCAAGGAGGCAGAACAGTCGACAGTTATGCGTCTGAGTTTTCTAGACTCAGTAGGTTTGCCCCCACCTTGGTGGCGACCGAGTTTGATAGGGCCCAGCGATTCCAGCAGGGGCTGCATTTGGAGATCTTGTTGGCTGTTGAACAGTTCGAGCACCAGACGTTCGATGCAGTATTGAGGGCAGCTAGGAGGCATGAGTATACCTCCCAGAGAATTGTAGACAGGACCGAAGGCAGGAAGCGGTCCCACAACCTGATGCACCAATCTTCAGCTCCAGCCCCGACAGCTAGGGGATTAACCATTGGAACTCCGAGGCGGGCGGCCTCAGTGACGTCAGTTCAGCATTCACCCCGACGTACCCGCAGTAGCAGAAGCAGAAGCAGCCTTCCGCGGTGGGATGTTCTCATTGCGGAAGTCGGGCCATATAGTGGCAGAGTGTCGAAGGGCACAGGGATTGTGCCTGGCTTACGGAGGAGCAGATCATAAGATAGGGACCTGCCCGAATAGGGGAGGTCCATCATCATCCAACCTTTCTAGTTCTTCGGTGAGAGGACCAGCCCCAGTTCCAGTCCAGCAGCAGCAGCAACAGCAGTACCCGAGGCCATTGGCGCCCCAGGCCCAGGCCTTTCAGCAGCAGAACCAGCAGGAGTTCACCCAGGCTCCAGCACAGAACCGACAGAGGGGTTTCCAGCAGAGGGTACCCGCAGCTAGAGGTCAGGCTATGATGATGACCATGGAAGAAGAAGTTGCACCAGGTGAGGTAGTGGCAGGTACTATTCTCGTCAACACCTTTCCAGCATCTGTATTATTTGATTCTGGTGTATCGCATTCATTCATGTCTGCACGATTCGCGACACGGATAGGATTGAGCCCGAGTCGTTATCAGTAAGGCTCAATACTTACTGGTAATGGTCTTGTGGGTAGATCGAGTGTTTTCCTCGTGTCGGATCGTAGTTAGCGGTAGAGAGTTCCCCGCTAGGCTCATAGAGTTCCCTATGGCAGACTATGATGTAGTCCTAGGCATGGATTGGTTGAGGAACCATTATGCTAGGATAGACTGCCATGTTGGCAGAGTTGTCTTTAGTATTCCCGGAGAGCCAGAGTTTTTATTTTCCAGAGGCACAGTAGAGCCATCTCCTCCAGTATTGCGGATGGCAGTAGCAGCAATGCAGTTGCCCCGGATAGTTGAAGAGTTTTCCAGATGTCTTCCCAGAGGAACTTCCAGGGATGCCACCAGAGCGGGAGATTGAGTTCACCATCGACTTGATTCCCGGAACAGCACCAGTATCAGAGCGAGTCTACAGAATGGCGCCTTCAGAGTTGGAGATTTTGTACAAGATGATTGAAGAACTCAGGACCAAGGGATTCATACGTGCTAGTGGATCGCCTTGGGGAGCCCCATGCTTCTTGTGAAAAAGAAGGATGGTACGTCCAGGCTATGTGTTGATTATCGTACTTGAACTCAGTGACAATCAAGAACAGATACCCTCTCCCGAGGATAGATGACTTGTTTGATCAACTCAAGGGGGCTTCAGTTTTCTCGAAGATAGACTTGCGGTCAGGATACCACCAGATCAGAGTCAGAGAGCAGGACATCCCGAAGACGTTCAGATCTAGGTACGGGCATTGGGATTTCTAGTTATGCCCTTTGGAGCGACCAATGTGCCGGCAGTGTTCATGGACCTCATGAACCGTATTTTCATGCCTTACTTGGATCAGTTTGTGATAGTATTCCTTGACATCCTGGTCTACAGCAAGAGCGAAGTAGAGCATGAGCAGCATCTCCGTGTGGTTCTCCAGATTCTCAGAGAGCACCAGTTGTACGCCAAGTTTAGTAAATGCGAGTTCTGGCTCGATCGCATTTCGTACTTGGTCACATCATTACTCGAAGAGGAGTAGAAGTGGATCCCCAAAGATTGTGGCTATCGAGTCATGGCCAGTACCTAGCTCAGTGGCAGAGGTTCGCAGCTTCTTGGATTGGCCGGCTACTACCGGCGGTTTGTCTCAGATTTTGCAAGGATTTCAGTACCGATGACCCAGTTGACCCGCAAGGATGTGCCGTTCGTTTGGACAGCAGAATGTCAGGAATCATTTGAGAAGTTGAAGCGAGGTTTGATAACGGCTCCCATTCTCACACTTCCAGATGGGACCGGAGGATTCACAGTTTACTGCGATGCTTCAGGCAGAGGATTGGGATGTGTTTTGATGCAGCATGGGAAGGTAATTGCTTATGCGTCACGTCAACTCCGTGATCATGAGAAGAATTACCCGACCTACGACTTGGAGCTAGCAGCAGTAGTGTTTACACTTAAGTTGTGGAGGCACTACTTGTACGGAGACAGAGTGGAGATATTTACTGATCATAAGAGCCTGAAGTATGTTTCACCCAGAAGGACCTTAATATGCGGCAGAGAAATGGCTTGAGCTACTTGTGGACTATGATGTGGACTTGCAGTATCACCCAGGGAAGGCCAACGTAGTAGCAGATGCATTGAGCAGGAGAGCCGGAGTCTACCTTCTGACAGCACAACCAGAGCTATTGGCAGATCTTCAGAAGATGGGTATTGAAGTTGTCCTACCTTCCAACGTGGCGTTGATGGCTAGCCTACAGATCCAGTCCACCATAGTTGAGAGGATCCGGACAGCACAGTTAGCAGATTCCAAGATTCAGCGGCTCAGAGCAGAGTACGAGGCAGAAAGAAGGCCAGAGTTATGTATTCATGAAGATGGTACGCTTCGACATGGCACGCATCTTTGTGTACCCAGCGGAGATATCAGATAGGAAGTCATGGCAGAGGCTCACAGTTCGCAGTATTCCATTCACCCAGGCGGCACGAAGATGTACCGAGATATTCGTCAGCACTTTTGGTGGAATGGTATGAAGAGGGAGATAGCCCGGTATGTCTCTCGATGTTTGGTTTGCCAACAAGTCAAGGTGAACATCAGAGGCCAGCTGGACTTCTTCAACCTTTACCGATCCCAGAATGGAAATGGAACACATAACCATGGATTTCGTGACTGGGTTACCCAGATCTCCGGCAGGCAGAGATGCTATTTGGGTCATTGTAGACAGGCTTACCAAGGTGGCACACTTTCTTCCATTTAGAGTTGGACAGTCGACGGCGCACAGCAGAGATGTATCTCAGGCAGATCGTCCGACTTCACGGAGTGCCAGTCAGCATAGTATCAGACAGGGATACGAGATTCATATCGCACTTCTGGCGCAGTCTTCATAAAAGTTTGGGGACTCGTCTCAAGTTCAGCTCAGCGTATCATCCGCAGACAGATGGCAGTCAGAGCGTACTATACAAACTCTCGAAGATATGTTCGGTCATGTACCCTTGACTTCGGTGGTTCGTGGGAGGATCACCTGCACCTGGTGGAATTCTCGTACAACAATAGTTTCCAGGCCAGTATCCGGATGGCACCCTTCGAGGCCCTGTATGGTAGGAAGTGCAGATCCCCGTTAGCATGGGACGATATCGGAGAGAGGCAGATGCTCGGTCCAGAACTGATTGCCAGACGGTTGAAGTGGTTAGGAAAGTCAGAGATCACCTCCATTGCTCAGGATCGCCAGCGCCATTGGGCCGATGCTCATCGACGTCCCTTAGAATTTGCTGTCGGCGACCATATATTCCTTAGGATTCGCCTACCCGTGGCGTCATTCGTTTTGGCATACGGAAAAAGCTTAGTCCTAGGTATATAGGGCCGTTCGATATTCTAGAGCGAGTAGGTGATGTGTCCTATCGTCTCGCTCTTCTGCCGTCGCTAAGTGAGGTACATGATATTCTATGTATCCCAATTAAGATGGTACATCCCGGACCCGAGCCATATCCTAGATCATTCGGAATTGGTTGTTGGTACCAACCTTTCGTATGAGAGGCCCGTGTCTATATTGGACCGGAGAGAAAAGACGCTCAAGAACAAGACTATTAACTTAGTCCGTGTTGCTTGGGGTCATCACTCTCTAGGTGAGTCAACGTGGGAGCGTGAGGACGACATCCGATCGCGATATCCCTACCTGTTTGACTCGTGAGGTATAATGTCTTTCTTATGCCTTACGCTTTCCCTTCCTTGCTTGCATTGTATGATTGTATGATTGAACTGCTTAGTGTAGCTTGCCTGTGCTTAGTATAGCTTGTCGTGGCA
The DNA here is from genome assembly GCA_029216955.1 of Iris pallida. Taxonomy (NCBI): domain Eukaryota; kingdom Viridiplantae; phylum Streptophyta; class Magnoliopsida; order Asparagales; family Iridaceae; genus Iris; species Iris pallida. The sequence goes on from JANAVB010027213.1 coordinate 4,189, forward strand.
ATCTCTAGCTCCTTGATTAAATTCGAGGACGGAATTCTTTGAAGGTGGGTAGAGTTGTCTCCCTCATTTCCCGTATTTCGTATTTATGCTCGTATTTGGATTTTGGCACGTATTTTATTTTCTCGACTTGCGGATTTTGGTTTCTCGTAAATGGGTTTGACCATGGCTTGGTTTTATTTTTTTGGAGTAGGATTGGTTTGGTTTGGTTTATTATAAATGGAACACCTTAACCTACACTCCTCCCTCAACACACCACAACCCACCCTCATTAAAACTCCACCTACCATTCTCTCTCCTCATTACTTCTCCATTAATTTCTAACTTCTTCTTCACAACTCCCCAACCCATAGGCAAGTGCACCTTGCCATCAAATAAGCCACTACTTTGTCCATTAACTAGATTAGGCCATGAGAACAACTTTAGAACTTGACATTTTGTGATTTGGAGCTTTCATTCTTCTAGATCTAGGTTTTAACCATTTTCGAAAATCTTGGTTTTGATCTATTAAACTTCGATTTTTGCATGTTTTGATGCTTCCATATGGAAGAGAATTCAATTTTACTCAAGTTAGAACTTTGAAAATCTAGATTTGGTTTTGATTTGGCTAAGTTATGAAGATTTGAAGTTTTTGGTGTTCTTGAGGAGTTCATCTCAGCCTTGGTGAAGGCTCTCGGCCAGTGCTCTTTAGCACTTGACGTTTGCGCACCCCGGCCTGTGCTCTTTAGCGCATGGCCGATTGCGCATAGGCTCAGCCAGTGCTTTGCGTTGCGCTGGATTGTGCTGGCGCAAGCTAGCCATGCGCAAGCCAGCCATGCGCAAAGTAACCCCTGCGCACTTGACCCCTTGCGCAGTCCAAACTCTGCGCAGTCTACCCTCGCGCAATCCTCCCTTGCGCAATCCAATTGATGCACAAGGCATCCCCTGTGCTCCTGTAACCCTGTGCCCCTTGACCCCTGCGCAGTCTACCCTTGCGCAAAGTAACCCTTGCGCAAGGCAACTCTTGCGCAGCTCTTCCATGCGCAGTACATACCCTGCGCAGCCCAACCCCTGACCCCTTGCAACCTACTTGTCTATGATGAATTTGTTTATTTCTTTAAGCTTGGCTCTTCTATAGTCCTATATATATTGGTATTTTATTAGATATTTTACGTCCATTTTATATCCTTACGCCTTTTGTCTGAACTTGATTTTACTTAATATACTTGGAATGACTGTTGTACATGGCCTGGTATGACAAGGACTAGCATAACATGACAGTGACCCTAGTGGTGCACTCCTGACATGACCAACCTGGCATGAATTATCTTGATAACTTGATAGTGGCCGTGGCGGTGCACTCCTGACTTGACTTGACTTGATAACTTAACTTGACCTGCCTTGACACCGTGGGTGCTCCTGCTTGCTTGCCTGTACAATCCACTTGTCTTGTCTTGCATCATGTCTAGGACGTGACTTCCTGGGTACCACGGCCAGGGACTCGTGCTAAATTGGATTAGGCTAATGATTAGATCAAACTAGAACATGGAGAATTCCCAGTCACAGGCAATCTCGTTATCTGGGTGCTTTAATGGACTTGTAGCTTGCCGACGAGTAGAGCACATTTCCAGTACACTGTCATGTGTTGCCCATCTAAGTCACCTAAGGGTACATTTGTCTCCCGGGCAATGTACCCACCTATAACTCTCAACCCCGAAGGATAACTGGATAGTCTGCAGGGCTTGGGACTGGGAGTTTCTCACTTGCATCTTGTTAGTAATTAGGCTTGTGATAACCCTAGTTAGTTAAAGTAGTAAGCCGTAGTACTTACTTGGCCGATTGTGAATGAATGGTGTCCAGCCCTGTCTAAGTCTTGTCTAGCCCTTGTACCTGGAACTCTTGATCATGATTATTTATTTATCTCTAACGATAAATGGTAGAGACAGTGAGCTATTCAGGCGAAGGGGTACAATCCCGGTCCTTGTTTGGTTTAAGGATTGTAACCTGGCTCACGGAATGGTTCCACGTCCCTAGTCGTTTATCGCTCTGTGTACTTTTATTACTTGTACTTCCTTTATTTCTTTATGTTCTGATATGCTGGCTTTTGTTCTTATTTGTGGCCTCCTTGTGGCACTTGCTCTTTCTGGGGTTTGACCCAGCTGGTTTTGTGTGGCCAGATTTCGGAGCAGCTCCCGAGGATCTACCAAGCTTCCAGCCAATGGTGAACACTAGACGGAACCCGGGCTACGAGTGGGTTTTCCTTTTTTTTTTCACCCACTTATATGTAAATTTATTCTTTTGAGACGTTTAGCCGACGAGCACCTGTTAGCTCGATGCACATTTACTTACTGTCTGCCTACGGGCTGTAAACATGATTAACAAATCCTAGGGTTGATCATGTATGACCGAACTCTTGCTAGTCCTATCATTTTGTACGACTAGCTTCATGATCATCCGATATAATATTTGGGACCTTATATATATATTTGATGCTCTAACATCTTAACTCTGTTAATTGTTTAGATTGAGACAATAGGCTTGACCTTAAGAGACTGCTGGCTTATAGTAAACCCTCATATCTAGACAGCCGTGACCGTATAGTTGAGATATATTCTATTTCAATATACGTAGCTGGCTATGTCTGCCCCCGCTCTCCAGTATTCTGGTTCTGGGACGTGACAATAAACCTAACCATTATAAAGAAACTAGGATAGAATCCAAATCATGTCAAAGAAACCATGTCATACAATTTGGCCTCCCACTATTGAAGTTAGCTTCATACCAGATTAAATCTATTCTTCATATTACTAATATTCACTGATGTTAATATAAACTGATCAAAGAATGCATAAGATAATTTTGTAATATAGAAAAGTTCTGTTGAACTTACCGGTTGTTTGGATACTTGAAAGTGGAGTAAAACTCATACTTTTTTGCGCATATGTATGCATATTTAGAGAGTTAAAGTGGTTGGATACAAAAGATGTGTAGATAAGAACTCTTGTAGTCATTACAAAATGTAGTCATTACTTTCACTATTTTAATAATCAATAAATTATTTGTTATTATTACTTAATTAACATTAAGCAAATGAATGTCACTAATAGTTAACTATAAATTTAGTTATATAACTAATTAGTTTTTATTAGTGCTTTTAGTTTTTTTACTTTATGTTTAGCCAACCAAACATATGATGGAAGAAAGAGAATAAGAGAACTAAGTTAAAAGTCAAAATGCGAAATATTCACTACATGCACATGTACAGTCCCTCAATGTACATGTACTTAAATGCCAATCCAATCACTGTAATCTACAAATAAAAAAACAAAATGAATTGTATGGTCCCAACTAAAGTTGAAGTAAAAAAAATAAATTAAAATTTTAACATTAATTTTCATTTAACAATGGGTTATTTGTGTTTAACTTCAACTTTCTTTTGAAGGATCTTATTCGATTATTACTATTTTTATTAGCAAAATTATTATCTAAACGTGTGAAATTAACTATTCTTTGTTACCCTTCATTTAAATTTGATGATCTAATAGACAAATAAAACATACGACTAATTTAAAACAATTTTGTCCATAAGATCTTCAATATAGTAAAGAGCTAAGAAAAATAATATTCATGCTTGGTAGGAAACTGCAAACGTGTAAAAGTTGAGGGTGTTCGTCGTGAAGACGTCGAGGGCGCCTTCGACGTCATGAGCAAAGTGAGACGTTGAGTTGCGGACGTCGAAAGACGTCGTGGCCGTCTTGTGGAGCTCTGGAGCGCGCAGTGCGCGAGGTGTGCCTGTGGGACGATGATGACAGCCAGTGCAGACAAGTTCCATACGAAGAGTTCGAAATGATATGACGATCGGCTAAAAATCGTGTACGGAAAGACACACGATTTAACTGAGCCGGCACGTGCAGGATTTTGAGAAGAAAAAAAGAAAAAAAAAAGAAAAAAAATCTATAAGTTATTCTTTAGCAATTTCTGAATAATGCTGAAATCTCTGCAAACGGAAAGCTTTACAGGGGTTCATATGCTAAAAACAAGTTCATTCTTTTTCATTTTCTCTCGTTTTCTTCCAAACTAAACACATAATGGCGGCGAGAGCAGCGGCGGCGAGAGCGGTAGCGGCGAGAGCACCACCGCCACCGATAGCTCCGGCAACTTCAGCTTCGGCGGAGGGGTATCAGTACCCATGGAAAGAGAAGCTTGATAAGTTCAAGGGAGATCTCTCGAAAGGGGTTTGGGGCTACTGGCATCTAGGAGCATGGAAACCCATAGGAATTAGCGCCCGCAAGCGCGCTCGGCTCCGGAAGGAGGTCCTCCTCGCCGGAGAGTACGTAAAGGTCCAATCTTTTTATCAAAATTTCTTCGTTCCTTTTTGGTGATTAATTTAGGGTTAGGGTTTTAGGGATTGGTCGTATGATCCGCCCAAGGGGGAGACGAAGACCAAGAGGAAGGGGCACAAGTGCGACCGGATTTCCGCGGAAAAGTGAGAAATTTGCTTATTTTCTACTCGTTTTTTAGGGCTTACTGGAGGTTTAGGGTTTTGATATTGGATGTTTGAATTTTTTTTTCATCAGGAGGGCGAACACTGTGGAGTGAAGAAGATGCCGCAAATGCTGCTGGATTATAAGGTAAAAACTTCGAAATTTCTATATGTTGTGAGAAAGAAGTTATTTAGGGTTTTAAGTTTCAATTGGGAAAGGATTGTAAAGGGAATATGACTTTTATACAAGGTTGTAAAAGGCACTAGACGCTAGTCGGACAGCACCGGATGGACGCCTAGCCCGCCTAGTTCTAGGTGGTTCAAAACAAAAACAAAACAATAACAAAACAAAACAAAAATCATGCTGAAAATTGCGGCAATTGTCCAACAAACCCCAAAACAGGCATAGTCGGACGTCATGGGGCACCCTGGACCGATTTTTAGAACAGTGCTTTTAGAATAATCAAACGGGCCTTCAACCTTCGAGGGCAGAAGAATCAAATTTGAACAATTGGTACAGATTTGGCTCCTCGGTTGTCTTGTCATCTTTCCTAGGAGAATTGCACACAACAAGATGGTATTTTTTTAGCATGTACGCTAAATAATTTAAATTTGTATAGATTTGAATAGAGTCCCAATAGAAGCCATGAACATTGACAAACCACAGAGAGTAGGTAAATGAAGATGAAATATTGGAATGTAGGTTAATGATCAACCACAAAATTAAGTCTATCTTATACATAGCTCAGCAAGATAAATTGGAATCCTGAGTTCAGATATGGGATCGATGAGAATTAGGTTCAACTTGGCAGTTAAAACTAATCCAAGTAGGGACTTGACTAAGAGAATCCAGGTTCCTGAGAAAATTGCTTTATCCATAGGCCCAAATCATCTAATACCTTCAATCTTTAGTGTGTAAGAATCTTTTGGATCACCAATTTCTGTTTGGCAACATATTCAGGGTTACTAAGTGCTTGGCAGCATAAAACTTCTTAATCTGGCCTCTAATTCGTTTCAAATGCTTCCTCAAACACAAAGGTGTCCAATATGATGAAAGCATACAATATCTACTGAATGTGCATGTCTGACACTCATCCCACGTCTCCCACACAGCCCTGCTGTCCTTTTGGGATATCAGTTGTAATGCTGATTCAAAGTATTCTAATTGCACCATAAGAGTCCCTACTCTTTCCTGCGGATCTTGCTACACATATTGTGGAATCTGTTTGGTATCAAAACCAAGGTTTACATTATCAGCTAATACCGGCAAGTATCAGTCATATCATATCGTTTTGACATGCTTCGGTCCCATTGAATTAAAAAGCGCGCCTAAGCTCAAGGCGCATCGATGCGCAGGGACAGCGCCTAGGAACAAGCCAGGCGCACCACCTTAAAAAAAACGCGCGCCTAGTGTAGAAAGGCACAGGCTCCAGGCGCTCAACAAGGCTCGCCTAGGCGTAAAGTTACTTTAATTAATATATATATATATATATATATATATATATATATATATATATATATATATTAAAATTTCAACCTTCTATATACATGTTATATAGTTTATGGGCTTTATTGGAAAGTATAGAAATTATTGTCATTAATATTATTGTGGGTTTTAGATTGTTTTCTAAATTAGAATGTACTTCTATATTTAAAGGCTTATATATATGTGGTTTGTATATTATATGTATATAGTTTGGGTTATTTATATCTAATGGACTTTTAGATTGTTTTATATATATATATATATATATATATATATATATAAAGAATAATTTTGTGCCTATAATTAGTGATATTTTCAAGGATTTTGGACCTCTATGTAGCTAAGTTTTTAATGTAGATATTTTTTACATATAAAGAAAAAAATGCGTCTAGTTTCAAAAGACGCGCCTTGAGCCTAGCGCCTCAGGCTCCAGGAACCTTTGCGCCTTGGTGCGCCTTTCGCCTTTTAAAACTATGTTCGGTCCAATATTGACCCTATCGATACTGGCCAATTCCGACATTTGAGATCTCTTTCCGGTCAATTCAGCAAAGGAAAAAAGTACAAAAATGTAGTGTTGGCACGATGGTTCAATTTTGCCGAAGATCGACATGCTACAACATGTCGATAAGATATCTTATTGACACAATTAATTGTGTAAGCTCTTCACAGGTAATACTACATGCAAATTATAGATAAATGCACGTCAACAGAATCCAGGAGGCATTAAATAATTTTGTACTGAAACTGACTTCCTGGCTGGCCATGTGTTGCCGTGTTATCCTTGCTTCAACCAGGCGTAATGTTTGTATTTCTAGTTCATCACCGAAGAACTTCAGAAGTTGAAATATCCTAACAAGAACATACTTCATCGCATACTACTAGAGATGATGTAGCACGTACAAGATCCTCTAAAGGATTATAAATTCGTTTAAGTGGTTGTTAAGTCTATTACTCTCCTCTATTATTAGGAAGTTGCTTACGGTGCTTGCTATATTCATGTCCTTTCAAGTATAAAAGAATTATGATATTTTAAGATATATATCAGATCCGTCTTCTGTTATTTGCATTGTACATCATATTGTATCCAAACAACAACATAGCCTTTATCTCAAAATTTTGGGGCTATCCGAAAGAAAGTATCCTAATTATAGTCATTTTCAATATTTAAAGAAACTAAATAGTCACATGAACTTAGATTGAATCACCAATTAGTGATTATATTCAACCATATATTGGTAAGCAAAGCACCAAGAGAAGGTTGTGATTGGACATATGAATGGACAACACATGTCGCAAACTTTCTTCCAGTACCGTACTTTAGATTTTTGAAGCCTGAAACGAACTGTAAAAGTGGTGCCCTCAAAGTTTAATGTTCATATTATATTATTTTTTATCGATATTGATACAATAGTATTTTCAACCCAAAATTCAAGAAATAAAAAATAATAAACAAAATTTAATATCCAAAAGAATATATGTTATAATGCAATATTAATAAAACTGAAGATGTTCCAAACCCCAAAAAAAAAAACTGATACTCCAGACAAATAAATAAAAAAAAGCTAAAAATGTTTGGGGTAGTTCATAATGGTAATAACAATAAAAATAACTTAGGCCATCAAACATTTCCTCAATGCGTACGTAGTCACTTAAATATTACTCGTCTTGCTGTCTTTGATGCAAAAGTACTAATTAAGTTTGCATAATCAACTTTTTCAACTATTTTTCTCTCGATGGATAACATAGCCAAGACATTCAATCTCTTGTGACATAGTTGACCGAAGATAAGTTTTGATTAACTTCAACTTGAAAAAACTTCTTTCTGCAGATGTAACTGTAACTAGTATAGTCAGCAAAATTCGGTAAGGAACATAGGCATTTGGATAACTGCCATCCATTTTCTTTAAATAATTTAGCACATCAATTGTTTTTTTTTTTTGCTTTTCCTGGTAATGAGTGTGTCAAGAAGTTCTAAAAATAAATCTGATCCATCAATATCAGAGCGTCTGTCATATGCTAAATAATTTTGAAGATTGACACGAGCTCAATACATTATCATCACCAACAGACTTTAACCTCTCCAAACTAAACAAAAACCCAAATGTTTCTTCATATTTTTGAAATTGTTCAATCGAGTTTGAAGTGGAGAAAGAGCTTGATCAATTATAAAGAGGAAGTAATTAACTTTGAAAGATGATTTAGCTGATTGGGTTACCTCTTCATTGTCGATCTCATCAAATTGTCTCTTTCTTCGAATGATGCACTTTAATATTAATAGCTATTAGCTAAGAAGCACTGAAGCATCAAGCATGGAGGAAAACTTTTAAGGTCCAATAGGTGTGTAACAAACTTATCAAAGACTATCAAAAATATATTTAAAAAACAAAACAAAAACTCACCCGTGGAGCAACGTTGAGGAGGAAAGGAAGTACTTCTTCCTAGATTTTTTTAGCTTCTAGGACTAGGAGCTGACAATGAGGATGAGTCTCTTTTGAATATATAAAAAAGGTTAAAACTCAACTCAAAGTTGAGTACAGCCGGCCGGCAAACCCTAATAAAATATTCCAATAAACTATTCCTTACGTTAAAAGGCCTTGAAACCGATTTTGTGAAGGCTGTGATTTATTGATTTGCTTTGCTACACACAAACGGAACTCGGCTGGGCCAAATGGCAATTGGCTATATTATTATATATATATATATATATATATTTGGTGTCTCAAATTTTTTGGGCCTGAGGCAAGTGCCTCATGGGCCTCATATAAGTCCGGCCCTGCTTTCTTTTAGCCAACCTAAAAAGTGGGGTACTTTGTTGTTGTTTGGATAAAATAGAACATTGGTTCCTCATATATATCTTAGAATATCAGGTATCCCTCATAGTGTAAAGGGTCATGAATAATAGACAGCTCAAATTATATTTTTTTTAGTTGCGGAAAAGTAACCCTAATAATAAACTCCTTTGGAGTGTATTAGAAACCCACCAGAGTAGAAACTTTGGAGAAATGAAACTAAAGTGCATGAGAAGGATCAACTTTTCCTGTTCTTTGCACCTATAAGTAGCCACAGAATTGCTGAATGGTTATCTATTACAATACTGTCAGAAACTAATTGACAGTCATAATTTCCATCCAAATATAGGAATTGTGGCATATGAAGAAACTGTATACCTCATAATTTCCATCCATACCTGGCCACAAATATTTACCTGTACTGTCATGTTTTCTGCAATGTGGCATCCTTTCATGCATGTTCCAGGAAAACCCCAATGTCATGCCATACTATTCTCGTTCAACATTGTCTATCTAAATGGGAACCTTCAACATTGTCTTTCTTAATGGCATGCCATACTATTCTCGTTCGACATTGTCTAATCTTAATGGAAATCTTCAACATTGTCTTAATAGCAAACAACCATCTTCAAGTTACATATTATCATGACTAGGGTATATTACATTTTGTGATAATTAGGATAATCAGAAATACAAACGTACACAGACGCACGTACACACATCTGTATTTTTTTCTTCACACGTGGCCTACAAAGGGTAATAAAATGCCTAAAAACATTGCTGGGTTATTTGAGAAGAACGAACAATGTTAATGTAAGGTTTGCAGCATCGGAATCGGTTTCAGACCCCAATGCACACACAAACCCCTTATAAGTATAGATATTTTTGTTATTTTACTTGATTTTAGGCAAAGTATAATAGTATTAAGAAGTATGAACGTTGTGAATTTATAGTATCCAACTTCAACAAATGATAATGATTACATTGTGTTGATAATGTATTTTATCGATAAATTATAGCATGTTCATCTTCGGCACAATCGAATCGTTCTTTCAACTTTTGTTTTTTGATTGTCCGGGAAAGAGCCACAATTTGGGTATTGGCCAATATTCATGGGGGTATCGGATCAGAGGTGCCATATACGATACTGACAGATACGTATCGTTTACGACGATACTGCAAACCTTTTATTTGGCCGGAAAAGAGCCGCAATTTTGGTATTGGCCAATATCCATGGCGATATCGGATCGGACATGCCAAAGACGAAAGTGGCCGATATATATCGGTTTCGGACGATACTGCGAACCTTGTGTTATTGAACCTCTCCATGTATTCAGATCTCTTAAAGCCTGTCTTGAATCTTCTTGATACTAAGCTCCCGATTATTCAATTGTGTTTTGGTCGGCTGTAAAGTTTTGGGTCAGTTGGGAGCGGAATTTAAATTAGAATGCACTTCAAGGAGCGGAAATGATACATGTGCGAGGTTTATGATACTTTACCCAATGTTCTAAAAATCGCTAGGCGGACTCGGTGCGGCGGAGGTCCGCCTAGCGCCTAGCCCGCCTAGGCGGCCGCCTAGAATTTTTTTTTTAAAATTTTTGAAAATTTGAAATTTGAAATTTGAAATTTCAATGTTCTAAAATCTAAATACTATCTTAAAACCCAAACAAATATCCAAAATACAACTAAGAATAAACAAAATCAAAAAAAAAAAAATTCAAAAAAAATTCAAAAAATTCAAAAAACCCGCCGCCTAGGAGCGCCTAGGCCCGCCTAGGGTCCGCCTAGCCGCCTAGCCCACCGCCTAGGGGGTTTTCGGTGCGGTGGGCGGACGCCTAGGCCGATTTTTAGAACACTGACTTTACCCCCATCCAGCTGGAACGGACAGACCAGCTCGCCCCAAGGTCCGTCCACTGCTGTTAAACACTAAAATATCGAATAAAATGTCTAAAAGGTTATCATAAGAATGAACATTGCTCCGTCTCCGAAGATGTTATTAGAAAGATAAAACAATTGATTGAAACTTTGGGGGCTAGGCTAAGGAGCTAAGCCCATGTGTCTGATACTGATAGTGCTTTTCTAGGAGCTGAGGAAATAAGCAGGGGCTTCTGAAACAGGTTTTCTTACTTCTGTGCAGTATTCCTGGAACAGGGCTGTGCCTCTGTCCATCTTCTTCTTTGATTTATCCTTTAGGCTGCTGATACAATTTGAGCGGATATTAATTTTGTTTTGTTTTGTTGTATTTAAGTTGCAACAGATTGGACTAATAATTTAATATACTTTACTTCACTATCATGGACCTTTTTTCACTTTAAATGTCGTACTGCTCTTACTGAATAGTTGAAAAACAAACTAAGTAAACAAACTAAGGTTTTCAACTTTTTCAAACACAATTGATACTTTAGTTTTTTGTAAGAAATAAATGATTCAAGGAAACAATCTCTTACCTTTTCCTTCTCCCACACTTCTTTCCTGAGTTATCTGAACTCAGGAAAGAATGGGAATGAAGATGCCTTTAGAACCTTAAAAATTATGGGAATGAAAGATTGCGGAACCTCGTGATAGTGAATCATGTGACAAATGCTTATGAATGTAAAAAGGAGGGATAATGCTTGTCGATGTTAAACTTTCAAGGAATATGGTCAATGCTTTATACTTCAAACAGATTCTTAGCTAAATGTTCTGATGTTTGGAACTAATATATGAATCTGACTCAGTTAATACCATGAAGGTACACTATATTAAGGCTAATTTTCACTTCAATACCCTGAACTTTCACAATTTTGGCACTTAAGTTTCCCCTAGTTATTTTTTTTAGCAAGTTAATACGATGAACTTTGTAAGCTTTTGCAAGTTGCTCCCTCTGCTAGCATCCTGTCCCATTTACCAGTCACACAAAACACGTGACCATTTGGAACTTTTTTGCCCCTAAACAAAAACAAAATTTCTTGTCATAAGATAACTTCATCTTCCTCTAGGGGTGCCAACTCGGGCGGGCTAAACCCGGGCCCGATCGGGTAAACCCGACAGTGGGTTGGGTTAGGGTAGAAGATACTTGGGCTCGGGTTAAAATATTGAACCCGATCAAAAATCGTGTTGGGCTCGGATTCATGTGTCGGGTTACCCAAAGAATCCGAAACCCGACATATATATATATATATATATATATATATACACACACATATATATATATATATATATATATATATATATATATATATATATATATATATATATATATTGTTATATTGTTTCATACTTATTAAATAAAAAATTAAATCCTAAATTTATCAACCCAAACTCTTCAACTCCCTATAAATCTCATGTTAGTTTGTATTTTGTAATGATTGGTGCTTAATTGCTATTTGATTATGTGTTTAATATTAATCTTATTTAAAATTATTTTAAATATCATATTAGATCCCGATAAACCCGACCCAACTCGAGCTTCCTCCGGGCTCGGTCTTGGGCTTCATATGTTGAACCCGAGGTCGGCTTGGGCTTGGGCTCGGGCTAGGATTATCATTCATCGGGTTGGGCTCGGGTTGAACTCAAGCCCGACCCAACCCGCCTGACTTGCACCCCTATCTTCCTCTTTCATCAGTAACCCTAAACACAGCCACCCTTTTCCACCTGCCCCCTCCCTCTTCACCATCGCTACTTCTTACATACACCCATGCCCCCATGCCTACACGAACTCAGCAGCAGCGAATGTTTCTGTTGGGGCTCCTTTCTCTTTCACAATTAAATGCTATTTCTCCCTTCTTCTTCCCTTCCTTTTGAGGAACCATTTTGATCCTTCATTCTTTGCACTGTCCCCTTCGTTGGCCAATTGTATGATTTGCACTATCTATGCATACTGCAAAGGGAACTATCCAGGTGAAATCCATCCAAGCTTTTGTTGAAGTGTTGAACAATTATGCACTCCACTTGTTTGATTTATTGCTTCTGTTCTATTTACGCTAGCATCTGTATCTGGTTTATTGCATGTCTCATCTGGAAAGCATATTTGTTAAGAGTGAGATTGATCATTTACGTTGGCTCCCCTCCCCCTTGGCATGGTCTGGCCACCATCTCCTCTGTGTGCCTTCTGGCTGCCCTCCCCTTCCAAGAGCGCTCACACGGTTTGCCCTCTGCTCCCTTCGAGTGGCCGCACTCCGCCCTCCCCTTCTTGACGTACACAACACTCCACAACTGTGTTAGGAAAAACTTCTAAACTTTAAATTAATAATCAATTTGATTATGATTATCACTGGTCGGGCAATATGTACTTTTGGTGCTTACCCTTAACCTTAGGCTTGCAGAAGAGCTATTGTTCAGGGCATATAAGAGCAAAAATAGAGTTTGTGGTATGAATTTGCCAATAAAAATAGTACGGGATATTTATGTGTCCAAATCAGTGTTTGAGATATCAGTTTGGGTTTTGAGATGTCGACCGGATATCGTCGGAGATATATCGGCGATATATTGAAATATCGGATATCAATAAATATATAAAAAGTTACGTATTTATATATGATATATCGGGGACATTATATATGTCTGCAGAAAATTCGCAGAAAACACACTACTTAAACAACAAACTTCCATTAGTTCTTCTCCGTATCAACAAAAGCATTTCGATCCACCAAAATTTGCAGAAATTCAGAATTAAAAAAACCTAAACAACAAATCTCATAAAACCTAAACACCAAAAATAGAAAGCAGCAAATTCAGAATTAAAGAAAAAACAGCAGCAAATTCAGCAAATTAGACAAAATTTCCAATCAACAAAACTCTCTTCACTGGTCTCTTCTGCTTATGCTTCCTCTAATCTTTGCAAATATCTGTTTATGCTTCCTCTGAAAAATAACAAGCAATTCAGGAAAAAAAAAAGCAAGATCAAGAGAGAGGGGGGAGAGCTTGCCTGAGTCGGTGGAAGAGAGAGAGAGAGAGAGAGAGAGTTATGGTTAGGTTTTTAGTTAAACAGGTCGGGTTTTTAGTTAAATGATACAACCAATCCAGCCCGACTCGGTCTGAAAACCCATAAAACCTATATATTCAAATATCGGGTAATATCAACCAATATATTGGGTTTTGACCGATATATTAGCCGATATTTACCAAAACGATATGCATCCGATATATGGCCGATATATATCGTTTTAGCCTCAAAAGGATATATCTGCCGAGGTGCCGACATATCGGCTGATATTTCCGATTTCTCGAAAACTGGTACATAGAAGTTTAGGGTGTTTAAGTGAAAATTAGCCATGCATTTATATGACGGGGAGTAGATATGCTCACAACTCCAGGAGCATAGCCATTTTATGTCGTCATAATTTATATTGTTGTCAATTAGGTATCTTTTTGCAGATATGCGTTTATAAGACGGGGAGTAGATATTGCACCTAGCGGAGCCGGTTCTACAATATAACCAACTTAGGCTTCTGCCTAGGGCCCCGTAATTTAAGGGCCCCCCATATTTTTATATGGTATATATATGGAGCAAAAAGGAAATAAATATCTCCTTAATTATTTAATTAACATAGGGTCCCATGATTTAGTGGGAACAACAATGGTCTCATTTCCTTAATTATTTAATTGATATAGGGTCATGATTTAAGAGGAAGAGCAATCATCTTATTTCCTTAATATGCCTAGGGCCCCCAAATGTCTTGAGACGGCTCTCGCACCTAGGCTGATGGTTTTGAATCCTGATTATAACTTGATGCACAAGATGACTCTTGATCACGAATACCTTACAGTTCTTGTGATTCGACTTAAATTTTTGTCCGTCGAATTCAAAATTACTTGCAACCAGATTAGGTGATGTCAATTGGCGATTTTATTACTTGGTTTACTTCCGAAAATGTTGTCTTAGAAGATAAGGTTATCTATCGTTCTAGAAACCCAGCAAATTCTCTATCTTGTGGTAGAAAATGTCTTGGAAGTTATTGATACACTGGGGACTGTTGTTGTGTCCTCTAGTCTTGTCTATAGATTGAACCCTGTTAATTTTTTAGAAGGTGAATTTGTGACCTGATCATATACTTTATTATTTTGATTTCATTCTGATTTGTTTTTCTTTCCCTACTAGTCGATCCTCTCATGAAACTGGTCAGTAGGTTAAATTGATCATGTCGTTCTTTATCTAGTATTTACTGAAATCGTTGTTCCTATCTTTTCTTCGTACTTTACAGAAACGCAGGTGGGAGAAGAAGATGAAGCAAGAGGAAACAAAAGACAAGAGTGAGAGGACAGTTACTCCCTTACTATGGAGGGGATTACCTTGCCATTTTGATGGTTTTTGTTTGTTATCTCATGTAGTAGTAGGCTTATGGCCGTTATTTGAATAATGCAGTTGTTTTACTCTTATAGTGGGTGTTTGATTGTTATTAACTATAATCTGTAGCATTTGCAGTATGATTCATAGTTTTGCATTCAGAATTGTGTTTCGAGCACCAAAACAATTTTATCTTCTTATGAAGTTTAAATTTCGTTCTCACAAATGCCCTTTTGCATATACCAGTCGTTTATCACTGTTTTCAACTTCTGCCTGGTACGTGCCTTGACTGAACATTCTCTTGATTGATCGTGTCTAGCTCGGTGGACATATCTATTCATATGTTGTTTAGGTGAGTTAAAGTTGTAGGTTTATGTGGCTTGCACCATGCTCAATTGTGTAGTTGTGCTGTGGGCATTCTTATATAGGCTTGGCTTCTTGGGATGATAATTTACTCTCTGACAAAGAGCTAGCGATGATAATGAGCTAGGGTTGCGCATAATTTTTGGCTGAATTTATTTCCAGGCCGGATATGAATACTAGCAAATCCGACCCATTTTAGGTCTGTTATCCAGCCATGTAACTTAGAAAGATGATATGCTGGATTTTTCTGAGTTAGAGAACACAGAGAAGGCAGTCAACAACACTCACCTGGAAGTCGAGGTCAACTGGGAATTAATATTTATCATGAAAATATAACAGCTTTATGAAGTTACATGAACAATCCTAATGTTCAGATTCTAGATGATTGATGAGTAAAGGATGAAAGTTTTGAGTTTATGATTTTTGCTGGTGCTTCATAAACCCTAATAAAAAATCTTCATATATTGTTCATCTTCTTCCTATTGTCCGCCATTGAACTCAATCCATTGCTCTATTCTAGGGCGCCAATCGAATTTGTCGGTCAGTTTTGACACTGTCGACCCAATCCGTGCTTTACGCAAGTTCAATTTTGATTGACACTGTGGAGCCCCTGGTCCACTTCCTCAATTCCATGAAAGTGACAAAATCGCTGATCGTTTTGTTTGGTACCTGGCAGAACTGATAATATAGGGCTCTGCCAACCAAGTGAGTATTTATGTACACTAAGGCAGCTATACTAGTAGATCAAGACTAATATCAAAACTAAGTACACCGAGTATGAGAGCTACCAAGCTAATACAAATTAGTGCATAGAAGACTCGAGAAGGCTAAGGATATCAAGCATATAATACCAGAGTTAATTCAAGTATCAAGTATCCATCTGAGCCTGGAGCTCAAACTGATCGAAGAACTAGAGTATCAGAACCTTCTTAGATGGTGAGGGTAGAAATGTAATTAGGACCAATGAATCCATGTAATTTTTAACTTGAGTGTATAAATAGATGAAGAGGAGAAGAAGAATGTATGAGAGAACGAGCTCCTTGGTTTTTTTAGATTGGTACCAATTGTAACTGTTTTTTCCTGCCACTTCAAGACTGAATAAAATTTCCTTTGCTTTCCCAAAATTCTCTTCTGATTCTTTAGATTTTGTTAGTTTCTTGCTGCCTCAATTCCACGAAAGTGACAAAATCACTTCATTTGGTATCTGGCAGAACTGATAATATAGGGCTCTGCCAACCAAGTGAGTATTTCTGTACACTAAGGCAGCTACACTAGTAGATCAAGACTAATATCAAAACTAAGTACACTGAGTATCAGAGCTGCCAAGCTAATACAAATTAGTGCATAAAAGACTCGAGAAGGCTAAGGATATCAAGCATATACTACCAGAGTTAATTCAAGTATCAAGTGTCCATCTGAGCCTGGAGCTTAAACTAATCGAAGAACTAGAGTATCATAACCTTCTTAGATGGTAAGGGTAGGAATGTAATTAGGACCAATGAATCCATGTAATTTTTAACTTGAATGTATAAATAGATGAAGAGGAGAAGAAGAATGTATAAGAGAATGAGTTCCTTGAATGCATAAATAGATGAAGAGGAGAAGAAGAATGTATGAGAGAACGAGTTCCTTGGTTTTTTTAGATTGGTATCAATTGTAACTGTTTTTTTCCTGCCACTTCAAGAACTGAATAAAATTTCCTTTGCTTTCCCAAAATTCTCTTCCGATTCTTTAGATTCTGTTAGTTTCTTGCTGCCTCAATTCCACGAAAGTGACAAAATTACTGATCGTTTTGTTTGGTACCTGGCAGAACTAATAATATAGGGCTTTGCCAACCAAGTGAGTATTTCTGTACACTAAGGCAACTATACTAGTAGATAAAGGCTAATATCAAAACTGAGTACACTGAGTATCAGAGCTACCAAGCTAATACAAATTAGTGCATAGAAGACTTGAGAAGGCTAAGGATATCAAGCATATACTACCAGAGTTAATTCAAGTATCAAGTGTCCATCTGAGCCTGGAGCTCAAACTGATCGAAGAACTAGAGTATCACACTACTAAAATATTGATAATTAGCGACAAAAATATCCGTCGCTAATGTAATTTGTCGACGGATTACCGACCGAAACAGGACGTGATAACTATAACGTCGTTATAACAATTTCGTCGGTAATCCGTCGCCAAAGCAACGGCTTACCGACGAAATTATCGACTCATCATAGCGACGGATTAGCAACGAATATAAACCGTCGGCAAACGCGGCGACAACTTAGCGACGGAATACCGACGAAAGTTTGTGAGCAAAAATAACAAATTTTCTAGAAGCTTAGCGACGAAAATTTTCGTCGCTGACTAGTCTGATACGTTTTTGGTATCAGACAGAAGGTCAGCGACGAAAATGTCCGTCGCTAATTCGTCGCTAACCTGAAAATATTTCCAGAACTCCATCGCTAATCAGTCGATAGTTAATCGCTACCCTGCAAATTTTTTAAATTTTCATCGCTATTCCGTCGCTGGGTAGTCGCTAAACTTCTTATTATTGCCAGACTAAATTATTCCAGCTTTGCTCAAACCTATGAATAGATACAAACACCAACATAACCCCAATACATTACAGTCAAATGATATACATTAAATATGTAATGCCTGTGGTTCGTATTGCGTATTTTTGGAATACGTGTACGTATTTATTCTTGTATTGCATGGTTCCTTGCTTAGCCCTTCCTTCATGGCTTGGTTATTCTTGGTTCGGGTTGGCTTGGTTCGGTTTGGGATTGCTATTGGTTCATTATGAACCAAGGGTGAACCCCCTACCTACCACCACCACTACCATTTATTAACCCATTCTTCCATTCTCTCTCTTCATTACTCTCCTTCTTCCCTCCATTAATTCTTCACCTACCATAGAGAGGGAGAGAGAGAGGTCTAGGCAAGTGCAACTTGCTTCATAGAGGAACTCTAAATTTATTGCTTCATTCTCTTCCTTACAGTATTATAACTTGGCATTTTCACTTTCCACGGCTAGATTCTTGTAGATCTATATTTACCTTATTTTCGATTTTGGGTTTTGATCTACTTAATCTTGTTATTTCTGAGTTTTGATGGTTCCATGTTGTAGAGAATTTCGTTCTACCCTATTTTGACCTATGGAAGTTCGGATTTGGGCTCCGGATGATAGAGTTATGCAGCTTGGAAGCCATGGCTTATGGTGTACTTCTTCTCGAAAATTTGGAGAAGAAGCACAGTCCTGAGCCGCATGGTAGCACTTGACCGCATGAACATTCATGCGGCAAGTCAGTTCCAACCGCATGCGCTATTGCCCTGACTTGACCGCATGACAAGTTCATGCGGCAAGTATTCCTTCTCAGCTGCATGACTGACTGATCCCCGAGCCGCATGACCCTGATTTCCTTCAGCCGCATGAGACCCCTCCCTTTCTGACGCATAAGCTCCTGCAGCCGTATGCGCCGCGCGCCGCACTGCTTGAGACGATCTATCCGAGCCGTGAACTCGGATTTTGGGCCGCATGAACCCATATCAATTCAGCCGCATGGGCTGTTCTCTTCCAGCCGCATGAGACCATTCCTGGCCGCATATGCCTTAGCCGCATGGCTCTCTATAGCCCTGTGTATTGATATTTTATTAGATATTTTACGTCCATTTTATATCCTTACGCCTTTTGTCATGAACTTGATAATCACGAATTTACTTGATATGTTTGGGCATGATAATTGAGCCTGACATGACAGTGACCCGTAGTGGTGCACTCCTGACATGACTAACCTGACATGACCTGATAGTGGCCCGTCGCGGCACACTCTTGACCAGTACACTTGACATGATAACCTGACATATTTTCTTGATAAGCTGTTGCGACGGCTACCTGACATGACATGACCTGTATAATTAATTTGGACACCGTGGGCGATTGTACTTGTACAAATAATCCAGTCCTGTCTTGCATCATGTCTAGGAGGGGACTCCTGAGTACCACGGTCAGGAGTACCCATTGAAATGGACTAAGGCTAAATAACTAGATTAATACATTAGTCATAAAGAGATCTCCCAGCTACAGTAATCCCGTTACCTGGGCACGCCTTGGGATCTGTAGCCTGACGTCGAGTAGGGCACATTTCCAGCACACTGTCATGTGTTGCACCCTTCAAGCTACCTAAGGGTACATGCGTTTCCTGGACGATGTACCCACTGAATTCAACCCTAATCTTTCAACACGGGTAACCTGGATGGTCTGCAGGGCTTGTGGCTGTGGAATAATCTCACTGCATCTTGTTATAATTAGGCTTGTGACAACCCTAGTTAGTTAAAGTATCAAGCCGTAATTCTTGCTTGGCCGTGAAATGAATGGATGGAGTCTAACCAGTCTAGTCTTGCCCTGATTCTGATTGCTGCATGACCAGAATGCTTGTATTTATTTTACCGATAAACGATAGAATTCCAAGTTCTGTTCAGACGAAGGGTTACAACCCCGTCCTTGTTTGGTTTACGGGTTGTAATCTGGTTATCTGAATAGCTCCATGGTTATCTCGTCGTATATCATCCTGATGTATTTTTTTTTATTTCGTTCTTACTTTATTTATACTCTTGTGCTGATTGCTGGTTTTAGTTCCTAAGTGAAGCCTCCTTTGTGGCACTTGCTCTTTCTGGGGTCTGACCCAGCTGGTTTTGTGTGGCCAGATTTCGGAGCAGCTCCAGAGGATCTACCGACCTTCCAGCCAGATGGTGGCCACTAGACGGAACCCTGGCAACGAGTGGGTTATTTTTGGCTCTCCCACTCTATTGTAAAAATATTCTTTTGAGCGTTTAGCCGACGAGCACCTGTTTAGCTCGATTGCACTTTACTTACTGTCTGCCTACGGGCTGTAACATGATTAACAGATCCTAGGGTTGATCATGTATGACTAAACTCTTGCTAGTCTAACATTTTGTAACGACTAGCTTCATGATCAGCTGAATATGTAATATTTGGGATGCCTTATTATTGTATTTTAATGATCATACATCTTATAACCTTCATTTACTTGCTTGTGATTGAGACACTAGGCTTGTTCATGACCTTAAGAGACTGTTGTTTGCAAAAACAAAAGTTGAAGAACTTTATTGATACAAACTTTGTAAAGATTACTATTTGAATTCTGGGAATGGTACAACTTTAGGAATCCAATCTAGATGACGATTGCTTTATCCCTTGGACGATGTGAACTCTGAAGACGAAGCCTCTGAAGTTGAAGACAACTCTGGAATTGAAGGCAAAAAGCCTGGAAGATGAAGGCAAAAGCCTCGGAAGAATGCAGCAGCACTTGGGCAAGAACTCCTGAACTCTCTGATCTCTGATTATTGATTCGTGATCCCTTTAAATGGAGACTTGAAACTCTATTTATAGAGTTCTGAGAAATAACTAACTTTTAGTTATTCTGGACTGCGCATGATGGATTGCGCAGCAATTGTTTGCGCAGCAATGGACTGCGCAGACAGTTGCTGGATCATGGATTAACTGTCTTGGACACATGGCATCATTTGATTGAAATGCGCATGATCATGCATAGGCAGTTGCCACGAAATGAGCAATTGATGGCATGAATGCCACGTGTACTTTATCATTTGTACTGGTAGAAAACGCACATTGAATTGCGCAGACTTTGGATTGTGCCAACTTGAATTGCGCAGGAAATATTGCGCCAACACGATTGCGCCAACATGGATTGCGCTGCCAGCTGTCCTCGAGTGCCGTGATGCACGATTAAACGAACGGCCGCCTCGATCTCCGTGCTGTCAGTTGTCAGAAGATTTATTTGTCAGGTAATGATGGCGATTTGCCACGTCAGCCTGCGCTTGGAAGTGTGCGCAATCGATCCTGCGCAATCTGAATGGTGCAATCTGTTGTCTGCGCAAGTCATGTGAAAGTTGTATTTCTTGATTTTCTGACTTTGTTGATGTGTGCCACTTGATTTTTAGGACCTACAAGACCCCCTTCAAAGTTTTCGAAAGTTGAACTTATTCAAAATTTCGAAATACTTTGAATTTTGAATATGAAACCAATTTGCGCACATAATGTGCTGTTTGCGCAATCTGAGGGTTTAGCCCATTTTTAGGCGCAATCTAAGGCGGCCGTTTCGACTTTGGAAAACTATAAATAGTCTCTCAATTTCACTATCATTCTTTACTTGTCTTCTTCGTGCTTGAGAGAAGAAACTTCTGAGCTTTTTCCTCTTTCTTCTCCGACAATCCGATGGCTCCCCGACGATCCTCCGCCACCGCAAAGGGCAAGGCCCCCGCCGAGCCATCAACCAGGGCTACGCGTCGAGCTTCGCGCCATGAAACCGCTCATCCAGCGATGGCAGGTAGAGAACCCAATCAAAAACTCTTTTTAGAGTTTTGATTTCATAATTCCTTTCATAATCCATCTCTTTTTAGAGATAGGATTATACTGCGCCACCCCTTTTTAGGGTTCTGGTTTGCACAAATCAGTCCACTCTTCATTTTATGAAGATCGACTTTCTGCGCAATCGGTTGAATTGCGCTGACAAAAGTCAGCGCAACTTGCTGATTTGCGCGAGTTTGTCAGCGCAAACTGATGTTTATTTGTTTGCGCAAACTGATTTTGCGCAATCTGATTCTTGCGCAATTTGATTTTTTGTACAATCTGAATCTTTGATTTTGACTTTGTACTAAAATTTTTGTTTTCTCTGTCTGATGCAGTTAATACCAGAGAAGACCCAGAATATGAGAACTTCGTGGGGACCCTTTCAGAATCAGAGTATAAAGAAGATTTGTCACATGTTCATTATCTTCAGTATGATCTGCGACCTCCGTCAGGCCATTCTGGTTTCCCAAGACAATGAAACACTGCAGTGCTTAATGAACGGACAACCTCTAGAAACGGCAGATGCTGTTATCCACAAGAAACCATTATTCTTGTTTGGTGAAGCTTTCGAGAAGAGCTCTCAACCAAGACCGAGAATGGAAGAAAGAGTTGTCCATCAGACGGATAGATCTTTCTCAATACCAAAATTCCACGCTGCCTCCCATTATCCCGGTATGCTCATGCGAGTTACCCGAGAAAGATGGAATGGAACCTTACTCCGTTCCAAGATGCCCGTCCGGGAAGAATCTTTGTGAAGAAGGGTCCGAATAAGAAAATATGTTCTATAGCTCTTCTGAAAGGTACAGTGTTTTGCTGAGAGGACTGAAACCCGTTGCATTCCGCCGGAGAATTCTTCATTGTTAATGCCCGTCAGGACCCCAATT
>JANAVB010027214.1:0-22500 GCA_029216955.1 Iris pallida
CATATAGATATATATATATATATATATATATAATATATACATATATTATATATATATATATATATATATATATATATATATATATATATATAATATATATATATATATATATATATATATATATAATTGTATTTTAATATATGAAAATTTACATGTTATTTTATGGTCAATAAATATTATGTTATGTCTTTTTTACTGCATTAAAATATTATTATATTATTTTAATATGCACATATATCTATATATTTAATTTTGTATTTTTACGTATTCTGTTAATTATGACCATTTGAATCCTGACCTAGCACGGATTTTTTGGACTTAATGAGTCTAAACACATTAAGGTCTGTACGAGTCATATCGGACTTGATTCATGGCCTTGGGTCCCGTATCTGAACTTTGATTCAATTTCGTATACATGGATAATATATTAAATAATTATTTATTTATTTTAGAAACTGTACCTTGCTGTATTTGAATTGTTAGACAGTATATAAATGCTATAAAAATTTGGGAAAAATTGTATTTAAATACTATATTAATTTATCAAATTTAATATGATTTTTTTAGGTTTAATTTTTATATTTGCCGTTTTATAAAAATAGAAAAACAGAACTCATGTTCAAAGTACTTTTGTTTACTGATTTTTAATAAATATCTATAGTAGTTTATAAATTCCAGAAAAAATAGTATAAATTTCTATAATTAATAAGGATCATTTTTGTACTTTATTTTATATATATTGGATCTTTTTGCCTATCTTAATAATTGTTGGAACACAGTGTATAGTCTGATTTATTAATTAAATAATTATGTCTTGTGAAGTTATGTGTGATTTTGGGATATTTTAGTGTTGGGACCTTACCTACCTTAGTATAGAGACCCTAAAAAGTTGGTTTAGGTATTGTGTCACCCCACATTGGTTTCTTATGCTAAAGTCATCTTTTGGCTAGGTGTCCAGTTAGAAAGTCGTGTCACACCACTAGTGTCCTAGTATTGATTTTAGTATAAAAACTAAGATTGTATATCCTTTTTGATAGTGACAGGACACCGGATATCTATAGAGTCGTATTCATATCCTTGCTTTGTATGAGGCAAGTACCCCTACAAACTTTATTTACTGCATATGATAATAAACTGTGAATGAATCATATTAAAATACTATTTCTTGAACTACACGTCATATCTTCACATGCTTTATACTGTTCTCAGTACCTACCCTGCTTTATACTGCTCCCAGTATCTCTCACATGTTTTTAAGCTACTCTCGTATCTCTCACATGTTATAGCTTGGGTTATGGGAAAACTGATAGTTGAGTACGTGATGATGCCCCCTTCTACCAAATCCGAGCAAGGTCGCATTCTATATGCAAATCTTGCCGTAGGCAATTTTCTAGCTGTATTGTGCGTATGTACATCTATCTTCTTTTCACTTATACGAAAGTATATTTTATTTACATGTGCCACAGTATATTGTACACCTATTGATGATCACGTATATGCTCCAGTTTTAAACATTATATATACGTATGTTGCCGTGACAAATGTCTCCTTGACATGATAGATTGTGATATGCCATGATTTTCTGTTATTACATCTCTTTTTCATTCCATACTCAGTTTATTTTGTTTGTAGAACCAGTACTTGCTCTCGTTCTGACAGGATAACGTTGTAGGTATACTTACCGAGGAGGAGTTGCTATGTGATTCCTATTATGGGGTCACCTTTGAGGATCAGGCTTTACCCCACGAGGATGTACCTGCGGAAAAACTCGTCTAGTTTGTTATTTTAGTTGCTCTGGACTTGAGAGCAGGACTGTCTAGACTATATATTTTGTTATTGGACCTTTATCCAGTTTTACATTTTGGCTATGTATTTTGACCATATTCGTTTGCTAGATGATTTTGTGTTTGTGATAATTTCTTCAATATGACAAATGGAACTGTTAGTACACTTTGATCTTTTACTGTTTACTTTTAAAAGAACAGCTTACTACGCTATAACTCAAGCGTAGGCTGGACATGACTCGGCCCGGCCCAATAATTTGGGTAGCGGGTCGTGACACACGGGTTAGTAGATCTAGCGGTTGCGGGAGAGGCTCGACGGATGGAAGGGAAGGCCACACGGAGTGGTTCGAGAGACGGAAGGTACGGCTACGGTTTGTGGCCTGTGAATGGCGGCGAGGTCGCTCGCCTGGCTCGGGACACGGTCGGGTGAGGTTTTCTTAGTTTTTGGTGCTGGGTTTCTTTTTCTTTTCTTGGTGGTGATGGTGCTCCAGTAGTTGTAGGGGCTGGTAGCGGTGGTGGTTCGGTGATGGGAGTTTGGGTGGATAGGATGTGGTCGGCCTGGACTGGGTTGGGTTGTTGGTGGTGGACTGGGGTTGCGCTTGGGGTGAGCGGAGTCTTGGTGGCAGTAGTGGTTTGTAGGGATCGGTCAGCGGGGGTCAAGGAGTTGAAGATCAGGTAGCCGGTGATGGCGACGGTGATGAGTACGGAGGAGGAGGTGGCTGCTGTGACGGTGGCAATGGGCTGGGTCGTGGTCGTAGAGACGTTTGGAGGGAGAACTGGTGGTGGAGCGGAGTTGATAGGGATGGGTGGTGACGGATCGTCGGAGAGGCTGGCAGTGGTGGTGGTATTTGCAACGAGGAAGTTGGAGAAGGGGTCTGGCTTGGTGGCTTGACCAAGGGCAGGGTGGCTGTCGGTGTAGAGTTAGTCTAGAGTTTAGGATTAGGTTTAGGGATCATGTCCAAGTGTCGGACATGGGAATTGGATTGGGATATATATGTAAAAAGAAAATAAATTATTGGAAAGACACTCGGGGTCGGACTCGAGGCCGTCACGGCTGACACGGAGGGAGTTGGCCACAGACACGATGCACTGCACTTCGGTGGAGAAATTTGGACTTGTGTAATCTTCTTGGAAAAGAGCAAAGGGCTTCTCCTTATATAGGAGGTGAGAGTCCTAGTTGGATATGGACTGGTTGTAATTTAAATCCTCCTTGTGGATAATCCCACTTTTAATTTTAAATAAATTTATTCCAAATCCAATTTAAACCTATATACATTTAAATCAAAATACAGATAACTCTCTACCTTGAATTAAACTTATTTAAATATGAATTAAACTTATTTAAATAAAAGTAATAGATAATCCAAATTTAAACCACCAAAGTAAATCATTAATTTAACTAATTTCCAAATAACTTTTATAAATAAATAATATAAAAATAATAATAAATAATTTCGAAAATTAATATATATATAAGAATTAGATTTTCCTGTATCATGCACTAATTTAGTATAAAATATTTACGTAATTATTATTTTCGAAATCGGGTACTTATGTTGGTATAACAATTAAAAATAGCTTTTATATAAATATAAAATAAACTTGGCCGACGAGAGCGACTGAAAATTTATATATACCTTTTAAATAAAATATAAAATTATACATATTGAAATAAAATATATGTTTTCTATATATTTATGATGATAACTCTTTTTGTAAAGATATAACAAATACTTCATACTACGTGCAAATACTCGCTACTCGACGTACAAAGATAAAATGAAAACCAATACCAAAGTAAATAAAAAATTTCGTAGTAAAAATTTAGGGCGTTTACATCTTCTAACAAATAGAAAACATATATATTGTCTTCCTTGATACCTTCAAAGATAGTACTACCAGTTGAGCTATCAACTATAGTACATTTCTCTTTGACGAAGTTAATACCATAACCATGGTCAGCTAAATGGCTTATGCTGAGCATATTATATTTTAACTCGGTAACTAGATAGATATCTTTAATCACAGGGTAGGGGGCCTTACTAATATTTTCGATACCAGTTATGTACTATTTCAAATTATTATCGAAGGAAACGTATCCTTCTTTCTTCTTCGACAATGTTGCGAATAATGAAGCGTCACCGGTCATGTGCCGTGAGCAACCGCTGTCGAGGATCCATTTGCTTTTAGCATGTGAAGGGTGTTTTACCTATAAAAGAATTTCCAGATGAAAACTTTGGTACCCATTTTTTGTAGGGTCCTAGAATGTTAGTTTTTGGTATCCATGCACAAATCTTCAAATCAATAAGCTTTCTAATTCTACATATAGAATAAATATGACCAATGGTGCCACAATAGTGACATCTAGCATGTTGAGTGTTGAATGCAGTATGTTGTGCATTGTTGGTAGGTCTAGGCTTCTATAAAAGAATGCATGTCTATTTGTCTTTTTGGGTAAATGTTTGGTTTGGTTAGGTCTGATAGTGTTGGGTTTGACCGTGTTTCGATGATTCGGTAAGTGACACGTGTTAGGATAGGAAGTAGCAACTTTCAGGCTATTTTCTAACCTAGTTTCTAACTTTTTGGAGGTGTCATGTAACAAGCTATATTTAGCAGTGAGTGCATCATTTCTAACAATAGCTTATTGGAAACTTTTCTTCTCTTTAAGTATGTCTTTCTCTAATTGGGTAATGGTCTTGTCCTTCTCTTCGGATAGTCTTTGGGTCTCGTGTAATAACAACTTAACAGAAGAAAGCTCACCTACCTTACTAGAACTATTACTACTTCTAACCTCATCTAGTAGGTCGGTAGTCTTCCTATTTCACCTTTGTACTCTTTGAGTACCTTCTTAGAGGTCTGGTATTTACTACGCAGTCTTCTGTAATCCCCTAAGAGGTCAGTAAAGGCTTCTCCTAGTTGCTCAAAGGTAAAATCATCATAAGTATCAAACAGGGGGTTAGTGGTCACCTGATCGTAAGGCATCAAACATACATTTACAGCGCCATCTGATTGCTCATCTTCTGAGTCGTTGGCTTCAATTTCATGCCATATGCTTGTATTGGCATATCTTCGGGATGTAGTTTTCTTCAGCTAGCCTTTGTCATATTTGCTATTATTCCTGGTTGATGATGATGCTGTTGGACAGTCCTTCTTCATGTGTCCTTTTTTTTTACAGCCATAGTAGATAGGATCTTCTTCGTTGTTATTGCGATTCCTATTGCTGTTGTAGTCCTTCGTTCTTCTGTTGAATCTCATAAAATCCTTAAATTTTCTCACCATAAGAGCTTGATCCTTAGTGTCAGAGTCACTTTCGTCGGAATTATCTTCGACAGTTCTTCTATGTTGAGCTTTGAAAGCGATCAACTTCTCTGACTTCTTCTTTGGTGTAGCATCTTCAAAATTTTGATGTTCCAGCTCGTGAGTGAGTATCTTACCCATGAGTGTTTCAATAGACATGGTTGTAATGTCGTTCCCTTCAATGATTGCTGTAGCCTTTGGAATCCAGTTCTTTGTTAAAGCTCACAGTAATTTACGAATCTTCTCATGGTTACTGTACTCCTTGTCTTATGATGACAGAGGATTTACAATATCCAGAAATCTCGTAAACATCTAGGTGACAGATTCATTTAGCTTCATCTTGAACGTCTCATACTCCTGAGTAAGTCTGCTGATCTTTAACTCCTTGACTTGTGTTGTTCCTTCATGGGTTACTTTGAGAAGTTTTCATGCTTTATTTGATGTTGTGCAAGTAGACACCCTGTTAAATTCAGTCCTGTCTAAATCACAAAATAAAACTTTAATAACACATGCGTCAAGATTGGCCTTTTTCTTTTCATCTCAGTATATTTATCAAGGGGTTTTTCAACCAAAACATCTTCAATAAGAATACGAGGAGGCTTTTTGTAGCCATCAATAACTAATAGACCATAACTCAAAATCTAGAGATTTCAAGAAGAAACTCATCCGTGTTTTCCAATAGGTGTAATTTGTACCGTCAAATAGTGGAGGTCTGTTTGTGGCTTGGCCTTCACTTGTGATCTTTGCAGTTGCCATGTGTTGTGCTGTGATTTATGTAACAGTTAAAAAAATATAACTGCAATGTTACCTTGCTTTACCTGTATAACCAGCTCTGATACCAATTGTAGGAACGAATCATAAAGCGCAATACTCTAGAGGAGGGTGAATAGAGTAGGCAACGGAATGTTGCTAATTTAAAAAGTTAGTAGCAAGATCACAGAGAAATATCACAAGTCAATAAATGTAAAAACAGAGATCAGAAAGCAAACGCAAAGACGACGATGTATATTGGTTTTCCTCTTGTGAGGACTATTCCAGTCAGAAGAACTCTAGCTTCCAGTTGAATCCACTATTAGAAAATACTGCAAGTTTTCATACGAAGTCCTTGCAACTTCTACAAAAGCGAGCTTTGATACGAAGTACTCGACCAAGTTCAGTTATGAAGTGTCTTTCTTCAATCAAGCCTCTGATTACGATCGCTCTGAAGCTTCTAGACCGTACCGCAATGGCAAATCGAATAGAGGATTGTAACTAGCTTGGAATTTGAAAATTAAAGCTTAGAACACTTTGGAAGAGAGCAGTAGGCTTTACAGAGAAGAGATTAAAGTGAATGAGTGAATTGAAATGATCGAAATCCTTCTCTATTTATAGCTTTTCCAAAGGCAGAACTTTGTCAGAATTCAGACAAAATTCAGGCAGAACTCTACGAGAAAATTTGACAAGATCCGTAACTGTAGGAGGACCAAGTTCAAAAAGCAATGTTTACTAACCGAACTCTTGCCGAACTCGGGCCGAGTTCTGTCAGTGTTTTGTTAGGTTTTTGCAAAAATGATTTTTGGGATTTTTGAAATTATTTTAAGCCGTTATGAGTTTTTTGTAAATAGGGGGCTATTTTTCAAAACATGGGATATTTTGAAAATATTTTTAGGGTAGCCTATTTGCCAGTACGACTTGGTGTACAATGTATTCTTAGACTCAAAAAATATGAAAATATATTGCATAAAGGAAATACAGACTCGAGTGGCAAACACAGCTTCGGTCTTGAACAAAATGGGTAGCAGTTCTCTGGCAGTGTGCAAGAGTCCAAATAAACTTGAGTAGTCCTTATATCGAGACAGAGTTTGATCAATTATTAAAATCAGGTTTGACCATGACCAATGGGCCAACAAATATGTTCAGACATAAAGATGCATACATCAGACTTTAGCCATAGGTATTTATATCAGTTAGATTATGGAGGAGATTGATTTTTCTGTACAACACTAGGACAATATGGATATGAGTGTATGTGAGAATGCATGAGAAGAGTGAAGGGGTGTGCACTAGTGTGTGCCACATGACCAACTGAATATTCACTAATATACTGCATTCATGATCTGTCCTGTATTCACCACTGTTCAACCTTCCTAATATTTCATTAGATAGTTGGATTTATAGAATAAGGATACCAGTCTCCATCCTTAATTGTTCAGTCATTTCACTTCTTATATGTTCAGAACCACCCTCCTTGTTCTACGTATTGGTTTCATTGCCCATTGATCCGATATTCACTTTATTTAGTTGATACCTGAACATGATGGTTCAGGTATCCAATATAGGATCAGTAGTTAATAATAAGATCCATTTCAATACATTGTTCTGACCCCCTCATCAAGTTAGACCCTATTTTGTCATGACCCGCATCCACTGTAAGGGTACGAGACGTGGATATGTCCAGCCTACGTGGCAGTGTCGGCGGTAGAACGCTGTACTAGGTCACAAACATCTAACACAATATAAATGTACCTGTACAGAATATACTCTCCAATCGAAGGACAATACAGAAAGTACAACTCAATCACAAATCTAATATGGATAAATAACATGATAAGATAGATACGAAATCACAGAGTGAAATACAACCAGAAGAAATAAGTCTAAGTGTTTAACAACACCAAAATCCCAACATCTGAGTAATACATCTCATGAAAGGACAACAGAAAGTAAGATACAAGAATCCTAGCAGTCTACTCTAGGCACTAGGGTAACATCCTCAGCGCAAGCTGGATCCTCCTGAGGGTCCAGGTTACAAGGGTCATCTACACTAGCTCCATAATAAGTGGGGCAGAAATCCTCTTCGTTCTCTGTAATATTTTTAACAGGTCTAGTCAGGACAAGAGCGAATACATAATCTCTGAAATAGGCTCATAACATGGCAGGATATACAGTACAAGCAATAGAATAAAATACATGAAACAATTTAAATAGATGTACATGAGTAGTAAGTAAGATAAACTGAAAACAAGAAATATTTATGAAAAGTAAGACTATACATAAGTAATATAAGTAATTTAGAGCACGAAATGGTTATGTAATCGGGTTAGGTCTGCACATAATTATACTAAGATAACTCCATTATACGTGATGGTATAACAGACATGTACATGATTACACTACTTAGGATTTAACCACATAACCACTTCTACTCTTCCATCCCCAATCAATACACAATGATTCATTCAAGTTACGTTACGTACATAATAGTTTTATACATGAAGCACATGACCACCACGTGTCAAGGTGTCCATGTGTCGAGCATGTGTAGGACACCTGTGTCGTAGCAGTGTGTCAAAAAGTAGTGTCAACGTGACCACCACGTGTCAAGGTGTCCAAGTGTTCAACTAGGGCGTGTCCAAGTGGTGTCCAAATGTGTCGAACATGCCGTATCAGAAACTGTGAACGCGTGTGTGCTGCCACTCGACAGAAATATGTGAGAGGGAGAACTCCACACACACTCCATCAAATCCAAAAATACTTCATTTGTGGCTTGTCAGTCATTGCCCCAATCATCCCCAATAAGTGGCACTCGAATAGTGTCGTATCCAGTGAGTTTAGACACTCGGGTAGTAGGGCAATGCACCACAGCCCGTGCAAGTGTCCCCGTGTCCAATTCGACATAGAAAACTCCCTAAAACTGACTCAGTCATAAAGAATATTAAAACACACATCACAAGCTTCTCAAATATGTAATTTATTTATAATTTAAAGAATAAAAAGTCCTATGGGATATTTCGTCGAACACTTGTGCTACCTCTCCAATACGGAGCGATATGCCCATGATACGGGCACCAAATGGACACGAATTAAACCCAAAACAAACCTAGGGCTAGAGGGGCCCTAAATGAATGCATATATGGTGAGAAACTACAATCTAATAGGTTTAGGGATCATTACCTATTGAGAGTTGGAATCTCAATGAAAAGTCTTTTGAAAAGCTTCCACACCAAATCCAATAGCCAAATTGCTTCCAATCCTTGCTAGCTAGCCAATAGAGACTTCTTCACAAGGAAAGTGCAATACAATTGATTTGGTTCAATTTGGAGGTGATTTGAAGAAAGGAGGCAAATTTAAGAAAGAACAAAATTAGGGTTAGGTTTGCAATAAATGAGGCAAGAGGGGGCTAATATTGACATATATAGGTGGGGGAAGACCCTTCTTGGGCGGCCACGGGTGTTGGGTTAGGGTTTGGCTAAGTCACATTAGCCCAAAGCCTGTTCCTATGTTGTAAAAACAAGCCCTTAAGCTAAAGGCCCAAACTAGCACCTTAATTCAAATCTCTAAATAGTTTCTAAGTCATTCCTAGCTAGATTATAGTCTAAAACCAAACATGTTAGCTAGGTCTCCATGGTCAGGGTTAGTCTCTAGGCTAAGTTGTTCTAAGGTTTCACTAGCAAAAGGCTAAAATCACGTTACACCAAATTATATAATATTAAATAATTAAATATTCATAATTACCAAAATATCCTTATTCTAGGAAGTGGTAGTGACAAATCTACCCTCCTTAAAATAATTTTGTCCTCGAAATTAAAGACGAAATTGAACATGTGAGAAGGATAGAAAATCATACCTCAAGGTCCAAAAAGATAAGGGTATCGCTCGCGCATCTCATCCTCCCTCTCTGAGGTAGACTCTCCTGGAGAGTGATGCCTCCACACGATGCGAACCAAGGGTATAGTCTGGTTCCTCAATACCTTCTCCTATCGATCCAGAATCTCCACAGGCTATTCTGGATAACTGAGAGTAGGGCCCACCTCGATCTCGGAATGATCTAGTACATGGCTGGGTTCCGCCACGTACCTTTTCAACTGCGACACATGAAAAACGTCATGAACTCTCTCTAGTGTAGGTGGCAAGTCTAGCCTGTAAGCCACGCCACTGACTCTCTCGCGGATAACGAAAGATCCGATGAAACGCGGGCTAAGCTTTTCCCCTCCACCAAAGCGAATAGTGCCTCGTGTCGGAGATATCCTCAGGAATACTAGATCTGCAACCTAGCACAAAAAAGGTCTCAAACATAACTATAACAATTAACATAATCAATCAAAATCACAAAATCTAACAAATTCCTAGTCTTAAATCTAAGCCGTACCTTAAACTCCAAAGGTCTTCGGTGGCTATCAGCCCAATGCCGCTGTCTGTCCTGCGCCATGCGAAGTTGATCTCTGATGAGCTCACTACAACAAAAAACCCTTTTAATGACGCTCGACAAGGAGTTTTAATGACGGCTGATACATAAGCGTTATCAAGTTGAAAAATACCTTTTTTCTATGACGGTTAGGACTAATTCTGGGCTTTTTATAACGTTTATAAAACAAAGCGTTATTAATATTTTAGTGCGGTGGTAAACTTATAATTAGTAAACTTCCAACAAAACCCTTCACCCCCGATCTTTTTCAGAACTTCCCTCCTCTCCCCCTTCCCTCCTCTTCCTGAACCCTAAAATTTTCCAAAGCCCACTTCAAGGTCACTCTATACTATTCTGTACCCACTTCCTCACTTCCCACCTCCTCACTCTCCACCATCCTCACCATGGCGAGTTCTCACCAACTCCTCGACGTCATCGGCAAGTGGTCGCACCACGGCCTGTTCAACGAATGCCTCCTCCTCGACGACGACGAGCCGGGAGCAACCATCCCGCCGACCTTCCGGTCGCTACACCACTACTTCGACTCCTTCCGACGCCCCTTCCTCGAGGAGACCCGGGCCCACCTGGCCTCCCGCGGGAGCGCCCCCGACGCCACCTAGGCTCAGAATTAGGGTTCATTCCGTCGATTTTTCATTCCATCGATTTTTCTCTCTCTAATCTCTCTCCTCACCATTTTTCTTGAATTAGAGAGCTCCACCTGTCCAGGAGGATGACGAGGCAGCCGACGACGCTCGATGCCGCGGAGGAGGAGGCCACCACCGACAGCGAGCTCGTCCCCTCCTTCCTCGCCTCCTTCGTGCCGATCCTCAGGGTTGCCTCCTTCGTGCCGATCCTCCTCCCTCGCCTCCTTAAATTAGCTATTCAGGATTCTCGATCACCATATTTTTGAATGTGTCCAATACCTATATGGTATTTGTTCTTTGTGAAGCCTTTTTATTCTGTGCATTATTCTGTTATAATTATTAGTTCTCTCAGGGACAAAGATGGTTATTACTGGCTCAATGAAAGGGTTGATGATGTCATAAATGTCAGGTATGCTGTGAATATCTCTTCCTCGTATCTATATTTAGAAGTTATTCATCTTCACGGAAACATTATTCCTGCATAGCATATTTAATTTGTATTACTATAAGTTTCTGATGAAAACTATTCTTCTTATACATGAATTATGGATCTATCTGCAGTGGGCATCGTATTGGCACAGCAGGGGTAGAATCTGCACTGGTCTCGCATCCGCAATATGCTGAGGCTGCAGTCGTTGGTTTTGAACATGAGGTTTATATCCTATATTTTCGTGACCTGTGACATTGCCAATTTAGTGTAGCTTTCTTCTCTCTGTATACACTAGTATAAGTTTGATTATTTATCTTGATATCTTTTTCCTTTTTCTTCACATAACTGAAGGCAAGGTTTGCTCATCTCTGCACAGTAATGTCTCGAATGCATCATCACCGTGCAGGGTACCCATTTGGTTTACTGGTCGATTTTGCATCTGATTCATTTGGCCGTAAGTAGTAGTGCATTATATTTTTCAAGCACATCTAAGAAGTGTTACTCATTGGTATATAAGGTGTATTATTAGATTCCTATTTTTCGTACAGACCCAATATTCTTGCTCTCTCCATTGGCAATCCATACGCAAAATTTGTTGGCGAATTCAAGATGTACACTTGGTGTGCAGGTGCATTTTAATTTTATGTTTACCATCACTGTCTTCGGTAATTCTTATTTTCACTCCGCTGAGAGCTTGTTTCAATCATAGATACCTGGATGGAGTGGACTTTCGAATGCACGTGCAACGTTATTTGGTGATGTCACCCCACTCCCAGCTGACCAGCAGGTTTTTTTTTCTTCATATTTTTCGTCTCATTCTTTGATTACATCGTAATAAAAATAGTCACATCTATTGCACCAGTTTTCTACTTCTAATAAGTTTGAGCTTCCGTTAATCTGAATCATATTCCCATCATGCCCTGCTATAGATTTGGTTGATGATAACATAAAGAGAGATAAATTTGAAAGTTAGCAAGATGCTTAACGCGAAACAAAGATTTTTTCCCCCTAGAAAAACATGCATAAGTGGAACGAAAACCATGCAGTGTTATTTTCATAGAAAAAAAAAGATTTTTATATATTTTTATATATTTTCATAAAAACCTAGGGGAACAATCGTTAGTACATAGTGTGTGTGTGTATAAACACTTTTAGGTTATATTTTTATATATTATTAATTTCTGCATGTAGGTTGTCAATGTCAGCCATCACAAAACTGTAGAAACTAGCGAGCCTGCTATGTACAGGATCAACGATGATCTGGTAATTGCTTTAACATCCTTTGCGAGCTTATAGGATAATCAAGAACAGTGATGTGGTAATTGCTATTCTATTTTACTCATGGTTGATATTTGTTTGAAGGAATACTCTGTTGAGATCTATGAGTGGTCTGGAACAACCTAGAAGCCCTATGTTGCAGATGACGTTCAAGTTCAATTTTATATGATGAGTTCGTATGTTTTGAAAACAATGTCTAATGACCAGAAGGTATATTCTTACAGATAAGATTTATGTGCATAAATGAGATGTTCCCCTTATATTGAAGGCAGTGTCTTCTTTTGGCAGGGCCTTTATTCAACATATTCAAAGTTCCAGATGTTTATGGTGTTTTCCAATTCAAGGTGGAGTACCAAAGGCTTGGATACACAAGCTTATCTCTTTCTAAGCAGGTGTGTTACCTTATTGAGATGAGCACATCAGTTCTTTTAGCTGTCAATCTATGGTAGTATTTCTGTATTCAATACTCTGTTGACATATTTAGCTTTGTGCTTCCGAACCATAGAGATGAGTGGATAAAATTTATTTAGCTTACCTTTTGGGTCAAAGTTTGTTTTGTTTTATTTTTCTTATACAGGACCTAGTAGAAGGTTGTAGGCTGTTTAATGCTATATTTATATCATGATTAGCCTATAAACATGCATGTAATTGGAAAGAAAAATCATGAGATACAGAATTCACAGTTTCTATAAAATTGGTATTCAAGTACAAAAGTCGAGAAGATTGACACTACTTGATAGAGGAAACAAAATTTGCAAGGCTACTATGGTTCATGGTATTTGCCTGTTCTTTAAAATCCACGTCCAGATTTGCTTGCTTGCAACAAAGGATGAGCAGCCAAGCGGTTGAGGCCTTTGGGCCTTTGGTATCGGGGGGAAGTCCTATGCATAAATCCTAGAATTTACTGCTTTAAGAGAAGTCCTGGGATTAACTGTTGTATCATTTTTTGCTTAGATGCAGTTAGGATTAACCTTGACTAATTTTCCAACTGACTGGAAAAGAGACTTCCATTGTCGGTATCGGTCGGTATCGTATTGGGACATTAATCTTGGAAGCAGTTGTAGATCGGTGGAATCAGCATGTCCGCATTATTTATAGCTGTTGTTCTAATTTCGAATATAAGTTTGTGTTTAATTAGTTTTGGAAATGCTTCATTTAGTTGTGGAAATGCTTCATTTCGAAAATAAGTTTGTGTTTATGTCACCCTCATTTCCCGTATTTCCCGTATTTCGTATTTATACTCGTATCTGGATTTTGGCATGTATTTTTATTTTTCTTAACTTGTAGAATTTCGGTAATTCTCGTATTTTGGGTTTTGATAGTGGCCCGGTTTTAATTGGGATGGTTTGGTTTGGTTTGGTTTATTGGATCACCTTAACATATGCTACACCCTCAACACACCACATCCCACCCTCTTTAAAACTCCACCAATATTTTCTCTCTCCTCATAACTACCATTTATTTCCTTATTCTTCTTCTTCTCCTTCCTCTACACAACTCTCCCAACCCTAGGCAAGTGCATCTTGCCACTACATGAGAACCCTATTTTACTTGTCCATTTGATAGATTAGGACATGGTGATCAACATTAGAACTTAGCATTTTGTAATTTGGAGTCTCCATTGTTCTAGATCTAGGTTTTCCCTATTTTCGGTTTTGTATGGTTTTGATCTATTTAAGTTGGATTTTATGGAATTTTGATGTTTCCATGTGGAAGAGCATTCAGTTGCACCCAAGTTGGAACTTTGGAAATCCGGATTTAGAGTTCGGATGGCCAAGTTATGATGCTGTGTAGCCTTGAGTTCAACCATGGTGTTCTTGCTGTTTGGAGAAGACAGTGAGCAGTGTGCAGAGCTGATTAGCTTACGCACACTGAGCTGCGTGCGCTCTTTAGCGCAGCGTACGCAGACTTGGGTACGCTTCCTGTTGGAAGCGTGTCCCCTTGAGCGTGCGTGACTTTTCGCGTACGCTGCTCCCCTTGAGCGTGCGTGACTTTTCGCGTACGCTGCTCCCCTTGAGCGTGCATGACTTTTCGCGTACGCTGCTCCCCTTGAGCGTGCGTGACTTTTCGCGTACGCTGCTCCCCTTGAGCGTGCGTGACTTTTCGCGTACGCTGCTCCCCTTGAACGTGCGTGACTTTTCGCGTACGCTGCTCCCCTTGAGCGTGCATGACTTTTCGCGTACGCTGCTCCCCTTGAGCATGCGTGACTTTCGTGTATGCAGCTCCCCTTGAGCGTGCGTAACTTTTCGCATACGCTGCTCCCCTTGAGCGTGCGTAACTTTTCGCGTACGCTGCTCCCCTTGAGCGTGTATGACTTTCGTGTACGCAGCTCCCCTGCGTGCGTGACTTTTTGTGTACGCAGCTCCCCTGTGTGCGTGCTTTAGTGCGTACGCAGCTTCTCTGCGTGCGTGTTTTTGTGTGTACGCTGCCCCCTGACCCCTTGCTTAACCCATTGGCTCTTGGAGTTTTGGTCTTATTTCTTTAAGCTTGGCTCTTCTATAGCCCTGTATATTAATATTTTATTAGATATTTTACGCCCATTTTATATCCTTACGCCTTTTGTCATGAACTTGATTTTACTTAATATGTTTGGAATGACTATTGTACATGGCATGGTATGACAAAGAACTAGCATAACACGACAGTGACCCGTAGTGGTGCACTCCTGACATGACCAACCTGACATGATAGTGGCCCGTCGTGGTGCACTCCTGACAAGTACCCTGACATGATTTATCTTGATGCTGTTGCGACGGCTAACTTAACTTGACCTGTCTTGACACCGTGGATAGTTCTTTCTTGCTTGTTTGTTAAATCCACTTGTCCTGTCTTGCATCATGTCTAGGATGGGACTCCTGAGTACCACGGTCAGGAGTACCTACTAAAATGGATTAAGGTTAATAACTAGAATAACACAGTAGTCATGAAGAGATAACACAGCTACAGACAGTCCCGTTACCTGGGCGCTCTTGGGATCTGTAGCCTGCCGTCGAGTAGGGCACATTTCCAGCACACCGTCGCGTGTTGCACCCTCTAAGTCACCTAAGGATACATTTGTCTCCCGGGCGATGTACCCACCTGAATTTAACCCCTAATTTTCGACCTGGGTAACCTGGATGGTCTGCAGGGCTTGTAGCTGTGGAACAATCTCGCTGCATCTTGTTAGTAATTAGGCCTGTGATAACCCTAGTTAGTTAAAGTAGTAAGCCGTAGTATCTGCTTGGCCGTGATTGATTGAATGAGGTATAACCAGTTTAGCCATGTATTGATCCAGTACAAGATTATTTCCTGTCTTGATTTCTTACATTATTATCTTGCCGATAAATGGTGGGAAACCAAGTTCTGTTCAGACGAAGGGTTACAACCCCGGTCCTTGTTTGGTTTACGGGTTGTAACCTGGCTATCAGAATAGTCTATGGTTATCTCGTCGTATATCACCCTGCCATATTTTCGTAAGTTTTAATTTTAATATTAGATTTTTTTGTGCTGATTGCTGGCTTTTGTTCTTATTTCGTGGCCCCATTGTGGCACTTGCTCTTTCTGGGGTTGACCCAGCTGGTTTTGTGTGAGCCAGATTTCGGAGCAGCTCCCGAGGATCTACCAAGCTTCCAGCCCAATGGTGGCGACTAGAAGGAACCCGGGCTACGAGTGGGTTTTCTATTTTGTTTCGCTCACTCTACTGTAAAATTATTCTTTTGAGGCGTTTAGCCGACGAGCACCTGTTAGCTCGATGCACTTTTACTTACTGTCTGCCTACGGGCTGTAAACATGATTAACAAATCCTAGGGTTGATCATGTACGACTAAACTCTTGCTAGTCCTAACATTTTGTAACGACTAGCTTCATGATCAGCTGAATATGTAATATTTGGGATGCCTTATTATTGTATATTTAATGATCATACATCTTGCGTCCTTACTTACTTGCTTGTGATTGAGACATTAGGCTTGTTCATGACCATAAGAGACTGTTGGCTTGTAGTAAACCCTCATATATCTAGACAGCCATGACCGTATATCGAGGTTGTTTCCATTTCAATATACGTAGCTGGCTATGTCTGTCCCCGCTCTCCAGTATTCTGGTTCTGGGGCGTGACAGTTTAACCTGTAGATAGGTACAACCTTATTGTGCTTCAAACCCTTGTTTATTTGTCTTTTTTTTCCTTCAATTTTCTTTGCCAAATTGATGGAAAAAGAGAACCCCAATGCCGGTATCGGTCAGTATCGGATATCGGTTGGTATCGGATTGGGACATGCCAAACCGTATCGGTGTCAGCCATATTGTATCGATATCGACCGATACCTTAAACTATGAGGTACAAATTATAATCCCAAAATTATGTTGCCAGCTAGATTTGCTTGATGACCATTATGTGATTTTGTATTTATGATTACAGATTAATACAAATTTTGATGGGGCCTTTATGTGCTTCACTGTTTTTCAGGTTCCCAGATTTAATAGAAGAGGTTCAAAGTCTATTACATGGCATTGTTTCAGCTAGATAATATATTCTTTGCCATAACACAAGGTTTGATTCTTCTTACCAGTCATAATGATCTATTACATTAATGTAAAGTTTCATTTTTAACATTATATTATAAAGTATATTGAACCTTGTTTTTATCTTTTTGAGGGTTTTGCTACATGTTCTGTGGACAGTTTTGATGTGGCCAAGTTTTGATATGGACAATTTTGGTAGTTGTAAATATATATATGTATTTGGATATTCTATTTTGAGAATGTAATGAAGATGTTGATATGTACTCTATTTTGAGAAATGTAATAAAGATGGTGATATATAATGTTAAGTTTTTGGAATGTAATATATACTGTGCAGTATAGAGCATTATAAATATGCTAATTTGAATAGTATAAAGTGTTATAAATGTGCTGCATTGAGCCTATACATATTATTTATTCATGATATTTTAAAATTGTTCTGAATTGTGCAATATATATTAACTATTCATAACGCTTTTATAGAAACTATTCATGACGGTTATTTTATGACGCTTTTAAAAAATATTTATAACACCCGTTTTCATAACGGTTGCTGTGGAAAAAAAGCGTCATGGTTCGTCATTAATGACGCTTTTTAGCCGTCATTAAAAGGGTTTTTTGTTGTAGTGGCTTCACCTTCCCTGCAGCATCTACAAACATCTCAGGTCCCAATAAAGCTCTCTCTCCAACGTCATCCCTTGACAAGGGAGTATGACATCTTCGCCCGTACAATGCCTCGAATGGTGACATCTCAATGCTGGCCTGGAAGCTGTTGTTGTAGGCAAACTCAACCAAATGCAAATGATCCTTCCAGAAACCTCCAAAGTCCATAACACAAGTCCGTAACATGTCCTTGAGAGTCTGGATAGTCCTCTCTGACTGCCTGTCTGTCTGAGGGTGGTAAGCAGTACTAAACTTGAGCTGAGTGCCCAAGATAAACTACAGACTCCGCCAGAAGTGAGAAATAAAGCGACTATCCCGATCCGAGACGATGCTCACGAGAACTCCATGCAGTCTTACAATCTGCCTCACGTACATGTCTGCTAGTCTCTTTGTAGACAAACCCATCTTGAATGGCAAAAAGTGGGCTGATTTGGTCAACCTGCCTATGATGACCCAAATTGTATATTTTCCTTCTAGTGTACGCGACAATTCTAAAACGAAGTCCATCGTGATATGCTCCTACTTTTATTTCGGAATGGGTAATGGCTACAACAATCCTTCTAGCCTCTGCCTCTCTGCCTTTACCTGCTGGCACACCAAACATCTAGCTACGAAGCGTGCTACCTTCTACTTCATCCCATACCACCAGACATGCTCCTTCAGGTCTTTATACATCTTGTTAGCACCTGGATGCATAGAATACTAAGAACGATGAGCCTCATTCATAACCTGCTCTCGAAGGTCTCCACTTGGCACACACAGTCTGGAACTGTGCCTCAATGCGCCATCCTCTGCAATAACAAACTCTTCAAGAAGTCCTGCTAGAACTTGCTCTCGGATACACCGCAGAGCTACATCATCAAACTGAGTCGACTTGATCCTCTCCATCAAGTCTGACTGAATCTGCAGTCCCCATATCTGCATCTCAACTCCTAGCACTATTACCTCGATCTTTAGGCTCTCTAGTTCTACTAACAAGTGACAATCTACCGTCAAACACATGGCTACCGGATACCTGCTCAAGGCGTCGGCAACCACGTTAGCCTTCCTTGGATGATACTGCAACGAAATATCAAAGTTCTTCATCAACTCCAACCATCTCCTCTGCCTCATGTTAAGCTCTTTCTGGGTAAATACATACTTCAAGCTTTTGTGGTTTGTGAAGATCTCCACATGCTCTCCGTATAGATAGTGTTTCCATAACTTCAGAGCGAAGATAACTTCTGCTAACTCCAAGTCGTGGGTAGGGTAGTTCTTCTTATGCGGACATAACTGCCTAGAAGCATAGGCAATCACCTTCCCATGCTGCTACAAGACACAACCCAGACCCTTCCCTTAGGCGTCACTGTAGATAGTGAACCCGCCTGATCCTGATGGCAATGTCAAAATCTGAGCTGTCGTCAACCGCTTCTTCAACTCATCAAAGGCGATCTGACACTCTCTGACCAGATAAACTCTGTGTCCTTCCAGGTCAGCCTAGTCAACGGCTCTGCAACCCATGAGAAATCCTGAATGAACCTCCTGTTGTAGCCTGATAATCCCAAGAAACTCTTGATCTCTGTAACTGAACTCAGAGCGATCCATGCCTTAATTGCAGTGATCTTCTTCGGGTCGACTGAGATCCCATCCCCGATCATAATATGACCTAGGAACTCAACCTGATCAAGAAAGAACTCACACTTCGAAAGCTTGCCATAAAGCTCTTTCTTCCTGAGAGTCTCTAGAACCACTCTCAAGTGCTCCTTATTCTCCTCTGGGGTCTTCGAATACACAAAGATGCGTCGATGAACACCACCACGAACTTGTCCAAGTACTGATGGAACACCTTGTTCATCAGGTTCATGAATACCACCGGGGCATTAGTTAACCCAAATGGCATCACCATAAACTCAAACTGGCCATACAATGTCCTAAATGCAGTCTTTGGGATATCTTCCTTCTTCACCTTCACCTGATGGTAACCTGACTTCAGATCAATTTTGGAAAATACCCTCGCTCCACTCAACTGATTGAACAAATCATCGATCCTCGACAGCGGGTACTTGTTCTTGATCGTGAGGTTGTTAAGAATCCTGTAGTCGATACGCATCCGTACCGATCCATCCTTCTTCGGCACAAAAGTATCGGTGTACCCCACGGTGAAGAACTCAATCGGATGA
Source organism: Iris pallida (assembly GCA_029216955.1). NCBI lineage: Eukaryota > Viridiplantae > Streptophyta > Magnoliopsida > Asparagales > Iridaceae > Iris > Iris pallida. The sequence continues at coordinate 19,920 of JANAVB010027214.1, forward strand.
AGCCCTTGTCCTGTAACTCATCTACATGTTTCTTCAACTCCACCAGCTCGCTGTTGTTCAACCTATAGACGTGCTGAGATATCGGCTCTGCAACGGGCACCAAATCTATAGAGAACTCTACATCTCTGTCCGGTGGTAGTCCTGACAACTCTTCTGAAAAGACATCCATGAACTCAGCTATCAATGGATGTGGCACCGTCTACTCCTCTACTGAAGCTCTACAGAAGACTCCATTGCTCTGCTCCACCGCTCGTCTGGCGAACTCAAACTTTGGCTCCCCCGACAATCTAAAAAGAACTCTGCCTCCGCGATAATCTATACTGGCGTGATACCTGCTCAACCAATCCATTCCGAGTACAATATCGTAGTTCGGTATTGGCATTACGAGCAAAGTCACATCCAGCTCTCGGTCTCCGAAAATAACTCTCCGATCCTTACAAATATCACTGATTAGGATAATACAACCCTCAGTTGTGATCTTGCAAGTCCTAGGCAACGATTCAGAAGCAAGATGGTGTCTAATAGCAAATGATACAGACACAAAGCTATGGGAAGCACCAAAATCAAACAAAGCAAATACGGGAATGGAGTCGAGAAGAACAGAACCTGCTATCAGATCTCCTACTGCCTCTGCATCCTCAGCTGCCATGGCGAAAGCTCGCCCCTGCTGGCCTCCTCTAGCCTGTTGTTGGTACTGGACGAACATCTGCTACTGAGTCTGCAATGGTGGTCCCTTCTGCTGGCCCACCGAAGCCCTAGCTCCTGCTCCCTGAGCTATACGTCCCGAAGATATGGGACAGTTCCTCAACTGATGCTCTGTTGAACCATAAAGCAGGCACTAGCCTAGCCTCTTCCTGCAGTCCTTCTACCCATACCCTGGCTTCTTGTAGAAGGTGCAACAGGTGGCCTGCTGCTGTCTAGGTGCCTGTTGGATCTGCCTCTGCTGCTGCTGTGCCTGCTGAAAAGGCGCACGACCCTGGCCCTGAAACTGCTGCTGCGGGAAAGGCCTCTGCTGATGCTGCTTCTGAAAGTGGGGCCGCTTGGCCGGGCATGCACTGCTACCGGCTCCATGTGAATCACTACCTCTCTTCAGTTTCAGCTCTAGTTCGTCCTCCACTACCATAGCCCTTGCCAAAATCTCCTCAAAGGTGGCGTCTCGGTCGCTCTTGGTCAATGATTTAACTTTCTTGACCAAGCTCTTGCGGAACCTCCTGGCCTTTGCTATCTCGCTCAGGCCCACCACAAATCTGCCAAGACGACAGAACTCTTCCGCATACTCCTCTACAGTCTGGTTCCCCTGAACCAGGTTCTCAAACTACGTCTCCAAGGCGCCACGTGCTGTATCGGGAAAGAACTTCTTCTTGAATAACTTCTTGAAAGATGCCTAAGTCTGCCCCTCAGTACCAACTCTAGGGTCGGTATGGTATCATGTCCGGGCAAGATCCTGCATCTGGCTGTCCGCTGCCTCAATCTGTATCCAAGCTGGGATCAGTACAAGATGGAAGATCTCCTCAACATGCTCGATCCAATCATCAGCATACATGATACCCTCCATACCTCTGAAGTCTCTCGGCCGCATCTTTCGAAAATCCAAGATGTTTCCGACCCTCGGTTGTTGTACCTGGCCTCCCTTTGGCTGGGCATTCACCCTTTCTACTGCTGTCATGGCAAGCTGATGGGAATTTCTATGCCCTGCCTCATATCCGCAGACTGGCGCTGCTGAGCCTCCATCATCTCTTGGAAGAATGCGAAGAGCTGCGCTGCATCAACTGATCCTGGAGGTGGTGGCGGCTGAAGTACGTCTAGAAGGACTGGAGTAGGCCTCCGGACAGGTGGAGGTGCACCTCCAAATGCTACAGACGCTCCTACATGAGTAGGAACGAGGGGAGCTGTGATCCCAGTTTCCTGTTGAATCGGGCGAGAGATGGCATACCTCTCAGTAGCTGCTAGGACGGAGCGATGCGATCGTGTCTCCACCATCCTGAAGACAGATTAAATAAGGAAATCAATACTGAGCAGGAAATGATATAATCAAATGAGGACAATTTATTTCAAAAGAAGGCAATTAGCAGCAAGAATTTAGATGGCAGGAATTTAGATAAGAGTTTTTCCTAAATGTGATTGAGTACCTCAAGACTTATATCCTATATCTACTGTAGGTTGTAGTGATACTCTAATTAGAGTACCACCACGAACTGAGACGTAACTCAGAACTCGACCTGCATGGGCTACCACTAAAAACGTGTCACAACTCGCACCCAGTATAAGGACATGAACGTGGATACGTCCAACCTACGCAGCAGTGTCGGTGGTAGAACGTTGTCCTAGGTCACAAACATCTAACATAGTATAAATGTACCTGTACATAATATACTCTCCAATCGGAGGACAATATAAAAAGTATAACTCAATCACAAATCTAAGATGTATAAATAGCACGATAAGATAAATACGAAATCACAGAGTGCAATACAACCAGAAGAAATAAGCCTAAGTGTTTAACAACACCAAAATCCCAACATCTGAATAATACATCTCATAAAAGGATAACAGAAAGTAAGATACAAGAATCCTAACAGTC
>JANAVB010027214.1:27500-95000 GCA_029216955.1 Iris pallida
ACACGGCCCTACTTCGAGCCATAGAAGACTCTGTTGTTCCCAAGTCCGACAGAGGAAAGCACTATGATGCTGGACTTGCAGGGGCAAAGAGTGATTTTATGGGCTCCAGAAAGAAACCGAACAAGGGTACTAGCCGCAAAGCGAAGACTCATGCGGCTAAGATGGCCAGCCGCATGAATAATGACCATGCGGTTGAAACTGCTAGCCAAATGCATAGTACTCATGCGGCTAGGATTTCCAACCGCATGGAGAACACTTATGCGGCCAGGGTTGCCAGCCGCATGGAGAAGACCCATGCGGCTACGACTGCCAGCCGCATGAGGATTGATGATTCCAGTCGCATGACGTCTACTCCACGAGGTTCTGTCTTCGACCGCCTCACCTATGGTCCTGATCTCCTGTGCTCCCAAGAAGACATGTCTGATTCTCTCCAGCACCACTTAGACTCTTACTACTATGTGCCCTCACGCACTAGAGTGAAGAAGTCTAAGGCAGCACGAGCTTGGTAAGCTCGGTCCGTTGATCCGACCTCTGACCATCCGAGCGTCCCGTGTACTGTTATGCGGGCCTCTGATGGAAAGTTGTACAGAGCCACTCGAGTCCAGCCCCCGGCGGCAAACGGACAGAGAGGTTTCCAAAAGTCTCCTAAAATCCAGGAAGCAAACATGGTCGATCCGGACCCGTCTGACTTGCGTGAGGCCATCCTCCACAAACGCAAGCAAAGAGAAGGTGGCCCAGGGTGCAAAGAGTCCTCCCACGGACGTTACTGCACCCAAGTCATCGTCAACTGCTGTTGCAGCAACGTGACAGTACAAGAGGACCGGCGGTCCGTCTTCCAAAGACTACAACGATCAAGCTCAGAAGACGAGGCGCCTCCCGTCATCTCCTGCAACTCTGCTAAGAAAGTCCCCGCTGATGGAAAAGAAAAGAAGACAAATGTTCTTAGCCCGAGGGTTTCAACCACTATGACTAAGAGACTCTCGTCTAAGCGGATGCCCTCCACTAGAGTCTTCCAAGGTACCCGTTCTAAGACAAAATCTGCTACAGTGGGAGATTCGTCATCCACAACACTGGGGGTTGCTGGGACTGGGGGTAATACTCCTCCGAACCTCCACGACAATCCGATATTCCAAGGAGACGAGCCCGGGGAGACAACTCTCCCATCAGATACAGCAGGTGCTGATGTCCCCGAGGACATCCACGACTCTCAAGATGAAGCAAGCTCTGAAGCTGGGGGTACTATTCCCTCCGAATCCTAACCCGAAGAGAACATTCCCACATACCCCGATGACTTCTCGGTACATGGGTATGACTCGGAAGGCACATCCTCCACCGTTCCTTCCATCACTCCTCATGTAAGGACGGTGTTCATGACGGACAGTAACCAAGGTGGTTCCAGCGATCGCCAACGCATCGACACTCTGGAGGCCATATTGCTTGCCTTGGTCAAGTCTGTAGACGAGATCAAAGCAGCTCTTCCAACTCTGCAAGAAGGAACGCCTGGCCAAACAAGCGCGGGTCCTGCGGTCAATACGGACTCGAATTCAGCGGCACCGAACCCGGACAACAATCCTCCTGAGGGAACGGCCCCCACCGCCGTGGATGAAGCCCGCGAAGCGAGAAGAGAGGTCCAAGAGCTCCGAGCCATGTTTCACGCTCGAGAAAATTCCTAAGACCTCAGAATACGGCAACCGTACCCTGCTGCCTGGAGGGATGTTCCATTCCCACCAAGATATAAGCCGTTTAATATCAATCCTTATGATGGCAAGACCTCAGCAAGTCGGTACATTACTTACTTCGAGGTCACCACCGACCATATCCTCCATGATGATGCCATCCTCACACGATTATTCATCGGGGCATTGGAAGGAGTCGCCTTCGACTGGTATCGCAACCTGCCAGACAACTGCATCCATTCCTTCGCCGGCTTCAAGCACATGTTCTTGGAGAGGTTCTATGAAGTAGGGCAGGACATCACAATGTCCACCCTCATGGACATCGTCCAAGGGGAGAAAGAGCTGACAAGGAACTACATTGAGCGGTTTCGCCAAACCGCAATGAAGTTGCCGTCTGGAAATTCGGATTCCTCCCTAATTAAAATTTGCCAAAAGAGATTGCTCCCAACAATCAGACTCTGGATGGGCGAAAGTCAATTCAAGGACTGGAAGACGTTCATCATCAGTGCCACTAGCGCCGAAGAACGGTTGAAGAAGGCTCGCCAACTAGGATTGCACATCTCGGACGGAGAGAACAAGGGCAAGCGTCCCAACACCAACAACGACAATGGAGGTAGCCCCTCCAACAATCGGGACAGCAGGGGTAAGCAGGCTATGGTTGCCGATACAGCACAGAAACCTGAGCCAAAGCCGACAGACAAACAATGGCCGCAAATCACATACTCCTTCGAAGACGGTCACGTCGAGCCCATCCTGGACATGTTCATACAAGGAGACAGAATTCAGCTTCCTCCACCAAGATGGGAACCTCGGCCGGCAGACATGGAGAATCCAAAGTACTGCTATTACCACCGCTACGTCCACCATGCCACACACGACTGCTACCAACTAAAACGGTACATCCAAAATCTCATCGATTCGAACGCTCTGGCCATCGATTTCGAAGAGGTGACCGTGGCAGCCAAGATGGTGTCCGTACAGTTTGGCAGCTTTCCTCCAACCGAAGCTCAAGACGGTGTGGTACCCATCCCTCTGGCGACAATGGAGGTTGCTAATCTTCTACCTCCCCGAGATCAGGCTGCTGGGCTAGTGCCCCTCACCACATCACGAGGGGAGATTATGTGGGTCCATCCAGACCTGGTATCAGAAGTAACTCAGCCAACACCATCTCCCATGCATAGGAATAGTAGAAAAATCAGGTCTTGCCGCACAATCTCGGCAGATATCGAAGAAGCTACAGCCGTCGTCACCCGGTCTGGGGCACAGTCCCAACCTGTGACTGATAACTCAACTGAAGATCATCAGCCTGCTACAACTGACGCTCCGGGACCGGCTCAGCTTCCGACGACCGACAAGCCTAGGTCGAAGGAGACTCACTTCGACAAATCCCTCCGAAAAGAGGCACCGCAGGGGCTGGAGAAGCCCTACAACTTCGACATCTTGGCACAATTGGCTAACACACCGGCCAAGTTGTCATTATACGAGCTTCTAAGACTCTCAAAAGAGGTTCGCGCAGCTTTGAGCGATGCGCTCCAAAATGCCGACGCGTACCTGGCTCAGGTCAACCTCACAGGAGAAAACCCACATGCAGATCTCCAAGACAGTGCTTGCACAGGAGCGATGCCCAACATTGTCTTCACTCCACAAGATATGCTCATCAAGACCAATCTGCATGATCGTCCGTTATACTATACTGGATACATCGGGGACGTGAAGGTGGACCGGATGCACATTGATCCAGGCTCTTCCATAAGCATCATTCCGAAGGGTCTGCTACATCATCTTCGCATTCCGATGCATCGTCTGACGCCAACAAGCACCGCCATCAGCGGTTTCAATTCGGGCAGGAGCTACCCAATTGGGAAGATTCGTCTGAAGTGTCAGATTGGCGATCTCCAATCAGAAGTTACCTGCTATGTCATAGATACAGATACTTCTTACAACATCCTCTTGGGGCACCCTTGGATACACGATTACATGATCGTGCCTTCCATGCTGCATCAGTGCTTCAAGTACGTCGACAAACACGGCTTCGTGAGGACAGAATTTGCTGATATCGATCCTTTCAAAGGGGTCGAATCCTACTACTCAGACTCCTGCCTATATGAAAAGTCGAAGAAGCACCTTGGTGAAGGAGATGTGCAAGCTCGTACTGAGACAGCCACAGGATCAGAAGAACCTCTGACGATCCACCTCCAAGCTCGCAAACCTGGCAAGTCCGTACCCCTTACAGCCACTCTGCGTAAGGATGCAATCAGCCTCTCGGCGCAAGAAGAGCAGATAATAATCCGACTGCCAAGGTCTCGCCAAGGGCCAAGACCCACAACGGAGCCACTGACAATCAGGCTGTCGAGAGTCGGTCAGCCACAAACGGAGAAGCTCAATCCCTCCGATAAGCCAATGACGATACGTCTTCCCAAGAAGAGTCATCATCCCGATGAAAGGTCTGGGACTTCTAGCGAACCAAACACTCCCCGCCCAGCATCAAGTACCAAGCTGGGGGTCGCTAGTCTGCCAACAACTCCACGCTCTGCTCTACCAGCTGAACCTCTGACGATCAAGCTGCCCAGGTCGTCCTCTCAGTCTTCGTTTATACAGGGGTAGCCGAAGAGGAACCGGAGCTAGCCAAGTATGTGGCTGCCCATACTGATGTTCCCTCCGCAGATGATGTAATCCCCCTAGAAAAGATACCTTACTTCATCAATAAAGGGCTATCTTTGAACTACCTCGAGCTCAATAAGCTATGTACAATGTATGCTATAGAACATGGTATAGGCACTCACCTACACACACAGGTGATAAATGTGTACACCGCAATCTAGCTTACTCCAGTGGAAGATGCCTACCACATAATCGAGGGAGGGGATCACCCAATCATCTTCGGCCGGAAAGACGATCCGTACCCCTTCACCATAAAAGAAGACGACCTTGGGTCAGATGCCGGAAGACTGCCTCTGTATCTTTATAGCCCCCGATTTAAATATCTCATACAAAAATAGGGGTATGATCTGGAGACTACGCCAGGCTTGAACTACGGTACCGGGCGACGATTACCTTTGAAGCCACCAGTCCCGGCTGGCAAGCCACGGGACTACTATAGCAAAACTCGATGTGGATTAGGGTATGTAACACCCACGACGACCCCTGAGAGTTCAGATAAAGAATGTGACTGGCAGTCACATTCAGCCAGGTCACCAACTTCTGACTCGGATACCAGCATTGGAGACATATTCAGACAAGTCCTGTCAGTCAACATGGCGTTCGCCGACGCTTATGAAAAAGATGAGGACATGCCTGAATTCCTCGAGCTAGAGCCGTAGCCTCAACAGTTGGATGCACAATGGGAAAATCGGTTCGAACTAAGAGAACCCCCTACGGAAGATAAGGTTATACAAGTGGATCTCGGTAGCGAATCGTCTCCAAAACCAATCTTCGTCAGTAAAAGCCTAACAGACGAAGAGCGAGAATCGCTGCTGGAACTTGTCAAAGAATATATTGACGTGTTCGCGTGGAGCTATGAAGACATGCCGGGGTTAGATCCCGATATTGCTATCCACAAACTCAACATTCGGCCAGATGCAAAGCCGGTCAAGCAACAACAGCGACGCCTCCGCCCAGGCATCATGGATGCGATCAAAGCCAAAGTCAACAAACTGATAGCCAGCAGCTTCATTCGCGAAGAACAACATCCTGACTGGGTCGCCAACATAGTACCGGTCCTCAAGAAGAACGAGAAGATTCGAATCTGCATCGACTTCCGTAATCTGAACGAGGTATGTCCCAAAGATGAATTCCCCCTTCCTATCGCAGACATCATGATTGACAACACATGCGGCTTCGAACGTATGTCATTCATGGATGGTTTCTCGGGGGTACAACCAGATCAAGATGTATCCCGACGACGAAAAACACATATCATTCTGAACACCGATTGGTACATACTGTTACACAGTCATGCCTTTCGGTTTAAAGAATGCGGGCGCCACATACCAAAGAGCCATGAGTATCATCTTCAGAGAACATTTGTGCAAGACGGTGGAGTGCTATGCTGATGACATCACCGTCAAGAGTCGCTGTAAGGGAGACCATTTGCAGGATCTGAGAACGGTATTCGACCTGATACGAGCGCACAATTTGAAAATGAACCCTACGAAGTCCTTCCTGGGCATATCCAGCGGGAAATTCTTGGGTTTTATCATTACGGCCCAGGGTATCCATGTAGACCCTGAGAAGACGAAGGAAATTATGGAGATGGGTCCCCTGAGAAATCTCCGCGAACTCAGAGGCCTCCAAGGGAGGCTAGCTGACATCAGGAGGTTCATTTCTAACCTCTCCGGGCGATGTCGACCATTCACCCATCTCATGAAGAAAGGCATCTCATTCGTATGGAAGGAAGAATACCAACGGGCTTTCGACAGCATCAAAGAATATTTGTCGAACCCTCCAGTCTTGGTGGCTCCGGTCGCTGGAAAACCATTTCTGCTCTACGTACGAGCAATGGAACATTCCCTCGGTGCTCTGCTGGCACAAAACAATGATGCAGGCCATGAACAAGCTATATATTACCTCAGTCGAATGATGATTGGGCCAGAGCACCGATACACAGTTGTGGAGAAGGAATGCCTCGCCCTGGTGTTCGCCATTCAGAAGTCGCGGCACTATGTTACTGGACAAACCATACATGTGATATCACGAGTCAACCCTCTCAGGGTCCTCATGACGAAACCAGGGGCACTCAGCTCCCGCCTCGCTATATAGGCAATATTGCTGTCCCCTTATCATATGATCTTCGTCCCGCAGAAGGCTGTCAAAGGTCAAGCCCTGGCAGACTTTTTGGCAGCCCACCCGGGCTCGGAGTCATCCAGAATATATGAAGAAATTCCAGATGAGGTCGTCGACTCGCATGCAACTTCTCACGATGATATATGGCGGATGTTCTTCGACGGTGCCTCAAGAACTGGACCCAAGGGCAACATCGTTGTCGGAATCGGGGTGGTGCTGGTTTCTCCTTTCGGATTGGTGATCAACCGCGCTTACTCTCTCACAGAACCCTGTTCTGACAATGTGGCCGAGTACAACGCTTTGGTCATTGGCCTCCAACTTGTAAGAGAGCTGGGGGTAGAATATTTTGAAGCATACGGCGATTCTCAGTTAATCGTCAATCAGATCCGGGGCTCATACGAGGTCCGCCATGAAGACATGATCCCCTATCACCAAATAGCGATCGACATCATCTCGTCGTTTGAAGGGTTCTTCATCGAACATGTTTCTAGACTCCGAAATATCGAAGTCGATGCCCTAGCTGGCCTTGCCGCTTCTCTAGCAGTGCCAAATCATGCTCATCAATCAGTAGACGTGATAGGCCGCGAACTGGTCTGTCCCAAGAACAATGTTCAGTTTGTGGCAAGTTATTCCGCCCAGACGATTGACGATGTCCCAGATTGGAGACAACCATTTATTGACTTCGTCGTCTACGACATCCTGTCCGAGAACCCAAAGGAAGCTACTTCCATCAGAAGGCATTCTCTCAGATTTTTTTATGATACAGAGACGAAAATGCTGTATCGGCGATCCTACGATGGGTTATTGCTTCGGTGCCTGTCAAATACAGAAGCCAAAGAAGCCGTACGCGAAGCTCATGACGGTGTCTGCGGGGCCCATCAGCCTGGCCCCAAATTATAGGACCGTCTCCGCCGAATGGGCTACTACTGGCCCACGATGGTAGCAGATGCGATAGATTAAGCAAGGAAGTACAAGGCTTGCCAAGTCCACGCAGACTTCATCCATCAACCATCCGAATTTCTACATCCGACAGTGGCATCCTGGCCATTCGAAGCATGGGGGATGGATATCATTGGTCCAATCACTCCACCTTCCTCCCGAGGACATCGCTTCATACTCGCGATCACGGATTACTTCTCCAAATGGGCGGAAGCTGTCCCACTTGCAGAAGTAAAGACTTTAAATGTGATCAGCTTTCTCAAGCATCACGTCATCTATCGCTTTGGACTGCCCCGAAGGATCATCCACGATAATGGTCCGCAGTTTGCAAGCCACGCCTTCTATCGGTTTTGCGACAAGCACAGAATTCAGAATGTTGCTTCGACACCATACAATCCAGCAGCAAATAGATTGGCAGAAGAATTCAACAAAACCATCATCAAGTTGCTCAAAAAGTTCGTATCTTCCAACAAACGTGACTGGAACGAGAAGCTTGGTGAATGCTTATGGGCATACCGTACCACGGTCCGAACAGCCACAGGGAATACGCCATTCTTCCTGGTGTACGGGAGTGAGACAGTTCTCCCATTAGAGACTCAAATACCCTCACTCTGCGTCGCTCTTACTTACCAATCAACGACGGATGATAACTACCGTCGCCGACTACAAGAATTGGAGGCCTTAGATAAAAAGCGTCTCTTAGCTCAGCAACGAATCGAGCTATACCAAGCACGCATCTCTGGAGCCTTCAACAAGAAGGTCAAAATCAGAACATTCCAAGTAGGCGATCTCGTTCTGGCAGTCCGGAGGCCGATGTTCATGACTCACAAGACCGCCGGCAAGTTCCAGCCAAAGTGGGAAGGCCCATTCATCATCGAGGCTGTATTCTCTAACGGTGCTTATCGCCTCACAAAACAAAATGGAGACTTGCTCATGTTGCCCGTCAACGGCAAGTTTCTGAAGAAATATTATGTCTAAACGATATTCCAGATCATCGAGTCATGTACCCGCTGGTGCCGCTGAACTCGCATCTTCACCTTCCAAAATTTTGAGTCATGTACCCGCTGGTGCCGCTGAACTCACCCTCACAACCTTCCAGATTTTTGAGTCATGTACCCGCTGGTGCCGCTGAACTCACCCTCACAACATCCCAGATCATCGAGTCATGTACCCGCTGGTACCGCTGAACTCACACATCCACAATATTCCAAATTATCGAGTCATGTACCCGCTGGTGCCTCTGAACTCACATCACGGTCACTCTGTCAGATAGTAAGTCATGTATGATCATACCTCTGAACTTTCTTTCTGGAAGAGATCCTCCCTCATGATCCACTACCCGCACTCCCCAGTGCTCAAAAAGGGTAACAGATCCACAAATTTCCAAAACGGCCATGTCCTCATTACCTCTGAGTCGTTCCACTTCCGCCAAAAACAAATCACCTCTTACCTAGAACTTCCATGTCCTCATTACCTCTGAGTCGTTCTATATACCCCCCCGTCAAAGAAACCCTCATGCTCACCACGTCCTCAGTACCTCTGAGTAAGTATGTTGATTTCTTTTTAACTCGTTGTCCGTATCCGAAACCAGCGTACGTTAGGGGCAATGGGTCCACGAAAAATGTCCCAATAAGATGACTATTACAAAGCAAAAGAGTGAAGCAAATATATTCCATTCATTCAGAAATTGATTACATCCACACTACAAGCAAGTCAAAAAGGTTCTTCATGCAGACAAAAAGAGAAGTAAAATAAAACAAAGACTGCAGACAAAAGATAGACATCTACGAGAAGCCCCTAAATCCTAGTTGCAGAAGCGCGTATACAATTCCTTCAACCACCTCACATATGAAGGATGCAAATAGGGGAGATCCTCGTCCAGAATAGGAGAGTTAGGATTTCCAGCGCTACCACCCTCAGCATTTTTGATATTTGGAGGGCTGCCGTCCCCCTCAGACGTCGGTTCTTGTTTCATCGCTTCATCCTTAACAGAAGAAGACCCCCGGTTGATGACAAGAGGCTGCGGCTCCTCTGACACTGTAATCTCAACATTCGGTGGAGATACTTCAAGAACCAAAGAAAATGAAAATAGTCAGAAAATATTCAAAAATATTCATGCGGCTCGTTTAAGACAATTCTCATGCGGCTCGGACATGGGGTATACCCCCATGCGGCTCAGTCATGGGACGTGTATGCGGACCATGTAGTTTGAGAAGTTCACGTCAAAGTCTTATGCATGAAGCATGCAGCAAAGAAGGCTCTGTTAGGGTTTTAAAGTACCCAATCGACTACATAATCCTTACCTTCGATGGCAACGTGAACGTCAAGACGAACGGGGGGCGTGATATTCGGGGATGAAGCCGATTTCTTACTCCTCGCCACAGCCTTCTTCACAGCCTTAGAAGCCCTGGGTGCCATTATTGTCTGATGATCAGAGGAGGAAAACACGACAGGAATCTGAGTCAAGAAGAGTCTAAGAGAGAAGACCGTCTAAATGCCCTTCTATTTATAGACAGAAAAAAGGAGGACTATGGATTGACGCCTCGTACCACGTGATCGACTCTTCGGCTATCGAGCCAAACCATCCAATTAAAGGCTAAGCTCTTGGGATCCTGTCCCAAAAAGATTTGCACGCATGGCATAATGACATGGCAAAAAGTCTATGCGGTTCAAATGACCATGCGGCGGAAAATAACTATGCGGCTCGAAAGTCCCTGCGGCTGAAACATCCATGCGGCCAGGACTTCATATGAGGCCAGAAAAATATAGCCATGTTTCTTATTCAAAGTATTTTAATTATGCAAATTGAAAACTTTGAAGGAGTTCTTGTAGAAGCATGGAAAAGACTAAAGAAAGATCTATACGGCCAGGAAACCCCATGCGGCTCAGAAAGCCCATGCGGCTCACAGATTCATGCGGCACAAGGGACTATGTGGCTCAAGACGTCCCATGCGGCTCAGAACAGAAGGCACGTGGCTTGCAAAATAGTTCTCCCCTCCTGCATTAATTACTTTGACGGCTGACAACTCTAAAAAAGTGGCAGTCCTGACATAAAAGAGGTAATTATGACTCTGTCATAATGACAGAAACTTAGGAAAGCAAAGGAGATCTCTGACACAATCCTCCGAGATCCAGAAAATGCAACGTGGCCCTGACATGTGGACAGTCATATACGGCTCGAGCGAAGACTCCCCATGCGATTCAGGATGAAGCTGCCTTATGCGGCTCAGGCAGAAACAGTCTCATGCGGCTCAAGCAGAGGTCCCCCCATGCGGCTCGCAAGGATCATCTCTATGCGTCTCATTACCCATTATGCAGCTCAAATTATCATATGGTTCGAAGGTTCGGGGGGCTACTCCCCAAGCAGACCCGACACGTGGCAGTCTTATGCGGCTCCATCCTTATGCGGCTCAGTCCTTATGCGGCTCAATCCTCATAGCGACTCCCAGGACACGTGTCATAAAGCTAATCAATTTCCCAGATTTGTTGCAATAAAAGATTGGGTCAAATCCTAATAATCTGGGACGCGTGGCAGGAGAATGAATTAAACTTATTCATCCAGATTCGCAGACATCAGCAAATCATCATCACGAGGATTCATTCCAATCAGCATTAATTACTGATGGAATTTGGTGCAATCTATATTAAGTGGCCCAGATTCATCACACTCAAGATTAATGGCCCAGATTGATCAATCAACAGGCCGCCACCACTCTAAGGGGTAATCACTGTAAACCCTAATGATTGCATTCCCCTTCTTATAAATAGCAAGGTACCATTCCCTTGCAAGAGGACCCTTCTTCGAGATCAGAGAGCATTAGAAGACTTGGAGAAAAAGAGCAGAGAGAGAGCAAAGGGAGCATTTCTTCAACGCCAAGCAATTTTCCGGAGCCAAGGCTGTATACCGATCGTCCAAGGAGTAAGGCAGAGCGGCCGTCGCTTTCCCGAGCCTATATCGTCACCCCCCAAAATCTAAAATAAACAATTGTACTTAGATTGCTGTACCTAGGTTTTCGTCCCTAGGTTTTCTTTGTACAAGCGAGTTTGTAACGTGAAGTAAAAGTCCAGTCCTCCGATAATTGTTCTGGTCTTTTATATTTCATGGCAAACAACAGCGTTGGAGATATATTTAGATAGACATTATCTGTCAACATGACATCCGCTGGTATTGAAGAGAAAGACGAAGATTTGCTCGAACCACTTGAGTTGGAGCCATGGGTCCAGCAACTAGATGCACAATGGGAGAAACGCTTTGAACTTCGTGATCCTTCCTCTGAGGACAAGGTCATGCAAGTTAACCTCGGTGATAAATCCTCTCCAAAGCCAATCTTCGTCAGTAAAAGCCTGACAAACGGCGAGCGGGAGTCGTTGTTGCAAATCGTCAGAGAATACATCGACGTCTTCGCCTGGAGCTATGAAGACATGCCATGGCTAAATCCCGAGATCGTACTTCATAAGCTCAATATTTATCCGGACGCAAAACTAGTCAAACAACAGCAGCGGCGATTTCGTCCAAACATCATGAGCTCCATTGAAGCAGAAGTAAACAAGCTTATAGCTAGTGGTTTTATCCGTGAAGAGCAGCACCCAGACTTGGTAGCAAACGTAGTACTAGTCATCAAGAAGAACGGAAAGATCTGAATTTGCATCGATTTCCATAATCTGAATTCGGAATGCCCTAAGGATGAATTCCCTCTTCCGATCACCAACATAATGATCGATAATACGTGTGGCTTCGAGCGCATGTCCTTTATGGATGGCTTTTCAGGATACAATCAAATCAAAATATCTCCTAATGACAAGAAGCATACGTCATTCCGAACACCGATCGACGTATATTGTTATACGGTCATGCCCTTTGGCCTGAAGAACGCCGGTGCTACATATCAATGGGCTATGAGTGTCATCTTTAGAGATCATTTGCGCAAGACGGAAGAGTGTTACATTGACGACATCGCCGTCAAAAGTCGCTCCAAAAATAATCACTTACATGATTTGAGAACAGTGTTCGACCTCATACGAGCGCACAACCTGAAGATAAATCCTACCAAGTCTTTCCTGGGCGTGTCCAGCGGGAAGTTCTTGGGCTTTGTCATTACTTTCCGGGGCACTCACATAGATCCCGACAAAACAAAAGCAATCCTAGAGATGAGTCTACCGAGGAACCTTCGTGAACTTTGCGGCCTTCAGGGAAGACTAGCCTATATTAGGAGGTTTATATCTAACCTCTCAGGGCGATGTCAACCCTTCACTCAACTCATAAGGAAAGGTGTCTCTTTCGTATGGAATGAGGAATGTCAGCGTGTCTTTGATGACATTAAGGAGTACCTGACAAATCCGCCAGTTCTGGTAGCCCCGGTCGCCGAAAGCCCTTTCTGCTCTATGTACGGGTGATGGAACACTCCCTCGGTGCTTTGCTAGCACAGAGTAATGATGCGGGACATAAACAAGCTATTTACTATCTCAACCGGATGATGGTAGGATTGGAACATAGGTACACCGCCGTGGAGAAGGAGTGCCTTGCCCTAATGTTTACCATCCAGAAAATACGACACTATGTGACAGGGCAGACCATCCATGTTGTTTCACGAACTAATCCTCTCAGGGTTCTCATGACCAAGCCAGGCGCACTCAGTTCTCGTCTAGCCACCTGGGCGATACTATTATCCCCATACGACATGATTTTTGTTCCGCAGAAGGCTATCAAAGGTCAAGCCCGGGCTGACTTCTTAGCAGCCCATCCAGGCTCAGAAACAGCCAAACTTTGTGAAGAAATCCCCAACGAAGTCGTCGCCTCAAACATGACGCCATTTAGCGAATGTTCTTTGATGGTACTTCAAGAGTAGGGCCACAAGATGATATCGTCGCTGGAGTCGGGGGGTAGTATTAATTTCTCTCTCTGGGTTGGTGGTCAATCGGGCATATTCTCTTACAGAACCCTGTTTAAACGACGTAGCCGAATATAACGCTCTAGTCATCGGACTCTAACTCGCAAAAGAAGTGGGGATCAAGTACCTGGAAACATACGATGACTCACAGTGGGTTGTTAACCAGATCCGAGGTTCATACGAGGTTCGCAATGAGGACCTGATTCCCTACTATGTAACACCCAGTTTTCCAGAAAAGGGTAATTTTGAAATTTTGAAATTTTGTAATTTTAGTCTTTTAATAATGATATTTAAATCATGATATAATTTTTGGTGATTTTTAATCATTCAAAACTATTTTAAATCATGACTTATGATTTAAGTGTTTTGATAGTGTGACCTTGGAGACTGGTTGACCTAGAGCCTAGCCTTGTAATTAGGGTATTTTGTTTATCATTTCTAGTTGAGGGTAATTTTATCATTTTTGGGGTTATTTGAATTTATTAGAATTTATTTGAATTTATGGGAATTTTTAGGAATTATTTTGGAATTGTTTGAATGAAGGTTGACTAGGTTGACTTTGACTAGCTTTGACTTGGTAGGCTAACCTAGAAGCTAACCCTAGTTGTGTTGGACTTGGTTAGGTCATGCAACCCTAGTTAGACTAGAGTTAACCTATGGTTTAGTCATTAAACACAAGTTGGAATAGTTAAGTCATAAGCCATGACTTATGGTTGAACCATTAAATAGCAACTTAGGCATAAAGGCCCAAAGCCCATTAGCTAATGCAAAACCCTAGCCCAATCCAGCCATGGCCAGCCACATAGGGATTCCCCCTCTATTTAATGACTCATAGGAATTAGGGCTAGCCTCTATTAGGAATTTAGCAAAGTTTTAGAAAGAGGTAAGTCTCCATCTTCATTAAATCCTATAAAATCCATTTCAACTCCTTTTTCCCCCAAACCAATTGCAATAGGTTCTAATTTTATTCCTCTTGCTGCTGTTGTTGAGTAATTTTAGAGTTTGGGCAAATTGGAGGAGTTTGGATATCAAGAGGAACACCTCTTTTTGGAGCTTTTTGAGGATTTTGATACATATAGGTAACTTTCATTCTACACCATAGAATTCTGATTTTATTGCATATCTAGGGAGCCCTAGGCCTAACCTAACTGTAGGAATAGGAAACCCTAGATTTTGTGTCCAATTCGTGTCCTATTTGGACACGTATCAGTGTCATGGTGCATGTGTTTGATGAAATGCCCCAATGGGCATTTCGAGTAATTTTTAGGAATCTTTTTGAATAGAAAATTAGGTTTATAAGTCGCTTACGTGTTTCTTGTGTCCTTGTGTGATTTTTGTGTTGTGTCGAGTCAGCACAGACACGTGTACACGCTGTCGCACGTGCGCGTGCACGGGCAGTTTGCTTGCCCTGCTTCACGGGGGACACAACTCACTGGACACGACACCTCGACACGTGAAAATTGACATGTGACACGGGGCTAACACTGACACTGGGCTCCCTAAGTTTCAGAGCCTCACGTGTCGTGTCGGACACGCACGAGCTCCTGCATCGAATTTGCACTGAACCAAGTGCTGTCAATTTCGTGCACTGATACGCGTGTCCTATCTCACGCACACGTGTCGTGGACACGTATCAGTATGTCCTAGTCCTAGTCCTAGACCTAGTCGACACTTGGACACGACCACGAGGTCTGTGTCGTTGTCATGACCCGGTCCCAATTTCTTGGGTCGAATCAGATCATGCCCAGCCTGCACCGTTGTTGAGACGGCGGCAGTAAGCTGTATCACTCATGCAGGTAAATAAAACAACACAGTCTAATTGCCACAACTTCAATAATTTGAATAGTTTAAAACTTTTTACAATAAAATGAAAAATACATCTGAAGTACATTGCTTTCCACAAACATCATGAATTATAAAGAAGAAGAAAAATCTAGGCAACCAGCTCATCAGTCTCGAGATCATCGTCCTCTAGTTGGGACCTCTGAAAAATATCGCGGAACAAAGCCTCATCAGTGATACCTAAAATATTGGTTCTCCAGTCAGGAGGGTGCAAAGTACAATTACGAATATCCAATAATTCAAATAATAATTTGAAACTTGCAATGTTAAACAATTTGAAATACTTTAACAATATTTTCCAACAATTTAATAATGATGTGATTTGAGTAGGCAACGAACTATGACCGGCTTGGGATGATTCAATTATATCCTAATGATACGGTCCGGCCTATCCTCGTGTATAGGAGGAATCAGCTCGCACAATCAATACAATATGGGGGTATTGGTCATAGATGCTATACTACTCCCCCAATATCCCGAGTCAATCAGATTCAATCAATGAGTCAATATTAGAACTATAGTAAAGAGTTCCACAATCAATACTCTAGGAGAGAGTTCCGTGTAGCAATGTGGTTTAAAATTGCAATAAAACAATTACTAGATAAATTACCAAATAGACATAACTGTACTTGCCTTTGTTTTAGAATGACTGGATAGACGAGTCGGTACCGAGGAGGAACGTCAGGTGTAACTTCGAGTTCCTACAGTTGAGAACTCGACTTAGAACCTTGAATAACCAGACTAAGTGTGCTAGTTGCAATCTCTAGTAGTAAATCCTAGTCAGGTTTTAAGTTGTATTAATTTACAGCTAACGATTACGTCGCAACTACGTGCGTTGATTAAACCGATTAATTTGGTTATTTGGAAATAATAACAAGGACCAATTAACTTTGGAAAACTTTGTGTTTTTGTAATATATTTATAAAATTATAGTTTCTTATAGTGATAAATCATGAATTAGTTATTTACTAATATTTTATCCATTTAATTAATTCTTGATTAATTATAAAATTACGCTCTAACTACGATTTATACGTCTAATCAAAATACCACCCAAGATCAACATCCACCCAGAAAATAAAATAAAAATCTACGCTACACAATACAAGGGCACAGCTAAACATCCTAGAGTGGGCTTATGCCCTGTACAATTATCTTTTACATCAAATAAGAGAAAAGTGATTTAATTACTAAATAAAGTGCAGTAAATAAATAACTATATTAAATAGCCTAAATATTAAATAAAATAATTTAAAATAAATGCTAAGAGTCTCAGACTCGGTCCATCATCAAAATCCAGCTAATACCACAACGCCCGGTCGGACCGGTGCGTTTGCATTTCGCCAGGGCCCACAGACCGGTACGGTCGTCGCCCGAAAAATCAGTTTTAAAATTCATTTCCGAAAACCGATTTTGAAATCAAATTAAATATAGTTTTGTAAAAATTTGGGCAGCACTTCCTCTATTTCGGGACAAACCCAAAATTGGGAAATGCGCCACAGAAAACCTGCAATTGTTCCAACCAATAATAATCCCAAAATATATCCACCGAAATAATTTCCAACACCACCAGAAATAACTCCCAATCCACAGAACTTCCCGAAATATCCGGGAATCCCACAATCAAACCAAACCACACAAAACCCAGCAGATAAAATCACAGAAATATGCTAACGCAGCTAACCGAATAAAATACGCAGCTAACCGGATTTCCCAAAGGGAAACCGGGGACCGATTCTCATCATGGACTCTACGGGAGGGACGAACTACTGTGATTAACAAGAATTTACCAAATTCTGTTGGCGGGGAGCCGCGGGAAAAGCTTGGGAAAACCGAAACGACGTTCGGACAACTGGGTCGCGGATCCTGGACAGCGGGAAACTCCACAGAGCGCTGGACAGCGGGAGAGGGTCCGCGGAAGAGGGGCTTGCGCGCTGGACAGCGCGGAGAGGAGAGCCGCGGGCAGATCTGGCCCGCTGGAAAGCGGCGCGGGTGGCGGCAGTTCGCCGGAAGGGCGCGGCCACGGGCGAGGGGGCCGGTCGGGCTCGGCGCGGGGAGGTCGCGCCTCGGGTCGCGGGTCGGCAGCGGCGCGCTCGGGGAGTCACGCGGAGGCGCGGCTGCGGGGTCGTCTGCCGACGAGGCGCTGGGAAGAGGCGGCGGGGTCGCGCTGGCTTGGCCGGGAACGGCGGCGCGCGGTCGGGGCGCCGTCGGAGTCGAGCGGCGCGGGGCGGTCGGGCCGCTGGGAGCCGAGCGCGGGGGCTGCCGGCTAGGGGCGGACGCCGGAGGGCACGCGTGGCCGGAGGGGCGTGCGCGAAGGAGGCATCGGCCTCGGGGAGGATGGCGACGGAGGATTTGGGGGTTAGGGTTCGGGTAGGTGGGGTAGTTCTCCAGAGAGTAGATGAGTAGCTTAGGGAAAGTATTCTCCAGGGACTGTGAGAGTGAGATTGTGAGGAAATAATGAGAGAGAGGTGAGAGTGTTGAGTCCTTTCTCTGTGAAGATGATGAGATCGTGAGAGAGTGGGAAGTGTGGGGGTTATATTAAAGGGAGAGTTGGGTCTGCACGTTGGAGGAAGAGGGGGTGAGTAAATAGAGGGAGATAGAGAGGTGGGAGGTTATAAGATTTAAGTGGGGAGTTAGAATAGGAAGGGTTTACCAATTCTGTGTGATGGAGTGCTGGTCCTACGGGACCAGCCAACATTTAATTTTTTTTTTATTAAAATCAAGATTTAACCAAGTCCAAAGAATAATCAGATTTAAGAAATAGGAAGAATTGGGCTCAGGCCTGAGTCTGGGCTCGAAATCCAAAAATCCAAGTTGTTATAATTTTTAAAAAATTCTTTTTCACCCAAAAATAATTAATAATAATATTTAATAATAATAATTTTGAAAACGTTAATTAATAACACAAAAATTCTATTAAATAAATAAATACGAAAATGATGGGTTTCACAATCTCCCCTCCTTAGAAAATTTCGTCCTCGAAATTAAAAGTTAGGGTAGGAGAATCAAACAGGTACGGGTACTACACTCGTAACTCAGGTCCAAAAATAAGAATTTCCAAAGCAGTCGTGGATGAGACGGTTTAGGGATAAGTTTCATTTATGATATCATCCATGTAGAAAATACAAAAGCGAACCAAAGTACAGAGGTTGATCAGACCATCATGCACCGGTCCTGATTAGACAATATATTAGTGGGTGCACCCAATAAAATATCATTATGATCAAGCTTGATTTAAAGAGATAGCTTGCAAAACTAGGCTAACTTAGCAGCATTAGTCAAATTTAGAACGGGAAAAAGAAAAGATAAGGAATAGGAGTTTAAGTGATGGCTCAAATTCTGATTTTTTCTCATCTCTGACTAGACTTGCAACTGGTTTCTCTGGCACTGAAAGGTTGATTCCAATCTTCAGTTCTGAATTATCTAAAATATGACTCGGATCCGAAATATAACGTCTGAGCTGTGACGTAGAAGACGTTGCACATTCTCAAGATTAGCTGGTAGAGCTAACTGGTACGCTACTTCCAATGCGTCTTAAACTTCAAATGACCTGATGTACCTGGCCTCAATTTCCAGCTCCGTCAAAACTGATTGTTCCTCTGGTAGGAGAAAACTTCACCAAAAGCAATTTGGTCTTCCCAAGACCTACCAAAATCCAAGACGCAAAATCTCAATACATCTTCAAGCGTCTGGATTGACCTCTCTGCTTGCTCGTCCCGCGGTACTCCATGAATCCGGTAGATGTACCTCTCGTACAATGCTGCCAACTTCTTAGTGGATAACCAACTTTGAAAGTGTGCTGACTTAGTCAGTCGGTTTTCTATAATCCAATTGGTGCCCTTCCCTCCTTAGGAACAAGGCAATCCTTCCTCAAAGTTTATTGTTATATGCTCCTACTTCCACTCCGAATTGTCCAACGGCTCCAACAAACTTGTTGTCCTCTTGCTAAATTCCTCATGTTGACAAATTCACATCTAATCCCATACCTGGAATTGTCCTTCTTCATTCCATAGCACCAATCAATGGAGGCATATTCCGATACATCTTATTAGCTCCTGAATATATGGAATACTGCGACTGGTGCATTTCTTTCATCAACTCGTTCCTCCATTCGTCAGCCGATACGCAAAGTCTCGTACCTTTCTTCAGAGTTCCACTGCTGATCAATTTAGAAACCCTCGAGTGTTTCTGCCAACACTTGATCTCTAAACCTGCAAAGTGCCTCGTTTTGAAACTACGTTCTCTTGATTTTTGTCCCTCAGCCTCGAACTTCATCAATACTGAATTAGCATCCAGCTCCGTCCTTCTATCTCCAGGTAGTATAACCTCCAGTCCAAATTTCTCGATGCAGGTCGATGTCGAAAACCTTCATCTGCTTCAACCATCTTCTTAGTCTAACATTCAGCCCTTCCTGAGTGAAGACATATTTCAGACTTTGGTAGTCCGTACATATTTTCACTCCCTTTCCATAAAATCATGCTTCCATAGCTTCAAAGTAAAGATAATTGCAGCAATTCAAATTAGGTGTGGGATGATTCTTCTCATGAGTCTGTAGTTGCCTACACGTATAAGCAATTACTTTCCCATGTTATTGAAGAACGCAACCCAGTCCTCTTCCAGAGGCATTACTGTAAATTGAGAACCCACCGGTTCCTGCGGGTAGCGCAAGGATTGGTGTAGTGGTAAGTCTCTTCTTCAGCTCCTCAATGCCGTCTGGCAAACTTTTCGTTCAGATGAACTCTTCATCCTTCCAAGTGAGCTTCGTCGTTGGCTCAGCAATCTTGGCGAAATCCTTCACGAACTTCTGATAGTAGCCGGCCTAGTTCAAGAATCTTCCGAATTGAACTTGGGGTATACCCCTCTTCAACAACAGCTATTTTCCATCGAAGTTTCTTCTCTTGACAATATGGCCAAAAGTCTACCTTGTCAAAGAAAATCCACGTTCAGATAACTTACCATAAAACTTCTTTTTCTTCAAAGTTTCCAGAACTTTCCTCAGATGTTCTTCATACTCTTATTCAGTCTTCGAATATATCAGAATGTTATCAATGAAGATGACAACAAAACTGACCCAAATACTCATGAAAGACTCTGTTCATGAGATTCATGAACACAGTAGGAGCATTCGTCAGTCCAAACGACATGACCAAGAATCCATACTTGGTGTTTGAACGCCGCCTTGGAAATGTCCTCTTCCCTGACCTTGATCTAATGGTGATCGGGTCAATCTTCGAAAACTCCTTAACTCCACTCCACTCAAATTGATCAAACAGCTCATCAATCCAGAAAAGGTACTTGTTCTTTAGTGTCTGGTAATCCATGCACATCAGTTGTTCCATCCTTCTTAGGCACAAACAAGATAGGTGTTCCCTAAGGTGAAGTTCTATCTTGGATAAATCCTCGAGCCTTCATTGATCTGGTCCTTCATCTTCTATGAACTTCGAGTCTGCATCATGCCTTTGTAGGAGGCAAGGTCTGCTAGATAGGAAGAGAGTCTCTGGGTTGTGGCCTAACAGGTGTTGCTGGGATAAGAGCTCTGGTTTGATGGAAAGATAAGGGGCAATCCTTTACCCGATGTTCAGCAGATCCACATACCAAACATTTCTCCAATCTCTTGCGACAAATATTGGTTTGGTGACCAAGCCTTTTACAGTAGCCACAAACCAATAGTTTCTTACGATATAACTGTCGGATAGGGCTCAAAATGTCTTCTAGATTTCAGGGGTACCCCTCCTAGGGTGAGGTTCCGCTCCAACTTGATTTAAGATAGCTAAGGCTACATCATTGACGTTCTTCATGTCTTCTCTCGTGATATTCTTCTGTTCCTGCTGGGCTTCATCTTGAGCTTTCTGGAACTCCAGGATTACTTAAAATAGGGCAACCATTTGGAAGATGTTTTCTGGTACTGGTGGAGCAACAAAATGAATACTCCACCTAGGAAATGCAACTCAGTTTGAGAAGAGGTAGGAATCGCCAGTGTAGGGAAAACTTCACTGGATGCACTTTGAGGACGGTCAAACAGCCGCGAGGGAAAAGATCCTGGGCTTGGTTGAGGAGATGGGGTATGATCCGGAGATGACACCTCATCGCCAGCAGGATTTGGTCTTGTCAATGGTCATTCTTTGGAAGGGTTAGGATGCACACATAAGCAAGGTATCCTACCAGTCTATAATCAAACAAAAATATTTATTTATAATATATTTCGGTCCTATGTTGTGACAAATTGATGTTCTAGTGTTCTAATTGTTTCTAGGTATGTTTTCCTAAGTTGTTGTTCAGACCTGCATGGGCCACCACTAAAAACATGTCATGACCCGGTCCCAATTTCTTGGGTCGAATCAGATCATGCCCAGCCTGCACCGTTGTTGAGACGGCGGCAGTAAGCTGTATCACTCATGCAGGTAAATAAAACAACACAGTCTAATTGCCATAACTTTAATAATTCGAATAGTTTAAAACTTTTTACAATAAAATGAAAAATACATCTGAAGTACATTGCTTTCCACAAACATCATAAATTATAAAGAAGAAGAAAAATCTAGGCAACCAGCTCATCAGTCTCGAGATCATCGTCCTCTAGTTGGGACCTCGGAAAAATATAGCGGAACAAAGCCTCATCAGTGATACCTAAAATGTTGGTTCTCCAGTCAGGAGGGAGCAAAGTACAATTACGAATATCCAATAATTCAAATAATAATTTGAAACTTGCAATGTTAAACAATTTGAAATACTTTAACAATATTTTCCAATAATTTAAAAATGATGTGATTTGAGTAGGCAACGAACTATGACCGGCTTGGGATGATTCAATTATATCCTAATGATACGGTCCGGCCTATCCTTATGTATAAGAGGAATCAGCTCGCACAATCAATACAATATGGGGGTATTGGTCATAGACGCTACACTACTCCCCCAATATCCCGAGTCAATCAGATTCAATC
This sequence comes from Iris pallida, assembly GCA_029216955.1. Taxonomy (NCBI): domain Eukaryota; kingdom Viridiplantae; phylum Streptophyta; class Magnoliopsida; order Asparagales; family Iridaceae; genus Iris; species Iris pallida. The sequence goes on from JANAVB010027214.1 coordinate 49,572, forward strand.
AATGAGTCAATATTCGAACTCTAGTAAAGAGTTCCACAATCAATACTCTAGGAGAGAGTTCCGTGTAGCAATGTGGTTTAAAATTGCAAAAAAACAATTACTAGATAAATTACCAAATAGACATAACTGTACTTGCCTTTGTTTTAGAATGACTGGATAGAGTCGGTACCGAGGAGGAACGTCAGGTGTAACTTCGAGTTCCTACAGTTGAGAACTCGACTTAGAACCTTGAATAACCAGACTAAGTGTGCTAGTTGCTATCTCTAGTAGTAAATCCTAGTCAGGTTTTAAGTTGTATTAATTTACAGCTAACGATTACGTCGCAACTACATGCGTTGATTAAACCGATTAATTTGGTTATTTGGAAATAATAACAAGGACCAATTAACTTTGGAAAACTTTGTATTTTCGTAATATATTTATAAAATTATAGTTTCTTATAGTGATAAATCATGAACTAGTTTTTTACTAATATTTTATCTATTTAATTAATTCTTGATTAATTATAAAATTACGCTCTAACTACGATTTATACGTCTAATCAAAATACCACCCAAGATCAACATCCACCCAGAAAATAAAATAAAAATCTATGCTACACAATACAAGGGCACAGCTAAACATCCTAGAGTGGGCTTATGCCCTGTACAATTATCTTTTACCTCAAATAAGAGAAAAGTGATTTAATTACTAAATAAAGTGCAGTAAATAAATAACTATATTAAATAGCCTAAATATTAAATAAAATAATTTAAAATAAATGCTAAGAGTCTCAGACTCGGTCCATCATCAAAATCCAGCTAATACCACAACGCCCGGTCGGACCGGTGCGTTTGTATTTCGCCAGGGCCCACAGACCGGTACGATCGTCGCCCGAAAAATCAGTTTTAAAATTCATTTCCGAAAACCGATTTTGAAATCAAATTAAATATAGTTTTGTAAAAATTTGGGCAGCACTTCCTCTATTTCGGGATAAACCCAAAACTGGGAAATGCGCCACAGAAAACCTGCAATTGTTCCAACCAATAATAATCCCAAAATATATCCACCGAAATAATTTCCAACACCACCAGAAATAACTCCCAATCCACAGAACTTCCCGAAATATCCGGGAATCCCACAATCAAACCAAACCACACAAAACCCAGCAGATAAAATCACAGAAATTTGCTAACGCAGCTAACCGAATAAAATACACAGCTAATCGGATTTCCCAAAGGGAAACCGGGGACCGATTCTCATCATGGACTCTACGGGAGGGACGAACTACTCTGATTAACAAGAATTTACCAAATTCCGTTGGCGGGAAGCCGCGGGAAAAGCTTGGGAAAACCGAAACGACGTTCGGACAACTGGGTCGCGGATCCTGGACAGCGGGAAACTCCACAGAGCGCTGGACAGCGGGAGAGGGTCCGCGGAAGAGGGGCTTGCGCGCTGGACAGCGCGGAGAGGAGAGCCGCGGGCAGATCTGGCCCGCTGGAAAGCGGCACGGGTGGCGGCAGTTCGCCGGAAGGGCGCGACCACGGGCGAGGGGGCCGGTCGGGCTCGGCGCGGGGAGGTCGCGCCTCGGGTCGCGGGTCGGCAGCGGCGCGCTCGGGGAGTCGCGCGGAGGCGCGGCTGCGGGGTCGTCGGCCGACGAGGCGCTGGGAAGAGGCGGCGGGGTCGCGCGGGCTTGGCCGGGAACGGCGGCGCGCGGTCGGGGCGCCGTCGGAGTCGAGCGGCGCGGGGCGGTCGGGCCGCTGGGAGCCGAGCGCGGGGGATGCCGGCTAGGGGCGGACGCCGGAGGGCACGCGTGGCCGGAGGGGCGCGCGCGGAGGAGGCATCGGCCTCGGGGAGGATGGCGACGGGGGATTTGGGGGTTAGGGTTCGGGTAGGTGGGGTAGTTCTCAAGAGAGTAGAGGAGTAGCTTAGGGAAAGTATTCTCCAGGGACTGTGAGAGTGAGATTGTGAGGAAATAATAAGAGAGAGGTGAGAGTGTTGAGTCCTTTCTCTGTGTAGATGATGAGATCGTGAGAGAGTGGGAAGTGTGGGGGTTATATTAAAGGGAGAGTTGGGTCTGCACGTTGGAGGAAGGTGGGGTGAGTAAATAGAGGGAGATGGAGAGGTGGGAGGTTATGAGATTTAAGTGGGGAGTTAGAATAGGAAGGGTTTACCAATTCTGTGTGATGGAGTGCTGGTCCTACGGGACCAGCCAACATTTAATTTTTTTTTTATTAAAATCAAGATTTAACCAAGTCCAAAGAATAATCAGATTTAAGAAATAGGAAGAATTTGGCTCAGGCCTGAGTCTGGGCTCGAAATCCAAAAATCCAAGTTGTTATAATTTTTAAAAAATTCTTTTTCACCCAAAAATAATTAATAATAATAATTTTGAAAACGTTAATTAATAACACAAAAATTCTATTAAATAAATAAATACGAAAATGATGGGTTTCACAGTCGTGTCGTGTCGAGTGCACGAACACTGTGAACACGTGCACGATGATTGTCCTGCTGTACTGTGTCCAGGTTTCTGTTTTACGTTTTTATTTGTTTGGACACATTTGTGTCCCCGTGCTTGGACACAAATACATCATATGACACGTACACAATATGTATATTCATTACCAACCACTGATTTGGTATATTAGTTTAATTTAATTGATCAATTCTCAATTACCCATAAATTCTGATACCTTAATATCAGCCCATTACTCACTGTTTTGTTCCAGATTTTTCATTCAAATTTCTAGCACCTATTTAATCTATTTTTCACTGTTAATTGCATGATTTAAAAACTCTAATGTGTACACCTATATGTTTGCTAAGTGTGTGTCGATTTGGGGTTAAATTGGTTGTGGTTTGGGATAGAAAATTGGGTGTTAGTGTTGGACTGAATATAATGTTTTTCTTCGATGTGTTAAACTGAGTTTTTGTGAACTGTGAACTGTTTTCTTTCAATGTATAAATCTGAGCATGGTTTGAATGGGACTGAAAACTGAGATATGGGTTTCTTCACTGTTCTTCACTGTTCCTCACTGTTTACACTATCCTAAACACACACACACAGTACCTCACTGTCCTACTCACTGTTTAGCCTATGTTTACTGTTACACACACACACACACACAAGAGTCACCCACACGCACATGTAAACTGGGAACACAAGTAGCACTCACTGATTTCAGGACTCCTACACACCCTCATGCCATGTTTTCATTCACACAGCTGCCATATATTGTTTTCAGATTTTATCACACATGTACCCCAAGCACAGGTACTCACTGAATTTCCCATTGACACTTGCCACTGTCTTCATTATACACAGGATGTATTGCTCACTGTTTCACTGATTTCAGGGTTCCCTCATGACACTCACACCCTAACACTCATTTACACACTGCCTTAAAACTCTCATGTCTCACTTAATACACACACACAGAGGTTATCATGCCATGTCTCTCATGACACACACACACATACTCTCATGTTTTCATTCACTAACACTCAACCCTATCATGTATCACACACACACCCTCAAGCATAATGCACACACATGACACATGAGCACATGTGTCCTCCCTTTTCTCTACACATATGTATATATATGTGTTGAGTATATATATATATATATATATATATATATATATATATATATATATATATATATATATATATATATAATTTGTCAATGTGTGTGCCTACTATTATATATATATTGATATATATGAATGTGTGATATATTATAGGCAACCTATAAGCTAATGTGTATTCTAAGTTATATTATATAATATATATCAATATGTGTATCCTATATTAGAGTGTATTATATATTAGATATATTTTGACATTGTGTAGATGTGTTTATGGTTTGGTTTATAGGCATGGAATAGCCTATGGCCTATGGTTGTGTCTGCTTGACTAGTGAGTCTAGATAGACTTGTTTAGTCTTGATTAGGCCTAGAACAGACTAATTAGACTTGTTAGACCTAGTTTGACCATAGTTGACCTAGGTTTGACTTCTTGGTTGACCAGAGTTGACCAAGTGTTGACTTTGGCCTAGATTGACCTAGATTCATGTAGAATGCATTGTAGTGCTTATTTTTACCATTTTGGACTTGTTGTGACTTGTGCTATTCTAAATAGGAGTCAGACACCACTCCTCGGACAGTACTTTCATCTTAGACACTCAGATACAGGCGAGTACATTCTCTGATCATTTCATATCCTGCTTAGAATTATTTTCCTGTATTAAATTACTTTACTTGATAATGTCACGTTGGTTACACGGTTTAGTACTATATGGATCCCTTCTTGAGATGTTATTCCTTTAGGGAGCATCGGGTACTCTATGTTCTGTGCGTTTCACTTACATGGCATATCACTATGCTTTTTTGGTTCTTTGATCACTTGTGACATATACTCATATGATCACAGGGTTTTTCTTGAATCCTTATCCCATCTATTGGGTTTCCCAGAATCCTCATTTATGGGACTACTATGTACCATCCTTTGGGGGCTGTTACATGAAATCATAACATAACCTGGTTGGATCCTTGTGTATTGATTGGGGGTACGTGAGAGTATAAATAGCCATGTGAACAATTCCAAAGTAGAATAGCCATGTACGCCTCTTTAGTATAGCCATGTGCAAATCAAGCCGTTCACATGTCGACTTTATACTCTAAATCACTAGTCACTGGTAGCTCTTTACTTATAGTAGATATTTCTATTACAGTTCTCTCTCTCTGTTTACGTACTGTATTTTTTCAGTATCTATATCTTACTTTACTGCATAATTATATTTTCTAACCTGCTATGAATTGTTGAGATGTATTGTGCTCGCTCCTGTCTTGACTACACCTGTTGAAAATATTACAGAGGACGAGGAGGAGGCCTGTGTGGATACCTTCTACGGGACAGCTCTAGCTGACGACTTTACCCTACTGCCTAGACTAGCTTAGTTAGGCTTTATCTTACTTATGTTGTCTTGAGACTAGTAGATAGACTTTATTTCTGTCTTTGAGATCTGGGTTGTATATTCTTTCATATTCAGTAGCTGAGACCTTGTACTCTGGATATCTGCTGAGATGTTATCTTAGATTATTTGATCATCTGTATTTTTCTTGAGTTCTTTATCATATCGTGCTTCTTCTTCCTTAGTTGTGATTGAGTTTACTTTCTGCTATGTCACCCCCATTCGGGGAGTATAAACTGCTTAGCTTTATATTGTTAGATGTTGTGACCTAGGACAACATTCTACCGTCGACACTGCGGCGTAGGCTGGGCGTTGTTACGTTTTCGTACCCTCACAGTGGGTGCGGGTCGTGACACGTTTTTAGTGGTGGCCCATGCAGGTCGAGACTAAAAGTGTAGTGGTATTCTAACTAGAGTACCACTACAGCCTGCAGTAGGATTAAGATATATTTTTGAAGGTACTCAATCACAGTTAGGCCTCCTTGAGAGATTCCTGGGACGACCCTTGAGAATCTTATTTTAACTTCGATTTGAAAACTCTCTTCCCTTGATTTGATTTATCTTTACTTTCTGTTTTTGAATTTGATTTTGATGGATTATTGTTGAATTTGAGTTTGTATTTATTGATTTTGATGGAAGTTTGTTGAATTTTGAATTTTGATGTTAGTGGTTGAATGAGTCTGTATTTTTATGATTTTTGATGGATTATTGTTGAATTTTGAATCTTGATGTTAGTTGTTGAATTTGAGTTTGTATTTTTATGTATATGTACATTTTTTTGGAATTAAGGTATAACCTGATAACATACTTGATAAGGACAGTGAGAAAGGTAAAAGTCTACTTTATTATGGAATTTAGAATTTATTACAGTCATATTTGCTAGCATGACAAGGACGTAGAGCCTGATATAGCTATACTTATCTTAGTTATGAAATCTAGATTTTCTTGCAGCCATACCGGGTGGCGTGGTAAGAATTCTAGATAACATGATTATAGGGTGTATGCCTTATTATGGACTCTATCGTTTATTACAGCTATGCTTATTGGCGTGGCAGAATTCTGACAACATAATTTCAGGAAGACGCATATGATTATCAGATTGTAACTTAAATATTTTTGAACTTGTTTTCTCTACTTTTGTTTCAGACCTTCAAAAAAAAAAGAATTGTTATTTGTTTGTTTTGTTTTGTTTCTCATTATTTAACTTAGGAGTAGCTTTAGCTGTTTTTTATAAATTTTGTGTAACTTCTTACTATGAATTTCTTCTTAATACAATGAATCGATGATTTTTACTAGACCTTATCTTGGATTTGATAGTTTAGCTCTGGATTTCAAAATGGTTCCCTCTTTTAAACAGATAAGCAGAACAGATTTTATCAATATTTTCTCTTGCCATTATTTCTTGTATTACCTTAAAATATATATATATATATATATATATATATATATATATATATATTTTATATATATATATATATATATATAGTGGACACAGATATTTGCCTGACACGTATGCATGCTACACTTGTTTACCAACCTATCTAAATGCATGTTAATATGATTGATGTTAAGTTCTCAAAATCCTAGTATTCTAATATAGTGCAGTATCAGTGACTAGTTCTCCGTTTCCCAGATTAATTTCGTAAATTAATTTTAAATTTCATGTTATTAGTTGTTGTTTACATTACTGCACATGTATGTTACATGCAGGGTTTCAAGTCTTAAAGAAAATTGGTTGAGTTTGGTTGAGTTTTGTGTTGAATTTGTCAAACCTGAGACTATGTACATATTAACCCTTTAAGTCTGAATTCTAAGTGATTAGTCAATTTGCAGTTTTCCTTAATAGTAATGTTTGAGCCGTATACATTGTTGTGTGTAGGTATATAATGTTAGGTTTCATACTCTTACATGTTAGGTTGTGGTAAACATTGAGTTGGTTTTGTTGTTCGAATTTCTCCAAAAATTTGAAAACTGAATACATGTTAACATTTTTTTTATTGCTTACAAATGTGTAATTCAATTTTAGGTTTAATATGTAATGTTGAACTAAGCTGAATGATGAACCCTTCATTTCAAGTTTTAACCCATGTACACTTGACACCCTACACTAATGTTCAAAACTGCCATGAAAACTTAACCCTTCATCTCTATGTTATGTTCATATAGCTATAAGATATATATATAGTTCTGTATACATGTTATAATGTATGTAGATGCAATTAAATCTCTACCTCTCTATACATATAAATATACATATATATATGGTTAGCCATGCATGTTATGAGTAAATAGCTTGTGCCTTGTAGACTGCTTAACCAATATGCCATGAATAAGTGTAACTTGATAGCTATAGTTGAGACACAGATCCTCTTATACACTTTCATGTATAATTCACACAAACCACATAACCCTTACATAATGCTAGCTTTTTCCCTCTTTAACAGATTCTTTATATATATCATGATTTGGATTTCAATGCTATTGACTTTCGTTCCTTAAACCTTTGATCTTAATTTTTAAATAGTACCCCTTTATATTTATTCTATTTTTGATAATTACCAGTTTTTAGATAGGATGGTAGACTGCCGTACAGCCTTGATGATTGTTGTTTTTGTAACTTTTCTAGTTCAACACCCTTGATTGCTTGTATGTTTTGATACCCTATGATTGTTTGGTCTAGTTTGACTAGTATACCTAGATGAGACTTTCATAACCCCCGTATGCCATGACCCTGTATGCCGTCCTTTTAAATTGTATGATTGAATAGGTCCTGAGACTATGATTGCTGGGGGCTTAACCTAGAAGGAGTACGATCACCGTTAATTTCGAGGACGAAATTTTTATAAGGTGGGTAGGATTGTAACACCCAGTTTTTCAGAAGAGGATAATTTTGAAATTTTGTAATTTTAGTCTTTTAATAATGATATTTAAATCATGATATAATTTTTGGTGATTTTTAATCATTTAAAACTATTTTAAATCATGACTTATGATTTAAGTGTTTTGATAGTGTGACCTTGGAAACTGGTTGACCTAGAGCCTAGCCTTGTAATTAGGGTATTTTGTTTATCATTTCTAGTTGAGGGTAATTTTGTCATTTTTGGGGTTATTTGAATTTATTAGAATTTATTTGAATTTATGGGAATTTTTAGGAATTATTTTGGAATTGTTTGAATGAAGGTTGACTAGGTTGACTTTGACTAGCTTTGACTTGGTAGGCTAACCTAGAAGCTAACCCTAGTTGTGTTGGACTTGGTTAGGTCATGCAACCCTAGTTAGACTAGAGTTAACCTATGGTTTAGTCATTAAACACAAGTTGGAATAGTTAAGTCATAAGCCATGACTTATGGTTGAACCATTAAATAGCAACTTAGGCATAAAGGCCCAAAGCCCATTAGCTAATGCAAAACCCTAGCCCAATCCAGCCATGGCCAGCCACATAGGGATTCCCCCTCTATTTAATGACTCATAGGAATTAGGGCTAGCCTCTATTAGGAATTTAGCAAAGTTTTAGAAAGAGGTAAGTCTCCATCTTCATTAAATCCTATAAAATCCATTTCAACTCCTTTTTCCCCCAAACCAATTGCAATAGGTTCTAATTTTATTCCTCTTGCTGCTGTTGTTGAGTAATTTTAGAGTTTGGGCAAATTGGAGGAGTTTGGATATCAAGAGGAACACCTCTTTTTGGAGCTTTTTGAGGATTTTGATACATATAGGTAACTTTCATTCTACACCATAGAATTCTGATTTTATTGCATATCTAGGGAGCCCTAGGCCTAACCTAACTGTAGGAATAGGAAACCCTAGATTTCGTGTCCAATTCGTGTCCTATTTGGACACGTATCAGTGTCATGGTGCATGTGTTTGATGAAATGCCCCAATGGGCATTTCGAGTGATTTTTAGGAATCTTTTTGAATAGAAAATTAGGTTTATATGTCGCTTACATGTTTCTTGTGTCCTTGTGTGATTTTTGTGTCGTGTCGAGTCAGCACAGACACGTGTACACGCTGTCGCGCGCGCGCGTGCACGGGCAGTTTGCTTGTCCTGCTTCACGGGGGACACAACTCACTGGACACGACACCTCGACACGTGAAAATTGACATGTGACACGGGGCTGACACTGACACGGGGCTTCCCAAGTTTCAGAGCCTCACGTGTCGTGTCGGACACGCACGAGCTCCTGCATCGAATTTGCACTGAACCAAGTGCTGTCAATTTTGTGCACTGATACGCGTGTCCTATCTCACGCACACGTGTCGTGGATACATATCAGTGTGTCCTAGTCCTAGCCCTAGACCTAGTCGACACTTGGACACGACCACGAGGTCTGTGTCGTGTCGTGTCGAGTGCACGAACACTGTGAACACGTGCGCGATGATTGTCCTGCTGTACTGTGTCCAGGTTTCTGTTTTGCATTTTTATTTGTTTGGACACGTTTGTGTCCTCGTGCTTGGACACAAATACATCATATGACACGTACACAATATGTATATTCATTACCAGTCACTGATTTGGTATATTAGTTTAATTTAATTGATCAATTCTCAATTACCCCTAAATTCTGATACCTTAATATCAGCCCATTACTCACTGTTTTGTTCCAGATTTTTCATTCGAATTTCTAGCACCTATTTAATCTATTTTTCACTGTTAATTGCATGATTTAAAAACTCTAATGTGTACACCTATATGTTTGCTAAGTGTGTGTCGATTTGGGGTTAAATTGGTTGTGGTTTGGGACAGAAAACAGGGTGTTAGTGTTGGACTGAATATAATGTTTTTCTTCAATGTGTAAAACTGAGTTTTTGTGAACTTTGAACTGTTTTCTTTCAATGTATAAATCTGAGCATGGTTTAAATGGGACTGAAAACTGAGATATGGGTTTCTTCACTGTTTTTCACCGTTCCTCACTGTTTACACTATCCTAAACACACACACACAATACCTCACTGTCCTACTCACTGTTTAGCCTTTGTTCACTGTTACACACACACACACACAAGTCACCCACACACACACATGTAAACTGGGAACACAAGTAGCACTCACTGATTTCAGAATTCCTACACAGCCTCATGCCATGTTTTCATTCACACAGCTGCCATATATTGTTTTCAGATTTTATCACACATGTACCCCAAGCACCGGTACTCGCTGATTTTCCCATTGACACTTGCCACTGTCTTCATTATACACAGGATGTATTGCTCACTGTTTCACTGATTTCAGGGTTCCCTCATGACACTCACACCCTAACACTCATTTACACACTGCCTTAAAACTCTCATGTCTCACTTAATACACACACACAGAGGTTATCATGCCATGTCTCTCATGACACACACACACATACTCTCATGTTTTCATTCACTAACAATCAACCCTATCATGTATCACGCACACACCCTCAAGCCTAATGCACACACATGACACATGAGCACATGTGTCCTCCCTTTTCTCTACACATATGTATATATATGTGTTGAGATATATATATATATATAGGTATCATATAAAATATGTCAATGTGTGTGCCTACTATTATATATATATTGATATATATGAATGTGTGATATATTATAGGTAACCTATAAGCTAATGTGTATTCTAAGTTATATTATATAATATATATCAATATGTGTATCCTATATTAGAGTGTATTATATATTAGATATATTTTGACATTGAGTAGATGTGTTTATGGTTTGGTTTATAGGCATGGAATAGCCTATGGCCTATGGTTGTGTCTGCTTGACTAGTGAGTCTAGATAGACTTGTTTAGTCTTGATTAGGCCTAGAACAGACTAATTAGACTTTTTAGACCTAGTTTGACCATAGTTGACCTAGGTTTGACTTCTTGGTTGACAAGAGTTGACCAAGAGTTGACTTTGGCCTAGATTGACCTAGATTCATGTAGAATGCATTGTAGTGCTTATTTTTACCATTCTGGACTTGTTGTGACTTGTGCTGTTCTAAATAGGAGTCAGACACCACTCCTCTGACAGTACTTTCATCTTGGACACTCAGATACAGGCCATTCTCTGATCATTTCATATCCTGCTTAGAATTATTTTCCTGCATTAAATTACTTTACTTGATACTGTCACGTTGGTCACACGGATTAGTACAATATGGTTCCCTTCTTGAGATGTTATCCCTTCAGGGAGCATCGGGTACTCTATGTTCTGTGCGTTTCACTTACATGGCGTATCACTATGCTTCTTTGGTTCTTTGATTACTTGTGACATATACTCTTATGATCACAGAGTTTTCCTTGAATCCTTATCCCATTTATTGGGTTTCCCAGAATCCCCATTTATGGGACTACTATGTACCACCCTTCGGGGGCTGTTACATGGAATCATAACATAACCTGGTTGGATCCTTGTGTATTGATTGGGGGTACGAGGGAGTATAAATAACCATGTGAATAATTCTAAAGTAGGATAGCCATGTACGCCTCTTTAGTATAGCCATGTGCAAATCAAGCCGTTCACATGTCGACTTTGTACTCTAAATCACTAGTCACTGGTAGCTCTTTACTTATAGTAGATATTTCTATTATAGTTCTCTCTCTCTGTTTACATACTGCATTTCTTCAGTATCTATATCTTACTTTACTGCATGATTATATTTTCTAACCTGCTATGAATTGTTGAGATGTATTTTGCTCGCTCCTGTCCTGACTGGACCTGTTGAAAATATTACAGAGGACGAGGAGGAGGCCTGTGTGGATACCTTCTACGGGACAGCTCTAGCTGACGACTTTACCCTACTGCATAGACTAGCTTAGTTAGGCTTTATCTTACTTATGTTGTCTTGAGACTAGTAGATAGACTTTATTTCTGTCTTTGAGATCTGGGTTGTATATTCTTTCATATTCAGTAGCTGAGACCTTGTACTCTGGATATCTGCTGAGATGTTATCTTAGATTATTTGATCATCTGTATTTTCCTTGAGTTCTTTATCATATCGTGCTTCTTCTTTCTTAGTTGTGATTGAGTTTACTTTCTGCTATGTCACCCCCATTCGGGGAGTATAAACTGCTTAGCTTTATATTGTTAGATGTTGTGACCTAGGACAACGTTCTACCGCTGACACTGCGGCGTAGGCTGGACATTGTTACGTTCTCGTACCCTCACAGTGGGTGCGGGTCGTGACATACTATCAGACATCAATTGCCATCATTGCAACCTGGGTTCTTTATAGAGCATGTTCCTAGGCTCCAAAATATCGGAGCCGATGCCCTAGCAGGCCTCGCCGCTTCCTTGGCACTTCCAAATGATACTCATCGTCTAATCGACGTGATAGGCCATGAGCTGGTCTGTCCCAAGAATAATGTTCAACTGGGTACAAGTTACTCTACCCAGATAACCGACAACATACAAGACTGGAGACGCTCGCTCATCGACTTTGCAGTCTACGAAATTCTGCCAGAGAATATGAAGGAAGCAACTTAAATCAGAAGTCGCTCTCTCAAATTTTTCTATGATACAGAGACAAAAATGTTATATCGACGATCCTACGATGGGCTACTATTAAGATGCCTGTCAAATGCAGAAGCCAAAAAAGCCTTACGCGAGGCTCACGATGGTGCCTGCGGGGCTCACTAACTTGGCCCGATATTGCAGGATCGTCTCCGCCGGATGGGTTATTACTGGCCCGCAATGGTAGCAGATGCAGTTGATTATGCAAAGAAGTGTAAGGCTTGCCAGATCCATGCAGATTTCATATATCTCCATCCGAATTCTTACACCCGACAGTATCCTCTTGTCCATTTGAAGCATGGGAAATGGACATCATTGGGCCAATCACCCCGCCGTCGTCTAGGGGGCATCGGTTCATACTTGTAATCACCGATTACTTCTCCAAATTGACGGAAGCTGTTTCGCTGGCAGAGGTGAAGACATCGAACGTGATTAGCTTCATAAAACATCACCTCATCTACCGTTTTGGACTGCCCCGGAGGATTATTCACAACAATGGTTCGCAGTTTGCAAGCCACACTTTCTATCGATTTTGTGACAAGAATCGGATTCAAAACATGGCCTCGACAGCATATAACCCATCGGCTAACGGTCTGGCTGAAGCTTTCAACAAAACCATAATCAAGCTCCTCAAAAAGTTTGTCTTCAAACAAACGCGACTGGAATGAAAAGCTTGGCGAGTGCTTATGGGCATATCGTACCTCTATTCGGACGGCTACAGGAAATACACCATTCTCCTTGGTTTACGGGAGCGAGGCAGTCCTCCCATTGGAGACTCAGATCCCCTCACTTCGAGTGGCCCTTACTTACCGACTAACGTCGGACGATAACTACCGCCGACGGCTACAAGAGTTAGAAGCGTTAGACGAGAAGCGTTTACAAGCTCAACAAAGCATAGAGCTCTACCAAGCGCGCATCTCTCGGGCTTTCAACAAGAAAGTCAAACAGAGAATATTCCAAGTCGGCGATCTCGTCTTGGCCATTCGCAGATCAATGGTCATGACTCACAAGACCCCCGGCAAATTCCAGCCCAAATGGGAGGGTCTGTTCTTCATCAAGACCGTATTCTCCAACGGCGCGTACCATCTCGCAAAACTAAATGGAGACTTGCTCATGATGCCCATCAACGACAAGTTTCTCAAGAAATATTATGTCTAAATGACATCTTCCAATTATCTCTCAGATTGTGAGTTATGTACCCTCTGGTATCGCTGAACTTACACTCTGACCTCAAATCTCCCAGATTGTTGAGTTATGTACCTTCAGGTACTAATGAACTTACTCTCTGACTACTCTAAGTGGATTCATACCTGATCTTCTGGTCATATCTATGAACTTCCACACTAAAAGTTTTTTTCCACCAGAGTTTGCCTCAAAATCTATTACCCGCACCACCAGTGCGCAGAAGGGTAATAGGTCCATAAAACTTATCCTAATCTATTACTCGCACCATCAATGCATAAAAAGGGCAATAGGTCCACAAAATTTCCCAACGGAAAAAACAACCACGTCCATATTACCTCTGAGTTGTTTTCCCGTCCATCACAAATAAACCACCCAATACATAGAACTTCCACGTTGATAGAACCTCTGAGTTATTCTGTGTATCCCCATTAGGCCTACTCCTACCACGTCCTCATTACCTCTGAGTAGGGAGGCTTTATTTTTGACCCATATTTACTACGTCCTCATTACCTCCAAGTAAATATGTTGGTTTTCTCTCCACTTATTATCAGTACTCGTATTGCCAGTACACAAAAAGAGTAATAAGTCCATAAAAGTTATCCTAATCTATTACTCGCACCATCGTGTACCAAAGAGTAGTAGGTCCACAAAATATCATTCAAATCTATTTGCTCGCATTTCCAGATGCACAAAAGGCCAATAGGTCCACAAAAAATCCTCCAGTGGGATGTCCTTTATCAAACACAAATGTTGTATTGGGCCCTCTAGTACAAGCAGCACAAAATACCCCAAATAAAGAATGGAGTGAATATATTCTGTTTATTCAAAATTAGTTACATTCATAGGACTACACCTTCAGTAAAGGATTACACTGGTATCCAAAAGAAGCAAAACATGAACTACAGCTAAAGACAGATAGAAACACAAAGACAAATATGAACGCTTATTTGTCATATCCCTGGAAACAACAATTACATGGCATCCCATGGATCCCTACAGTCAAGGATCATAGTTGCGTTGAGGCATATACCATTCTCTCAGCCATTTCGCATACGAAAGATCTATTTGATTAAGGTCTTCGGCGGAAGCAAGAGGGTCAGAACTCCCAGTGCTGCTACCCTCAGACTTGGGTTCCTCCTTCACAGCAGCCTCAATCTTTGGAGTAATTCCCTCCCCGGTGGACGCCAACTCTTCTTTTACCTCAACTTTTGGTATCACCTCCTCTTTGACAAACAGTGACTCTTGTTTGATAAAAGGGGGAAGCATCTCCTCCTTTGTAATGGTTTCAGTCTTCGGCGCGGATGCTACAAAAATCAAAGAAAGAAGATAGTCATATAAAAACAAAGGACTCCTTTTTTTTAGCTATGCGGCCTACCAGAACTCATACGGCTCAGTTATGAGACACTTAGGCGGCTCAGTCATGGAGCGCTCATGCGGCTCAGTCATGAGACACTTATGTAGTTTATGCAACTCATGTGGCTCAGTCATAAAGCACTTATGCATTTTTTTACAGCTCAGGCATGAAGTACTCATGCGGCCCAAAGTCATGAGGCCGGCTCAGTCATGAAGTACTCATGCAGCTCAGTCATGAGGCACTTATGCGGCTCAGTCATGAAATACTCATGCGGCCCAGTTATAAAGTACTCATGCGGCTCAGTCATGAGGCAATTATGAGGCCCAGTCATACAGTATTCATGCGGCCGAATCATAAAGTGCTCATGCGGCTGAGTCATGAGGCACCTATGCGGCTCAGTCATGAAGTGTTCATGCGGATCAGTTATGGGGCACTTATGCGGTTCAAGTTCGAATAAGCAGCGCTCATGCGGCTCAGCCCATGCGGCCCTATCATACAGAACACATGCGGTCCAAATGAGATAGGGCATGCATCGACCAGGCTCGAAGCACAGAGACAGTATATGACAGGCCCGCGCATAAAATATGCGATATGGCCATTTAAAATTTTAGTCGTCGCCTTCCCACCATCCTTACTCTTGATAGGGAGTTGCACGTCGGGATGAATGGAAGGAGAGTCTACCGCTCTCGACGGAGAAGCAAGTCCCTTCCCTTTGGCCGTCGCACCAGTCGACTTGGAAGCTTTAGGAGCCATAGCAGAAAGTACGATGAAGTCGAAGGAGAAGAAGGTGAAAGAGTAAAATCTTTCTCGAATGACCCCTATTTATAGAGTTGCTGAAAAGTGCCTCTTCGATTCTCGAGATCATTAAAGATAATGACGACATTTGGAGACTTTATCCCTAATAACCGTCGGCTTTATCTTGAAGAGCGCCTCTTCGATTCTCAAGATCATTAAAGATAATGTCAAAATTTGGAGTCTTTATCCCTAGTAACCGTCGTCTTTATCTCGAAAAGAGATCCACAACCGAATCAAGAAAATTAAATACAGCAGTGATAGCTGGCAGGCTGATGGGGTCTCTCTGCGGCTCAAGATTTCCCTGCGGTTCAAAAATTCCTGCGACTTAAAAAATCCCTGCGGCTTGACATATCTCCATGCTTCTTATTCAAAGTATTCCAAATTTGCAATTTGAAAACATTGAAGGGGGTCTTGTAGAAGCATGGAAAATATGGGATTCATGCGGATCACAATTTATCGCATAAGTACTTTAGGCTAAACAGGTCCGCATAAAGGAGAGCCGCATGACAGATTCAATACCCTATGCGGCCCGTCGACAACCAGACTGATTCGAGCTAGAAAAGAAAGATATGCGGCCAAGTTGATTAGTTCATCTGATAAAGCTGACAAGTTCTGTCAAAACTGACAAAAATGACAGTTCTGACACTCTGAAAAAAAGATAAGACATGAGACGTCACCAAAAGCAGGGTTCATACGCTTTCATGCGGCCATAAGGAGTGTTACCCAAGCCGCATGAACCTTATACGGCTCAAACATATGCGACCCCCAAAGTCTCCGAACTTCATGCAGCCAAGGCTGACTGTAACTCAAGCCGCATGAGCTTTATGCGGCCCAAAATACAGAATCTATGCGGCTTAAAAGTCCTTAAACTATATACGGTCTAAGGAAGATTACGACTTAAGCCGCATGAGTCTCATACGGCCCAACATGGTCAAAAACTGAGAGACACATGCGGCTCAAAATGATTCCTATCCTGCGATAGGACACGTGGCAGGTTGACCAAGTCTCAACCACCCAGATTTGCTGTAACAAAATTCCAACAAATCGATAGCTGGCGGCCAAAGAGCGGGTCTTCACGTGCTGATTAGCCACGTGGCCACAGGCCATCTATACGGCTCAAAATACATACCACTATAAATAGCAGGGTGCCACACCCCTGCAAAAGGCTGGCAACCTTCGAAAGGCAATTTCTTCAAGAGCTAAAGACCGCGTCAGATAGTCCAAGGAGTAAGGCAGAGTTGATACACTTTCCCGAGCCTCCACCGTCACCCCCAGAATAAAAAACTAAACAATTGTACTTAGATTATTTTTTAGGATTTCTTTCTAGACTTTTCTTTGTACAAGCGAGTTTGCAATCAATTTCAGTATTTCTGTAATAACTGTCTTTGATTTTTAATGATAAACAATATATATATATATATATATATATATATATATATATATATATATATATATGTATATATATTTTTTATGATAAACAATATATATACATATATATATATATATATATATATATATATATATATATATATATATATATATATATATATATATATATATATATACATTCACACTTGAAATTAAGATTCATAAACCCAAATAACTATACAAATATATAACTCATATGTAAACCCCCAAACTCAATCTTAGGAAACTCAGATAACTGGGTTCAAAACCCAAACTCAAAACTGAACTTAAATAAGCCCCAAACCCCACATATATCTATATGTAAAGTATATCAAAACTCAAATCAACCCCACATCTGAACAAACAATATACCCTATACTCAAACCCACAACTATACATAACATATGCTCAACTCAGTTCAAGAAACTGAACCCAACTAGTACCTATATGAATCAAAACAAGTGCTCACAAATCCACATATATGAACATTCAAACCCAAACCTAAACTGCATTCACAGATCAATATACCTATACATCAATCCCAGGAAACTGAGTTTGACTCAAAAACAAATATACATCCAACTCAACCATGAAAAAGGGGTAGGGTCGAGTGTGTCTCTGTACAGGAAGAAAGATGGGGCCTGCTGTGGACATGTGTGAACAATGTGTTCGAGTATACAGAGAAAGAAGTGTCAAAGAGACAAGTGCAGTCTCTAGGTGTGGTGTCAAACAGTGTGTCCACAAGTTTGTAAGTGTCACAAAGACAAATAATATAAGTATCAGACAGTGTATCAAAGACTGAAAGAGGGGAGTGTGGTGCGTGTGTGTTGAGCATGTATAGGACGCCTGTGTCGTTGCAGTGTGTCGAGAAGTAGTGTCAACATGACCACCACATGTCAAGGTGTCCAAATGTCCAACTAGGACGTGTCCAGGTAGTGTCCAAACTTTTCGAACAGGCCATATCAGAAACTGTGAACGCGTGTGTGCTGCCACTCGACAGAAATTTGCGAGAGGGATAACTCCTCGCACACCCCATGAAATCCAATAATATTCACGTGTGGCTTGTCCGTCATTGCCCCAACCATCCCCAATAAGTGGCACTCGAATATTGTCATGTCCAGTGAATTTGGACACTCGGGTAGCAGAGCAATGCACCACAGCCCGTACGAGTGTCGTCATGTCCAAATTTGACACAAAAAACTCCCTAAAACCGACTCAGTCACAAAGAATATTAAAACACACATCACAAGCTTCTCAAATAAGTAATTTATTTATAATTTATAGAACAAAAAGTCCTATGGGATATTTCGTCGAACACTTGTGCTTCCTCTCCAATACGGAGCGATACGCCCATTATACGGGCACCAAAAGGACACGTATTGAACCCAAGCAAAACCTAGGGCTAGGGGGACCCTAAATGAATACATCTATGGTGAGAAATTAGGAATCTAATAGGTTTAGGGATCATTACCTATTGAGAGTTGGAATCTCAATAAAAAGTCTCTTGAAAAGCTTCCACACCAAATCCAATGGCCAAATTGCTTCCAATCCTTGCTAGCTAGCCAATAGAGACTTCTTGTTCACAAAGAGAGTGCAATGCGATTGATTTGGTTCAATTTGAAGGTGATTTGAAGAAAGGGGGCAAATTTAGGGAAGAACAAAATTAGGGTTAGGGTTTGCAACAAATGAGGCAAGAGGGGGCTAATGTTGACTTATATAGGTAGGGGAAGACCCTTCTTGGCCGACCATGGGTGTTGGGCTAGGGTTTGGCTAAGTCACATTGGCCCAAAGCCTCTTCCTATGTCGTAAAAACAAGCCCTTAAGCTAAAGGCCCAAACTAGCACCTTAATTCAAATCTCCAAATAGTTTCCAAGTCATTCCAAGCTAGATTAGAGTCTAATTACTAACCCAAACATGTTAGCTAGGTCTCCATGGTCAGGGTTAGTCTCTAGGCTAAGTTGTTCTAAGGTTTCACTAGCAAAAGGCTAAAATCATATTACACCAAATTAAATAATATGAAATAATGAAAAATTCACAATTACCAAAATACCCTTATTGTAGGAAGTGTTAGTAACACATTTACTCACATGGTCTGGTTACACTGCTTAAACCTTGAGTTCAGCTTCTTTAATATCTGCTCAGCCTACATAGAGTTCTGTTCTTATTCTTAAATCCATTTCACTGCCTGCATATGGAGATAATTGCATATCCTTTGCTTATCTGCAAACTTAAGCCCATTCACATGTCCTCTGTTTTTAGTTAAGGCCTGTTAGAGAGATTATGATAAGGGGTGTGTGTGTGCTTTGGGTACAGGCAATTCAGTATTATGTGTGGGTGAGTTATATAGCATAGGATATGTGAGCAGCAGTTAGCAAGGGAGTAGAGGATGTAGTGTAGGGTTTTATTGACCTTAGTATGTACTGCTATCAAACTAGATTGGTATATATAGAGGAATCTAGATTGGTATTTTGGCAAGGATGATAGCATATGACAGGGAGGCCATGAGATGAGGGGGAGGTAAGTATGTCCTTCCATGAAAGACCACAGCATCAGGTAAGGTCTAGTTGGTCCTGCAGGTGCAGGACTATTTTGGAGTCCAGCTTGGACTTTGGAATAGGAAACTTTCCTGCATATGCATGGTTGGCCCTTGACAGTAGTGTGGCTGCCCTGTTGAGATACAAATGGATAGAGAGTTGGGTTAATAGTTAGCCTATTGTCCAGTCCTTAGTTACTCTTGTGTTCAGTTTATGGTGGTGTGAGGTTGAGAGTACCAAGTATTGAGAGTAAAGGGATTTCATGTGACCATATTTCATGTAGGCATGTATAATACTATAAGGGTATATATGTATGTTGTTTGATATATTGATATAGAGATAGACTTTGTGATACATTAGAAGGGGTTGATGTTTATATGTGTAATGATATATGTTTGA
The DNA here is from genome assembly GCA_029216955.1 of Iris pallida. Lineage (NCBI taxonomy): Eukaryota > Viridiplantae > Streptophyta > Magnoliopsida > Asparagales > Iridaceae > Iris > Iris pallida. The sequence continues at coordinate 69,690 of JANAVB010027214.1, forward strand.
GTTTAGTTAATAGCATTAGGCTAAAACCTAGTTACCTCTACATAGCCTATTGGCCCAAAACCTTAGACTAGGCTAGTGGAGACTAATATGGACCCAATAGACCAAGTTTGACTTAGTTGACTAGATAGTTTACCAGAGTTGACCAAGGGTTGACTTTTGACCTAGAGAGGCCTAGAGCATATAGAATTCATTGTATAACTCAAATATTCAATAATGAACACATTTTAACCTGTATCTCTTTAAATATGACCATGTGACTCCAGTTTGGACATCGATACACATTAGTTGCTTAGGGTATCAGGCGAGTACATTCTCTGATAGTTCTTTTATTTATTTGATGATTAATGTGACTCAGTTCTAGTATAGTTCTATTTGATTCTCTGTCACAACATATATTGGTATTCTGGATTCACTCACTCGTAATACATGTATTTGACTCGTCTAACCTCTATTACTCGAACCACTCACAAGAACCATATACTCGAAACACCTACAAATACTAAATGTTTAATTCATACACAAATCTTCACTACAATCAAGATAGCCGTCGCTGTTGGGCCCAGTGTGCGACGTGCCGTATTCAACAAGAACCATCTAACAAGAAAGATAGCCATCGCCGCTTGGCCGAGCGTGTGATGTGCCGTATTATAAAAAAGATAGCCGTTGCCGCTTGGCCGAGCGTGCGATATGCCGTATTTACTCGTCTAAACAAGAAAGATAGCTATCGTTTGTCACGCCCCAGAACCAGAATACTGGAGAGCAGGGGACAAACACAGCCAGCTACGTACATTAAAGTGGAACCTACCTTGCGATACTGTCACGGCTGTCTAGATGCATGAAGGTTTATCTACAAGCCAACAGTCTCTTATGGTCAAGAACAAGCCTACTGTCTCAATCTCAAGCAAGCAAATAATTGTTACAAGATGTTAGATCATCAGACATACAAAGTAATGCGTTCCAAATATTTCATATTCAGATGATCATGAAGCTAGTCATACAAAATACGAGACTAGCAAGAGTTAAGTCATACATGATCAACCCTAGGATTTGTCAATCATGTTACAGCCCTTAGGCAGACAGAAATAAAGTTTCAACTCGAGCTAACACGTGCTCGACGGCTAAACGCCTCAAAAGAATAAGTTACAGTAGAGTGGGAAAGCAAAATAAGAAAACCCACTCGTTGCCATGGTTACGCCTGGTGTTCACCATCTGGCTTGAAGGCAGGTAGATCCTTGGGTGCTACTCCGAAATTTGGCTATACAAAACCAGCTGGGTCAGACCCCAGAAAGAGCAAGTGCCACAAAGGAGGCTCCACTTAGGAACTAAAACCAGCATATAAAGAATAGAAAAACTAATAAAAAACCATAATTAAATAACAAAAAAGACATGCTTTAAAGAATATACTAGCTTGCATAAAGAAATCAAGAGGTGGAACATAATACCCATGTTAATCTTGAGACAATCATTCAGGCATGACTAATCAAGTCCTACGGCTTGCTATCATTACTAAATAGGGTTATCACATGCCTAGTCACTAACAAGATGCAGTAGAAATATTTCTGCAGTCACAAGCCCTGCAGACTATCCAGGTTTTCTAGGCGAGGTTACAAGAGTTTATCAAGAATTAAGAGAATTATTAGGTGACTTAGAGCAACACATGACAATATGTTGGAAATGCGCCCTACTCGTCGGTAGGCTACAAGTCCACATGTGTGGCCGGGATAACGAGATTGCCTGTAACTGGGAAATCTCTCTGAATGAACTACTTTATCAATCTAGTCGTTAACCTAGTCCGATTCATTATGAATTCCTGATCGTGGTTACCAGGAATCCATATCCTAGACATGATGCAAGACGAGACATGTAGCTTGTACAGGCACAATCAACCACAGAGTCAAGACAAAAGTAACACTTAGCAAGTCAGGGATAGATGTCGCAACAGCAATCAAGACTACACATATCATGTCAGGTTTACTTGTCATGTCAAGAGTACTTGTCAAAAGTGTGCCTCGACGGGCCTCTATCAAGATTATAAAGATAGGATCATGTTATCATGTTTAAGTCAAGTTCAAGTTACTAGCTCAAGACTATCAAGTGTCAAGTCGGGTCGTCGAAATTTATGCCAAGTATAGAAAACATGCAAAGGAGATCGAGAACACCCATGGGTGATTGAAACTATCAGTTACATATGAACTCCAATTTAAGTGAGACATGAATATTCTTGAAACCAAGACAAAGTTCTACAACTTTCATGTTTGAGTTTTTCAAGATTATAGCTACAAAATAACTTAAATGGGCAAAACAGTCATTTAGGGTGATTCACGCACTTGTGCACTACGTGCGCGAGCAAAACTGCCTACGGTGCACGCATGCACGACGCGCGGTCTGCGCTCTGCATACAAAACGTACTGATCGTGCAGACAAAACTGGCCACGGTGCACGGAGCGCGCAAGCACGGTGCACGGCGCATGCCGTACGACCAATGAATGGCACAGGAATGCGACACGAGCAAAACTGCCCACGGTACACGGAGCGTGCAAGCACGGCACACGACGCACGAGCAATGAATGTCGCAGGCACGTGGCGCACAAAAAGTACTGCACACGAGCAAGACTGCCCTTGGCGCATGGAGCACGCAAGCACGGCACATGGCACGTGAACAATAAATGGCGCGGGTGCGTGGCACACAAAATACGTTACGCGTATGAGCAAAACTGCCTATGAAGTATGAAGCGCGCATGCATGACGTACGACGCGCGACCAATGAATGGCGCGGGCACGCGGCGCACAAATGCACTGCACGCACGAGCAAAACTGCCACGACGTACGGAGCGTGCAAGGACGGCCCACGGGCGCACGACAAGAAAAGCACGCACGCGACACTGTTCATCGTCCTGACAGCACCGAAGATGTGTCGGAACCCATGAACACAAAAATGCCATAACTCCTTCATACGAAGTCGAAATCAAGCGATTCAAAAGCCAAAATTGGGTAGAATTGAATTCTCCACAACATGGAACCATTAGTTTTCAAGAATAATAAAGTTTAAGAGATCAAAACTAAGAAAATACGAGAAAATTCGAAACTTAGATCTACAAAAATATAACCATCAAAACCAAAATTTCCAAGTTCTAAAGAGGCTTAGAATCAAGCAAGGAAGATAATAAAACAATAAAATTTGAGATCCATCATGAAGCAAGTTGCACTTGCCTAGGGTTTGGTCGGTAGGAGGAGTAATGAAGAAGATGGAGAAATAAATGAAAAGTAAATGAAGTGAGAGAGAGAGGAGTTGGCATATATACCAAGCCAACTCATCTCAACCCAACCCCAAACCAAACCAAACCAAACCAGGCCAAGTTAACATGTCATGATAAACCAAGGTAAACCAAACGAAGTCAAGATTAAACCAAGACTAGGCTAAGCAAGACAAGTTAAAATACGGGTCACCTGACAAACGTCAGAAATCCGTACACGTATACTGAAAGTACGTATAACGAAAAAGGGGAGTGACAACTCTACCCACCTTAAAAGAATTCCGTCTTCAAAATTTAATCAAGAGGCTAGAGGTGTTGGGGCAAGCTACACTAACTATAGGCAATCTACGACTAGCAATTAATCAAGTAATCATTCATGCAAGCAAGGATTTAAAAGCATAAGGCATGAAGAAGACATTATACCGTATGAGTCAAACAGGTGTGGATATCACGATCGGATATCATCCTCACGTTCCCATATTGACTCACCCAAAGAGTGATAACCCCAAGCAATACATACTAAACTAATAGTCTTGTTCTTGTCTACATTCTCTTTTCGGTCCAATACGGATGCGGGCCTTTCCTCATACGGAAGTTTGATACCAACAACCAATTCCAAATGATAAAAAATATGGCTCAGATCCGGGATATACCGTCACAATTGGGATACATAGAATACATCATGTACCTCATGTAACGATGGCAAAAGAGCGAGATGATAGGACACATCACCTACTTGTTCGAGAATATCAAACGACTCTATATACCTAGGACTAAGCTTTCTCTGTACGCCGAATCGAATGACGCCACGGGTAGGCGAGATCCTTAAGAACACATGGTCGTCGATAGAAACTCAAAAGGACGTCGATGAGAATCAGCCCAATGGCGCTGACGATCTTGTGTAACTCGAAGATGATCTCTAACTTGTTTGACCACCTCGATAGTCTGAGTAACCATTTCTGGGCCAAGCATTTGCCTCTCGCATACATCATTCCAGGCTAAAGGTGATCTGCACTTCCTGCCATATAGTGCCTCAAATAGGGCCATCTGTATACTGGCTTGGAAATTGTTATTATAGGAGAACTCAACTAAGTGTAGGTGATCTTCCCATGAACCACCGAAGTCAAGTGTACATGATCGTAATATATCCTCAAGAGTTTGAATTGTGCGCTCCGACTGACCATCTGTCTGCGGATGATAAGCTGAACTAAATTTGAGACAAGTTCCCAAATTCCCGTGAAGACTCCGCCAAAAGTGTGATATAAATCTCGAATCTCTGTCGGACACGATACTGACTAGCACTCCATACAATCTGACTATCTGCCTGAGGTACATCTCTGCTAGCTGATCCATTGAATGGCTAATTTTGAAAGGAAGAAAATGAGCTACCTTGGTAAGTCGGTCAACTATAACCCATATAGCATCTCTTCCAGCAGGGGATTTAGGTAACCCAGTTACAAAATCTATGGTAATGTGTTCCCATTTCCATTCTGGGATCGGTAAAGGTTGAAGAAGTCTAGCTGGTCTCTGATGTTCAGCCTTGACTTGTTGGTAAACTAAACAACGAGTGACAAACCGGGCTATCTCCCTCTTCATGCCATTCTAATAGAAATGCTGACGGATATCACGATACATCTTCGTGCTACCAAAATGAATTGAATACTGTGAACTACGAGCTTCTGCCATGATCTTTTGCCTGATGTTACAACTGGGTACGCAAAGACGTCTTCCATGTCGAAGCGTGCCATCTTCATGAACGCATAACTCTGCTCTCCGTTCTGCTTCACATTCTGCCTTAAGCCCCTGAAGCTTAGAATCCGTTGACTGAGCTATCTTGATTCTCTCCACTATACTGGACTGAACTGACATACTGGCCTTCAATGCCACACTGGTAGAAAGAACTATTTCTATACCTATCTTCTGAAGATCTGCTAATAACTCTGGCTGTGCTGTTAGAAAATAAGCTCCTGCTCTTCTACTCAATGCATCTGTAACTACGTTGGCCTTTCCAAGATGATACTGCAGGTTGATGTTGTAATCTACCAATAGCTCTAGCTACCTTCTCTGACGCATATTAAGATCCTTCTAGGTAAACACATACGTAAGACTCTTATGGTCGGTGATAATATCTACCTGATCTCCATACAAATAATGCCTCCAAAGCTTAAGTGCAAAAACTACCGCTGCTAACTCCAAGTCGTGGGTTGGATAATTCCTCTCATGATCACGAAGCTGATGTGATGTATAAGCTACTACCTTACCATGTTGCATTAAGACGCATCCCAATCCTCTGCCTGAAGTGTCACAATAAACTGAGAATCCTCCAGTCCTATTTGAAAGTGTGAGAATGGGTGCCGTCATCGATCTTTGCTTCAACTTCTTGAATGAACTCTAATACTCTACTATCCAAGGAAACTGCACATCCTCGTGGGTCAACTGCATCAAGGGAGCTGAAATCCGAGCAAAGTCTGATACAAACCGTCGATAATAGCCCGCCAATCCTAGAAAACTGTAAACTTCTACGATGGTGCTGGGTACTGGCCATGTCTCTATAGCTACTATCTTCTGGGGGTCCACTTCCACTCCACCTCTGGTGATGATATGACCTAAGTACGAAATACGATCAAGCCAAAATTCGTACTTACTAAACTTCGCATACAACTGGTGCTCTATAAGAATCTGAAGGACTACTCGGCGATGCTGCTCATGCTCTGCTTCACTCTTGCTATAGACAAAGTTATCATCTATAAACACTATTAAGAGCTGATCCAAATAAGGCATGAATTTGCGATTCATAAGATCCATGAATACTGCTGGCACATTGCTTGCTCCAAATGGCATAACGAGAAACTTCCAATGTCCATATCTAGATCTGAACGCCATCTTCGGAATGTCTTGCTCTCTGAATTTGATCTGATGGTACCCCGATCGCAAGTCAATCTTCGAGAATACTTTCGCCCCAATGAGTTCTTCGAATAAGTCATCTATCCTTGGTAGGGGATATCTGTTCTTGATTGTTACAGAATTCAAGGTACGATAATTAACACATAATCTTGATGTACCATCCTTCTTTTTCACAAGAAGCATCGGGGCTCCCCAAGGTGATCCACTAGTACGAATGAATCCCTTGGTTTTGAGTTCTTTAATCATCTTGTACAGGATCTCCAATTCTGATGGTGCCATTCTTTAGACTCTTTCTGATACTGGTGCCGTCCCTGGAATCAAATCAATGGTGTACTCTATCTCTCTCTGGCAGCATGCCTGAAAGCTCTTCAGGAAATACGTTAGGAAATTCTTCTACTACCCTGAAAAACTGAACTGCTTTTGTTACTGCCATCCGTAAGACTGGTGGAGAAGGTTCTACTTCGCCTCTGGAAAACGAAAACTCTTCTTCGTCGGGGATACCAAAAATAATCCTGCCAACGTGGCAGTCTATTCTTGCATACTAATCCTTTAACCAATCCATTCCTAGGACCACATCATAGTCGGCCATCGGAAATTCTATCAATCTAGCGGAAAACTCTCTTCCGCTAACTACGATTCGACATGAGGAAAAGACTCTATCTACTCCCACAAGATCGCTACCAGTATGTATATTAAGCCTTACTGATAATGACTCGGACTCCAGTCCTATCCATGTTGCGAAACGTGCAGACATAGATGAATGCGATGCTCCCGAATCAAATAATACAGATGCTGGAAAAAAGTTGATGAGAATGGTACCTGCTACCACCTCACCTAACGGCAATTCTTCTGCCACGGTCAAAGCCATAGCTTGATCATGTCCTCTTGGTGATGGTCCCCTCTGCTGGTTACCTCTTTGTCTTTTCTAAATCTGAGCTTGGATCCGAACATACTATTGAGCCTAAGGCGGTAATGGCCTCGGAGGCTGGTACTGCTACTACTGCTGCTGCTGCTGCACTGGTGCTGGTTCACTGGAGGTGCTCCACCCGACTGATTGGTAGGACCAGGAACAATGCCACTGAAGAAATAACATGAGGAATAATAAGGAAGGACCAAGATAGATCAATGATATAAGCATTTATCAGGTCAAGAATTAGGAATATTAGAAAGTACGAGTAGAGATCAAGGGCGAATGCTGATTGAGACATCTATTAAGTAAAACCCTCACACATCTTGATTTATAAGACCTGCATGGGCCACCACTTAAACCATGTCACGTCCCAGAACCAGAATACTGGAGAACGGGAGACAGATACAGCCAGCTACGTACATTAAAGTACAACCCACCTCGTAATACAGTCACTGCTGTCTAGATGCATGAGGGCTTATCTACAAGCCAACAGTCTCTTATGGTCAAGAACAAGCCTAGTGTCTCAATCTCAAGTAAGCAAATAATTGTTACAAGATGTTATATTATCAGACATACAAAGTATGGCATCCCAAACATTACATATTCAGATATTCATGAAGCTAGTCATACAAAATGCGAGACTAGCAAGAGTTAAGTCATATATGATCAACCTAGGATTTGTCAATCATGTTACAGCCCTTAGGCAGACAGAAAAATGTTTTAACTCGAGCAAACACGTGCTCAGCAACTAAATGCCTCAAAATAATAAGTTACAGTAGAGTGGGAGAGCAAAATAAGAAAACCCACTCGTTGCCATGGTTATGCCCGGTGTTCACCATATAGCAGGAAGACAGGTAGATCCTCGGGTGCTACTCTAAAATCTGGCCATACAAAACCAGCTGGGTCAGACCCTAGAAAGAGCAAGTGCCACAAAGGGAGGCTCCACTTAGGAACTAAAACCAGCATATAAAGAATAGGAAAACTGATAAAAGAGCATAATTAAATAACATAAAAGACATGCTTTAAAGAATATACTAGCTTGCATAAATAAATCAAGAGGTGGAATATAATGCCCATGTTAATCATGAGACAATCATTCAGGAATGACCAATCAATTCATACGGCTTGCTATCATTAGTTAACTAGGGTTATCACAGGTCTAGTTACTAACATGATGCAGTTGAGATATTCCCGCAGTCACAAGCCCTCAGACTATCCAGGTTATCCAGGCGAGGTTACAAGAGTTTATCAAGAATTAAGAGAATTATTAGGTGACTTAGAGTGCAACATATGACAGTGTGCTAGAAATGTGCCCTACCCATTGGTAGGCTACAAGTCCACAGGTGTGGCCGGGATAACGAGGTCGCCTGTAACTGAAAAATCTCTCTGAATGAACTACTTGATCAATCTAGTTGTTAACCTAGTCAGATTCATTATGAATTCCTGGTCGTGGTAACCAGGAATCCATATCCTAGACATGATGCAAGACGAGACATGTATCTTGTACATGCACAATCAACCACGGAGTCAAGACAAGAATTACACTTAGCAAGTCAGGGATAGCTGTTGCAATAACAATCAAGATTACACATATCATGTCAGGTTTACTTGTCATGTCAAGAGTACTTGTCAAGAGTGCGCCTCGACTGGCCACTATCAAGATTATCAAGATGGGATCATGTTATCTTGTTCAAGTCAAGTTCAAGTTACTAGCTCAAGACTATCAAGTGTCAAGTCGGGTCGTCGCAATTTAGGCCAAGTATAGAAAACATGCAAAGGAGATCAAGAACACCCATGATGATTGAAACTATCAGTTACAAATGAACCACAATTTAAGTGAGACATGAAGATTCTTGAAACCAAAACAAAGTTCTACAACTTTCTTATTTTGAGTTTTTCAAGATTCTAGCTACAAAATAACTCAAACGGGCAAAAACAGTCATTTAGGGTGATTCGCGCACTGGTGTACTGCATGCGCGAGCAAAACTGCCCACAACACACGGTACGTGCATGTACGACACGTGGTCTGCGCACTGCACCCACAGACAAAACTGTCTACGGTGCACGGAGCATACAAGCACAGCACGGCGTGCGACCAATGAAAGGCGCGGGCACGCGGCACGCAAAATGTACTGCACGCACGAGCAGAACTGCCCACGGCGCACAGATCACGCAAGCACGACATACGGTGCATGACTAATGAATGGCGTGGGCGCGTGGCGCACAAAATGTACTGCACGCACGAGCAAAACTGCCTACGACGCACGGAGCACGCAAGCACGACGCACGGTGCGCGACCAATGCATGGTGCTGGAGCGCGACATGCAAAATTTACTACGCACGTGAGCAACTACCCATGGGCACGGAGCGCGCAAGCACGACGCACGGTACGCGACCAATAAATGATGCGGGCGCACGGCACGCAAGTGCACTGCACACGCGAGCAAAAATGCCTACGGTGCACTGAGTGCACAAGCACAGCGCGCGGGCATACGACATGCAAAGCCCTACGTGGTACTGTTCATCGTCCCGACAGCGCCGAAGATGTGCCAGAATCTATGAACACAAAAATGCCATAAGTCCTTCATACGAAGTCGAAATCAAACGGTTCAAAGCCAAAATTGGGTAGAATTGAATTCCCCACAACATGGAGCCATTAGTTTTCAAAAATAACAAACTTTAAGAGATCAAAACCAAGAAAAACTGAGAAAACTACAAACTTAGATCTACAAAAATATAACCATCAAAACCGAAATCTCTAAGTTCTAAAGAGGCTTAGAATCAAGCAAGGAAGATAATAGAACAATAAAATTTGAGATCCATCATGAAGCAAGTTGTACTTGCCTAGGGCTTGGTAGGTGGGAGAAGTAATAAAGAAGATGGAGAAATAAATGAAAAGTAAATGAGGAGAGAGGAGTTGGTATATATAACAAGCCAACTCATCTCAACCAAACCCCAAACCAAACCAAACCAAGCCAAGTTAACATTCCATGATGAACCAAGGTGAACCAAACCAAGTCAAGATTAAACCAAGACTAGGCTAAGCAAGACAAGTCAAAATACGGGTCACCTGACAAACGTCAGAAATCCGTACACGTATACTGAAAATACGTATAACGAAAAAGGGGAGTGACAACTCTACCCACCTTAAAAGAATTACGTCCTCAGAATTTAATCAAGAGGCTAGAAGTGTTGGGATAAGCTACACTAACTACAGGCAATCTACGACTAGCAGTTAATCAAGCAATCATTCATGCAAGCAATAATTTAAAAGCATAAGGCATAAAGAAGATATTATACCTTGTGAGTCAAACATGTGTGGATATCGCGATCGGATATCATCCTCACGTTCCCATATTGACTCACCCAAAGAGTAATAACCCCAAGCAACACAGAGTTGAGATCTATGACAGGTACATTATATATTATTGTATGAGTTGATAGTTAGCGACTTAGAACAATGTTCTACTGTCGATTCTGTGGCGTAAACTAGGCGCTGTTATGCACTCGTGCCCCTATACCGGGTGCAGGTCATGACAGATCTCGGTTGTTAGTTTGGCCAAGGAGCACAGTCACCATGGCACTCAAAAGCACAGTCACCATGGCACTCAAAGGTACAGCCTCTATGGTTCTCAAAAAGTGCACTCTTTGGGGTACTTCAAAACGTAGCTTCTAGCAGGATTCAAACAACATAGCCTCTACGACACTCAAAGAGTGCATCTCTCGTAGTATCCACAAAGCGTAATACTTGCCGATGGATGCCATGTGGCTAGGAAAAGTGCAGTGCCTCTTGAGCACAATTAAATCTATTCTGTTTTAACATAATGAGATCTTTGATAAATGCACATGCGCCATGTGTCATTGACCCAGTCATGCCTATGAACATGTGTAAACCACCCAAGATCTTAGCAACAAACGAATCTCAACAACTGTCACGTGTCAGCTCATTCGCAGCCCAACAGTGCAGTTATAAGAAAATTCAATTCTATCTTCACATACGCAACGCTCCTCCGTGCCAAAAACCTATGCGTGCATCGCATAAAAGCACATGGTTGGTTGTCTCATCCGTCTATAAATAGAATGAGTCCTCCTTCATTCTTTATCTCCAGTCCGAATTATCCACAAAAAGATATCCAGAGAGTTAGAGCAATTTTTTCTCGTTTTCAGATCGTCAACGGAGTAAAGGAACCACTACAATGTTCGATCTCCATCATCACACTTTCCCAGAATGAACTTGTACTTAGATTTCCTTTTTAGGACTTCTTTTATACTCTTTTTAAGTTTGAATCAATATAAATATTTTCAACTTTTTTCTATGGCGAACAAACTGGCGACTCTGTTGGGGACTTCCTTCTCCTCCAACGAGATGGTAGTGACATAATATGACGACAACAAGCTCGTGTCCTCTTAAAAGATGCTGGTCGTTATTTTCGAGCAACAAGCTCTTGAGGATTTACTCCTGGAAGGCAGTACGAGTCCTTCGAAGCGGCTAGCAAAGCCAAAGAAGACTCGTGGAGCGTGGGTACCTAAGAGCATTGTGCCTTACAACCAGTTGAAGGGGATGCGCTCCAACCACCTCAGAATCTGTGCGCACTTAACGTACCTGCACAGACTGCCATTGCTGCCCCTCAGTTGGCACATGGGTCTGGCAAGCACAGTGCTGACTGACACCCCCAATCCATGCATCCCCAGGGGACGACGTAGCATAAGCAGAAACACAGCCCCTCTCCCGTGCACGGAGCTTACAGCATAGGAAAAGTCCTCTGTCTTTGACAGAATTACTTGCCCATTAGGCAAAAAGAATTTGGATTCTGAGTATTATGTACCTTCAAATGCTAGTACGAAAAAGTCCAAGGCATCACGCGCTATGCGTGCTCAACGTGCTACACCGACAATAAGCCAGAAGCACACATTGACAGTTTTGCGCGCAGCTGATAGCAAGCTATATAGAACTGACTCAGCCGCTACTATGCCCAAAATAGGTCAGTTCTCAAAGTCCCCTTGTAACTTAGGCGCACCATGTATGTACGAACCAAGCCAGAGGGAAAATATTATGATGACAGACTCATGCACTTAGCTCAGTTGTGCATGTGAAGTGGGTTTGTCTCACAAGCAGTCTCCCACCAATAACCTGAGCGTATCTCGTGCATAAGAATTAGGTCAGGGAGAGCATCATTCAAATGTACACTGCATATCAAGTGGGTGTAGACATGAATTCCTCCTAACATGATTTGCGTGACGTGATTAATCACGAATGTAAAGCGGAAAAGGTGATCGTTATGCACAATATGCATGTTCCATGGCATGCTTGTGCTAACATTATCATCAACTGGTGCTGTAACAAAACAGAAACATCTCTACCAGCAAGATAGTCTGTTTTCCAACGATTGCTGCTAACGGCAACCGTCCGATAGCGTCTCGGAAAGAGGGTGCCAATAGAAGACGAGGACGAACTTCCTGTTGCCTCGTGCCATGTAACATGGAACTCGCCTTCCCTAGAGAAGAGTTCTAAGAACCCTCCTGTCTCGGCTAGTACATCAAAAAGTCGACCGCGAGGCAGCAACCTAGTAGTGACCAGTACTGGGGTATTCCAACACACCTGTTCAAAAACCAAGTCTTCCTCAGGGGGGACTGCTGTTTCGTCAATTGTACGTGATGGGGATAGTAAATCCCAGATGTTCTATGAAAACCCGTCATTTCAACCAGATGAGGTTTCACATGGGTGCATATTACCAACAGGCTGGGGGTAGTTATCCTATGGATTCTGAAGACGACACCAATCTGCCTGTTTTCCCCAAGGACAGTAAAGCTCAAGGGTCTGAATCGAAGAGCGAAAGGTCCACCTTACTGTCCACTTCCTCGCACCTGATGTCAATATACATAACAGAGGGTGATAACCCAGGAAGTAGCGAAGGGTTAAACTATAAACAACGTATGGAGGTCCTCGAGGCAGGCATCCAAATGTTAAGTGAATCTATGCAAGCTTTGACCTAGGTGGTCCTGGAGCTCAAGGTTGCCCCTAAGGGCCCCCGCTCCTACAAACCAAGACTCGAAGATGAACAGAGAATCTAAAGCACCCTCCCAACAGAGCCGGTCTTGAGCTGATGGGGGGCCCAAGATGAACTTTTAAAATAAGGCCCCCCATACATAATGTAAAAAAATATTAATTTTTTTATATAAAAATAGCTACAAGCAAGGATTGAACTTAGGACCTTTTGTAAGAAGTCAAGAGTACTAACCACTATACTATAGTAACTTTGTGTCTAAGAGGGCCTATGGTATATACTAGTTCTATTTTGAGATACAAAATTATTAACATATTTATCTTTAAACTATTTTTTGGGCCTCTCTTGATCCGGGAGCCCTGAAGGTTGCCCTAGCCATCCTGGGCCAGGGCCGGCGCTGCCACCCAGGTGCCACCTACAACTATGAACCGTACCCTGCCACAATCATCTACCCTGCCAGTGTTAGATGATATACATGAAGCTCTCAGGGACTTGTAGGCTCGCTTTGATGCTAAAGACAAGCAGGAGGCTCTCCAAAATCTCGAGATTCGGCAACCATACCCTCCTGAGTAGAATAATGTGGTTTATCCTCCAAATTATATACCACAGATGTTGACTCCGTTCGACGGGAAAGAGTATCTCCGTCAATTCTTGACATACTTTGCCTCCATAATGGGGCATTTTCTAAAGGACAATGCCCTACTTACAAATCTCTTCATTGGGACGTTGCAGGGGGTGGCATACAAATGGTTTTGTAGCCTTCTGACAACTGTATTTTATCCTTTGATGATCTCAAAAAACTCTTTTCTCTTGATTTTATGAAAAAGGAATGGATATGAGAATGTTCTCTTTCATGGACATTGTCCAGAAAGAACGGGAGCCACTTCGTGAATACATCAAATGCTTCCTTCTGTCAAGCAGCCTTGAGATTACCTCCGTGTATCCCCGAGCCAGTGTTGATGGATTGATGCCATAAGAACATGCTTTCGGTTATCAAGCTTTGGCACAACTCCCCTCATTGCATGTAATGGACAACATTTATTATTAGTGCCGGTAGTGCTGAAACGACTACCAAAGAGGCACGCTGACTGGGGGTAATTTTTTTTGTACTGGACGATAAGGAAAAATGTCCATCCGACAACAACCTTCCTAACACTAGCAGAGACAAAAATGGAAAACAAGTCCTAACCGCCAATATCTCCAAAGGTTCAGCTTCTGTGAACCAAAAGCCGATGGAGGTGCCAAGATCGAAGGAAAATTATTCCTTCAATGACGAGGACGTGCTGGAGCTCTTTTACGTGCTGATGACGAACGATAAGCTCCAGTTTCCCCTTCTAAGCTTTTCGACGAGGTGGACAAGGTGGACAATCCCAAGTATTTTCATTACCACCGATATGTTCACCATTCAACATGTGTCTGTTACGTATTGAAAAAGAAAATACAAACGCTGATTGATGCCAAAGTCCTCTCGCTCGACTACGAGGACAAGACGGTCACTGCAAACATGTTGTCCCGATTGGTAACTTCCCGACAACGGAAGCCCAAGACAACGTCGTCCCGATTCCCAAAGCAACAATGGAGGTCTTTAACCTTCCACCGGCCCGTAACAACGCCAAGGGTCTGGTTCTACTCACGTCGCCGTAAGGCGAAGTGATGTTAGTCCACCCTGATCTCGCTTCAGATGTTATGCAACCCTGGGCACATTCCACCAGGGAAAAAATCTAAGTCATGTCGCATGATTTTTGCTGTGACAAATGAGGCACTGGTTGGCAAAACCCGGTCAGGTCTATCCTACCAACGGGAAGACAACCCATCTCCGGAGGAAGATGCACCTCCACCTGCCATGACCGCTGTACCTGATACCTTGGAAACAAGTCCATCTCAGCCTCCTATGACGGATAAACAGAAGCAGAAGGAGATGCGCTTTGACAAGCCGCTAAGGAAAGACTCTGTAATAGGGGCCATCAAACCCTACAACTTTGATA
The DNA here is from genome assembly GCA_029216955.1 of Iris pallida. NCBI lineage: Eukaryota > Viridiplantae > Streptophyta > Magnoliopsida > Asparagales > Iridaceae > Iris > Iris pallida. Next base: position 84,748 of record JANAVB010027214.1, read on the forward strand.
TATTGGCACAACTTGCCAATACTCCAGCAAGGTTGTCACTCTTCGAGCATTTCTGTCTCTCCAAAGAGACACGGGATGCCCTGAGCGAGGTATTACAATAGCTGATTCCTTCCTCAGTCAGGTCCAGCAACCTGAAAAAGATCCTGTAGCTTGCCCACATTGCCATAGTATGGTCGAAACGATCTCCAATATCATATTCTTTCAGCAAGACATGTTGCTGCAAAATAATAGGCACAATTGACCTCTGTACTATACATGGTATATTGGCGCCATTAAGGTGGATCACATGCATATTCAGGGTCCTCCCTCAGCATCATTCCTCAGAGGCTGCTCCAGACTCTGGGCATACCAATGCATCATATGTCTGCTTCCAGCACAACGATCAACGGCTTCAACGTCGGCAGAAGCAGCCCCCTGGGCAAGATTCGCCTGAAGTGTCAAATAGGCGTGTCATGCCCCAGTTCCAAAATAGGAACTTAGGTCGAGGCGATGCCAGCTAATACTATCTGGAATAATTTCCTAATTTAATGGACTTATCCCAGATGTACTATGCTATAAATATAACTATAATACACAGGCAATAGGCAACATCTAAATCTCATCCACATGAACAAGAAAAGTATTACTGAAATATGAACTGGAAATAACATGGAGTCTGAATAAAGTACAGCTAAATAGTTTGGTAGAAACAAATCCATGGAGTACAATACTGAATGAAAATACTGAAAGCAGAAAGATAACTAGACATGAGCGTCGACTAACTAGATAAAAATGCTCATAACCAAAATATCACCATACCCTGAGTCAAGGGAACTCCTCAGGAAACACCTTAACTTCTTCAGCAACAAGTCCTATCTCAACTCCCGGTTCGTATACAGTCAGCTGTAAGTGCTCATCTAAATCTGGAAAGGAACCATGACCTTAGAGGACATAGCAAGATATAGAAGAAACATGCCATAAAGTAAATACTGAATAAATGTAAGGGTGAACTAACCATCTAAGTGAATGCACTTTAAAGACAACACTGGTTCGTATGGGTAGGTAAATAAAGATTTGCGTCAAAGCACAGGCCGACGTCGGATCACGAGCCGATGCCCTTAACCGGATAGCACTGGACTCAATGGCCCCAAAACCAAACAAATGGTTATTGTAATTGTCTGTCCCATATGCTTATTAATTGTCTTCCCCTGCCCTCAAAAATGTATAAGTCGTATCCACCACTTAAACATTTCGTCTCTCAATGCAAGGTCACAATAACTAGACACAACTTAACCATTCTATGTACCAGTACATGAGCCCTATGCATTGGTAGCTAGCCAGATGCACAAGCCCGTGCCACGGTATGAATTCACTCTGTGCCATGTCATACGTCATGTCAAGGTCATGGGAATCATGACTATGATTCCATAACTTAGGGTATGTCACCTAGGACTAAGTCAAGTACATGAATCTCGATGACAATATCGTCATCGAATGCACCCGAGGCATCTCTCGGGCACACAACTAGATCCACTCTAGCAAGTGCACATAACATAAATATAAATGAATAAAAGTAGTAATACAAGGCAAAGTATACTTGCCTGGAACTCCGGAAAGCGCGAGCGAGGATTCAGACTCCTCAATCAAGATCATATCATCCCGAGCACCTACGAATATACAAGTACAATATGTTAAGGATTACGCTACGGTACGCTAAGCAATATAGGCACAAATCGATCATGAAACTTTCCAATCATTCCAAGGCTCCCTTGTGCAAGGGCGATCATGTACCCATCCTTGGAGTCACGTTTGACCTAATAGTCAACGTTTCCACGAATGGCTACCGAGTCAACCTCGGATTGAGCTAGATGATCTAGTCATAAAATATTCTCTTGCATTCTACCTTGGCTTAACAACTTGAGTTACATACATTACTTCATTCATACGAAACCATTTTAACTACAACACAAATATTCATGTGGCAACCATATTTAACATGCTTAGACAACTAGTGCCTCTACGTGTGTATGGACATTCACATGAAACATGATTCCTAGTACCAAATTTTATAGTCAATATTCCCATAGAATTAGGCATGTCTTATTTGTGTCATATCTAATGTATAGGGGTCATACTTTCTAAACAAGTGCATTGTTAGGCGTGTATAGGCATACAATGCTAGGTTTGATTTTCTAATACAAAACACATGAGTAGATATCCTCCTAAAATCTAAATATTATTCTAACATGGCATGACAACATTCTTTAGCAAGTATCCATTATGAAGTGTTTAACAAGTCATGCAAAGGGGTTAAGCAAGTCATGGAGATGGTAAGATTCTTAATAAGTGTCCATTATGAAGTGTTTAACAAGATATATGTGTTTTCAATAGGTGACACTACATTGGACAGCAAGGTTTGGTGCATGTAATAACTCTTCTGTTACATCAGCAATCCTAGGAAATAAATGTATATACATATTTATATAAGATTTCATATATGCATATATAGGACAAGTGTGCCATGTATGTACATAGGAAAAGTGTACAAGTGGTTAAACCCATATTTAGCCTACTATTGTTATATTACAACTTAGGAAAGAGTGGGTATGTATATATACACAAGGCTCATGTGTGTGTGTGTGTGTGTGTGTGTGTATATATATATATATATATATATATATATATATATATATATATATATATATATAAAAATATATATATATATATATATATATAAGAAAAGTGTGTTCATGGTTAATAGGAAAAGTGTGTCACAAATTTATATATAGGATTCATCTAAATATGTGTCACATGTATATATATATATATATATATATAGAATTAAAATATGTGGTGCATATATAAATATAGGAAAAGTTTGACAAGGGTTTATACCCAAAGGTGCAACCTACTGCTACCTTCAATGAAGAGAAGCATATATTATATGCATGTTGTGGTTATCAAAATTTTGAAGCAACACACAAGTTCATTTAAAGAGTGTAACAAGCATGGATTATATGGGTGTTAATTGTGTCAAATATCTATAGTTATGAAGGAGCACATAAGAGCTTAATGGAGAGTGAGAGGGAAGTAGTTATACCAAAGGAAGAAGTTGTGTTTTCGATCGCTCTCGAGAGTGCGACAGCCCGTAGGGGTGTTCTTCACTGTCGTGGGGGCTCCACGGTCTTGCGAGGAGGAGGGTGGATGAGCCTACGATCGACGGGTGCCTCGACAGCAGTAAGGATGGTGCGGCTGCAGCAACATTAGTTACAGTAACAACAACAGCATGTGGCAGCTGCTGTTTGGCTCGTCGACAACCTTGGAGGTAGTGGCCGGCAGTGGGACCCCTCCAGGTGGTCCCCTAGGTAGTAAGGCGACGGTTGTGCTCGGCCAAGGTGGTGGCAGCAACCACAAAGAGCAGCAGCAGCCACGGGAATGGCTGCCACAGCAGGTTGAATGGCAGAAGTAGCTACGACAATAATGATGGCCACTCGACCTGGTTGGCTTAGCCGGCTGCCATGGGTGGAGAAGGAGGAGAGGGAGGTAGAAAGAAAGCTTGGGGATAAGGAGGAGGAGTTAGGAAGGAGGAGGAGTTGATGTGGTAAAGGAGAGGGGGAGTTCGTTCATGGAGGAGAGGTAGAGGGAAGGAAAAGAAGTTAGGTAGAATACGGAGTTAGAAAGAAAGGTAATGTGTTTTCGTGAGAAGGGGGTTGCTTGTTCGGCTAGGGGCGATAAGTTAGTACTTAGTAATGAAGGAGAGAGAAAGAGGAGATGTTTGTTGGTAATAAAGAAGGGGTGTTGGCTGTGAGAGTTTGAAAAAGTAGAGAGAGTTGTTGGAATCTCTTCGAAAGTGAAGTATTATTGAAGTGGGATTAGCAAAGGGATTGGGTGTGTCATAGGTTACTTTCTTAAGCCATATTTTGGTTTGCCCAAAAGTGGTGAATATCGAATGGTGAGGAGGGGAGTGAATTAAGAGGAAAAATCTCACCTAGCCTTTATGAATGATGGTTTTGTCCATTATGCTTAGGAGTGGTTTTGGATGAGGGAAATTGGTGTTTGGTGTATTGTAGAGAGGGAGAATGGTGTGGGGTGTTTTGTGGGTGTCATGGAAGTGGTCATATGTAATTGGGTTAGGTTTGTTTGGTTTAGATTGGGTCAAGTTTGTGTTCGGTGTCACCATGACTCTAATTTAAGTCATTAATGATTATGGATAAATAAATAGCATGTAGGGACTCAATTGAATAGGACACAAGTGGCATATGTGTAGTAGACTTAATGTGGGTCATAGTCATACTTTGGGTTGAGAAGTTTGGGTTGGAATTGTGTCTCAAAATCAAGTTGGAAGTGAAAGTGATTTCATGGTAGGAGTTAAAATTGGGTCTTGTGTCAGGAAATTTGTGCGATTAAAATGAAGCACAAGGAAGTACGTTTGAGTGGGACACAAAGGTCATGTGTGTAGAGTGTCTCGACAAGATCATGCATGTGAAATTGGTTTTGAGAAAACAACTAGTCTTGTACTCCTAAATTAAAAGTCACGGCAAGGTGTATATGATGATCATAAATAAAAGTGGGAATTTAATAATAACTAAAAATTCATAATTAATCATATAAATTCCTAATTAACCATAATCAATTCTAATAAAAAATAAATCAGCCCTAATCTCCAACTAATCTTAAAATTTTAAAACAGGGGCTTACAAGGCGACTTACAGACAGAGGTGACATGTTATATCATCGACACCGATGTATCCTATAACGCCTTATTAGGATGTCCTTGGATACATGAGTATATGATGGTCCCGTCCACTCTTTACCAATGCATGAATTATGTTGACAACAACGGACGGGTCAAAATGGAGTTTGCTAATGTTGATCCTTTCAAAGGGATCGAGGTCTACTATGCTGATGCATATCTCTACCAGTCAGCCCGTTAGGAGCAACCAAACGCTGATGTCGATGATGAGACAAAAGTGAAGGTAACTTCGGATGAGCCCGAAAGGGTTCGTCTCAAGGGACGTGCTGCCCATACATCAGCTCCTATAGTGGTCAAACTCCTAAAAAGGTCTCAAGAGCCTGGTCACGACCAAGATTCATGGAAAGCCACAAGAGCCACTTGTGGTCAAAATCCCTAGGAGAGCCCTACAGCCGCCATCATGATAGAACCGACTAGCTACATGGATCCTGGCACCCCTAGTCATCAAACTACGAGGCAAAGCTCCAAAACCTCTACTTTTAGCAATTGTAGATAGTGAGCCAGACAAATATATTGCTGATCACGTTGGTGTACCGTCACTGGATGATATAATCCCTAGTGACCAAATTCCTTATTTTATTAATAAAGGGTTATCTTTGAATTATCTCGATGTTGCACAATGGAATGTTATGTATACTTTAGATAACACTTTTGGCTCAATGCAAACACATATAGCACCCGCTAATATGGTGAACCGGGTCCTCCCATCCTAAGAAGCTTGCTTTGTGGTTCCAGTCAGAAAGAAGGATGAGAAGCCCTTTATCTTCGGTAGAGTAGAACGTCACCAAAAATTACCCCAGCTGAACCGGATCCTGATAACGGCAAGATGCCGATTCACCGTTATACCTCTCAAGCCAAACACCTCATCCAAAAGATGGGTTATGACTTGGAAAGCGGAAAAGGCTTAAACTATGGTAAAGATCGATGCCTATCAGTATGCCTTCCCGCCCCAAAAGGGAAGCCTCAAGATTATTATAATGGAACTCGTCGTGGGCTAGTCTATGTAACACCTACAATGACTCCACAAGGTTCGGAAGCCGAAGTCAGGGTGCACTCCCACCCGTATGAGTCCTCTACTTGAAACTCCGATATTAGCATCGGCCTAGTCTTTAGGAAGGTATTGTTTGTCAATATGACTTCTGTGGACCCTTCAACAGAGGACAAAGACCAGACATTAAAATTCTTCGAAAGAACCTTGGGTTCAATGCATAGGATTTCAGTGGGAGTTGCGTTTGAACAACAAGAACCACCTACCGAAGACGAGGTCGTGCAAATCGACTTAGAGGATGAATCTTCACCCAAAGCTATCTTTAGCATCAAAAGAGTATCAGAAGAAGACCATGGATCATTGGTTCAACTTTTTCTAGGATTACATCAATATCTTTGTCTGGAGCTATAAAGATATGCCGATGCACAAACTTAACAGCCAGCCAGATGCCAAGCCTGTCAAACAGTAGCAGCGGCGCTTCTGCCCCGATGTTATGGATGCCATTGAAACCAGGTGAATAAACTCATATCTAGAGGCTTCATCCGTGAGGAACAACATCCAGATTGGGAAGCCAATATTGTTCTAGTTACCAAAAGGAATAAAAAGATTCGGGCCAGCATAGACTTCATGGATCTCAATTCGGCTTGTCCAAAAGATGAATTTCTCCTCCCAATCATCGACGTAATGATCAATAATACCTGTGGCTTCAAACGTATGTCTTTTATGGATGGAATTTTAGGCTACAACCAGATCAAAATATTTTTCGATGACGAAAATCATATGTCATTCCGAACACCGAAGGGAATATACTGTTATACAATAATGCCTTTTGGTCTAAAGAATACAGGGGTAACATATCAACGGGCTATGAACACCATATTTCATAAACAGCTCCAAAAAAATAGTAGAATGTTATGTTGATGACATAACTGTTAAAAGTCAAAATAAGGGTGACTATCTGAAGGACCTGAAGACTGTATTCAATCTGATGCAGGTACATCAGCTAAAGATGAACCCGACCAAGTCTTTCCTGGGGATTTTCAATGGCAAGTTCTTAGGCATCATCGTTACAGCAAAGGCATTCATATTAACCCTGAGAAGACCAAGTCCATCCTTGACATGGCTCCGTCGAAGAATCTTAAAAAACTTTTTAGCCGACAAGGACGTTTGGCATACATCTAGAGATTCATAGCAAATCTTTTTCGGACGCTGCTAACCTTTCACCAAGTTAATGAAGAAGGGAGTTTCTTATGTTTGGACCAAGAAATGACAGCAAGCATTTGACGACATCAAGAAATATCTCACGAATCCCCAAGTTCTGGTGGCCCCAGTCATAGGAAGACCCTTCTTGCTTTATGTCCGCATAATGGACCATTCTCTCGGTCCCTGCTAGCTCAGAAAAGTGATGCCGGCCATGAATAAGCCATTTACTACCTAAGTAGGATGATGATGGGTCATCGGTACAATCCCGTGGAGAAGGAATGCATCGCTTTGGTGTTTTTTATATAGAAAACTTGTCATTATGTGGCAGGGCAGACTATCCATGTTATCTCTAGAGTCAATCCCCTCAGAGTTCTTATGACTAAGCAGGGATCGCTAAATTTACGACTAGCTACATGGGCAATCCTGCTATTACCTTATGATATAGTGTTTATCCCAAAAAAGGCTGTCAAAGGCCAAGTATTGGCCAATTTTTTGGCGGCATACCCTATACCAGAAACGTCAAAACTCTATGATGGCATTCAAGATGAAGTCTTAGATTCCAACACAGTCATAGAGGAGCCTATCTGGCAAATGTTCTTCGACGGTGCCTCAAGAATAGGGCCCAAGGGTAAAATCATCGTCGAAGTAGGAGTGGTCTTAGTTACTCCCAAAGGTCTGGTCATCCACCATCCATACTTCCTTATGGAATCATGCACCAACAATGTGGCAGAATATAATGCCCTCCTAATTGGGCTCCAACTTGTCAAACATTTGGGGGTTGACTACCTGGAGGCCTACGACGACTCGAAACTGATAGTGAATCAGGTTAGAGGCTAGTACGAAGTCCGACATAAAGATATTTTCCCCTACTATCAGGCGACAGTCGACGTAATCTCTATATTTATGGTGTTTTTTTTATAGAACACATAACCAGGTTACCTAGAGGCCGACGCTCTTGCTGGCCTTGCCGCTTCCTTAGCAGCTTCCATCGTGACCCAAACACTTCGTCATAGTATTTGGTCATGAATTGGTGTGTTCCAAGAAAAATTTGTGCATGTGTCAAAATTACTTCCAGTAGGCAGATACTAATGTTAACGTTAGGGATTGGCAATTCCCATTCATAAACTATGCAGTCTACGGGATCCTCCCTGATGACCCGAAGGAAGTTGCCTCCGTCAGGAGATGCTCTCTCTGATTCTATTATGATACAGCCCCTAAAATGCTGTATTATTGCTCCTACTATGGGCTACTCCTCCGATGGCTATCAGATACTGAAGCGAATGAAGCACTTTAGGAATTACAGGTACCCGCGGAGCTCATCAATCTGGTCCTAAGTTGTAGGATCGACTCTGACGTATGGGCTACTATTGGCCCACGATGATGTCATATGCTATTGAGTATGCCAAGATGTGTAGAGCATGTCAGCTACATGCCAACTTTATTCATCAACCCTCTGAGTTCCTATATCCCACGGCTATAGCCTAGCCATTTGAAGCATGAGGTATGGACATCATTGGACTGATCAGTCCTCCGTCTTCCAAAAGGCACCGGTTCATCCTCGCTATCACCGACTAATTTTCTAAGTAGGCGGAGGCGATACCATTACTTGAGGTAAAAACCTCCAATGTGATTAGCTTTTCAAGCACTACATTATCTACTGCTTTAGGGTGCCATAGAGGATCATTCACGATGATCATTCACGACAACGGCCCACAGTTTGTGAGCCATGCCTTCCATCGATTTTGCTATAAAAATCAAATACAGAATGTAGCCTCGACACCCAACAATCTAGCAGCCAATAGATTGGTAGAAGCATTCAATACGACAATCGTTAAGCTACTCAAGAAGGTCATATCATCCAATAAACATGACTGAAATAAGAAGCTAGACGAATGTCTTTGGGCTTATCACAAAACGGTCTGGATTCCAACTGGTAACGAAGCAGTCCTTCCCCTGGATATCTAAATTCCTTCTCTAAGTGTAGCCATCACGAACTAGTTGATAGAGGAAGACAACCAACATCGTCGGTTGCAGAAGTTGAAAGGCTGGATAAAAGGCATCTTCTAGCCTAGCAACGCATCAAGCTATACCAAGCCCGAATCTCCGAAGCCTTCAACAAAAAGGTCAAGGAAAGACATTTCAAGTGGGTGACCTAGTGTTATCAGTAAAAAGACAGATGGTCATGACTCACAAGACAGCTAGAAAGTTTTAGCCCAAGTAGGAAGGCCCTTTCGTGGTAGAGTTTGTGTACTTTAAGGGCGCTTCGCAAAACATAATAGAGATTTTCTAATGATGTCGATCAATGGCTAGTTTCTCAAGAAGTACCATGTCTAGTCTTAGCATGTACTTTGCTATCCCAGCAGAGCCAACCAAAATAGGTAATAGGGCCCAGCTGCCCCTAAAATGACTCGGCTGTCATATCTCAGCAATGGTCACAAACATCTCTCCCTAACATAGTTCATGTTCATATTACCTCTGAACTACCTCGTGGTCATTCTCCCCAGCTAAATCCAGCAAATTGGTCCTTGGAGCCCATTCTAGGACACCCTTTATCATCATCCTCGATAGAAAATAATCATGTCCATATTACCTCTGAATTATTCTCTACGACCCTACATAATTCTATCTTACCACGTTTGTGTAACCTCTGAGCAAGTCAATATTTCTAATTCAATATCTACCACGTCCATATTACCTCCGAATTGACATCTAAACTTAGTAACCTTTGGGTTGCTATATACCCAACAGGAAACGTCCACGTCCATATCGCCTCTGAGTTATTTTTGTAAAACCCCTAAATTTTTAGGATTTTTTTTTCTTATTTAAAAAGAGTTCAAAATGAATTTATGCAATTTATGATTTTTTTAAATAACCTTAGCTATTATTGAGTTTTGGCGCACTAGACTACCATGAACTTTGGCACGAAAGATGTAGCAGCGTGCTTTGACCAGTATATTAGCCATGTCGTGGGAGGCCTAGCCATAGTTCTGTCCAAACTAGGAAAACCAGGCCAAGTTGTGAATTGACTCATTTAAATTATTTTAATTAAATATTATTTTAAATATTGATTTTTAGATGACCCGATTTGTCCAATTCAGCCCGAACTGGGCCCGAACCAAATTTAAGCCCATGTAGGCATGTGATGGGACCAAGGTGGCCATGTAGACATATTTTATATACGTAGAAATATTTCCTAAATTACTTTAGAATTTCATGTACAATTTCTAATTATTTAGTTCTTTGTGCAATTATTGGTATTTTATTATTTAAGTAATGTTTTACAATATTCGTACAATTTTGGATCGGATAAGAGGTATAATATATGTCCAC
>JANAVB010027214.1:100000-130000 GCA_029216955.1 Iris pallida
GGTGCTTCTCTTTCTTGTGATCATCTCAACCGGGCGGAGTCGGATCATGCTCCTCTTCTCATCTCCTGTATGCCGGTATCGTCTTTCCAGCGTCGGGGGTTCAGATTTCTGGACTTCTGGACGTCTCATCCGGATTTTCTGTCGGTGGTTGCCCGGGCGTGGGAGTCGTCGTGGCATTCTGATGGCCTTGTGCGTCTGGGTATGCGCCTTCGGACAGTTGGTCAGGTTTTATCTGGATGGAGTAGAGCCACTTTTGGAGATGTATTCCAGGAAGTCAAGCAGGTGGAGGACGCCGCTCTGGAAGCTGAAGCTGCGTATGACCGATTCCCGTCTGAGCGAGGAAGAGCTTCCTGGATGGAGAAGGTGGCTAAGTTGAAGAACCGGGTTCAGATTGAGGAGTCCTTCTGGAAACAGAAGGCCAGACTCAAGTGGGACTTGGAAGGCGATAAGAATTCCCGCTATTTTCATGCTTGTATCCGGAGTCGGCAGAGGAAGGCGGCTATTATGAAGATTATTCGGGCTGATGGTTCGGAAACGGGCTCGGAAGCTGAGGTTGCATTGGAAGCTAATGCTTACTTTTCGTCTCTATTTCGGGTCGAGCCCACCCAGGATGATGATGTTTTTCTAGATGTTATTCCTCACCTGGTTTCCGCGGAGGATAATTCAGGCCTTGTCAGGATCCCCGACAGATCAGAATTATTGGAGGTTGTTCGAGGCATGGACCTGGGGAGCGGTGCTGGTCCAGATGGCTTCTCCGGAAAGTTCTTCTTTACTTGCTGGGATATTGTTGCTGCGGATGTGGAGGAAGCTGTGGGCCTTTTCTTCGCTGGGGCCCATCTTCCGGAGTCCATCTCTGACACCTTGCTTTATCTTATTCCTAAAGTCGAGCATCCGAGGACGCTCTCTGATTTCCGTCCGATTAGCCTGTGCAATTTTTGTAATAAAATTATCTCAAAGGTTATTGCCTGCAGGTTGAGGCACATTCTGCCTAAAATTATCTCCCCAGAGCAGAGTGCATTTGTGCAGGGGCGGGAGATTGTGGATAATATTGTTATTGCTCAGGAGATGGTGGCGTCTATGAAGGAGCACAATCATGGAGGCAATGTTGCTATCAAACTTGATATGCAGAAGGCTTATGATAGAGTCAACTGGCGCTTCCTCATTCGGGTTCTTCGGCGATTCGGATTTGGTGAGACATTTTGTGATATTATTTATCGCTTGTTGGCTGACGTTCGGTTTGCAGTTCTGCTCAATGGTGCTCCCAGTGATTACTTCCCGGCATCGAGAGGTCTGCGTCAGGGGGATCCTCTCTCCCCAGCTCTCTTTGTTATTGCTGCAGAAGTATTATCCAGGAACCTCAAAATCCTGGGTGATACTAATCGACGGTCATCTTATCACACTCCGATTGGGGGGCCGAGGATTTCTCATCTTGCTTATGCCGACGATGTCCTTATTTTTACTTCCGGCGACATTGGTGGTTTGCGGGCTTTGCAGCAGGTTCTCCTCCGTTATGAGGTGGTGTCGGGCCAGAAGATTAATTTCTCTAAATCTGCTCTTTACTCTGCGTCACCGTTGGATGAGTCGCGTGCGAGGACTATTTCAGATTTATTTGGCTTCCGCACGGGCTCGGTGCCATTTTCATACTTGGGATGTCCTTTATCTTGTGGGCGGAGGAATGCTTCTATGTTTTCCACTTTGCTGGACAAGATCCGTTCGAAGTTGGCTGGTTGGCACAACAAAATTTTGTCGCCAGGGGGTAAGCTTGTTCTGATTAAAAATGTTCTTTCTTCTGTCCCTATGTATACCTTGGCAGCTTGTTGTCCTCCCCGATCGGTGCTTCGGACGATTGAGAGGATGTTTGCAGCATTCTTTTGGGGAAGTAAAGACGGAATTGGTAAGCGCAGCTGGATGGCATGGCATTATGTTACACGTACTAAGTCGGAAGGGGGGTCTCGGGATCAAGCGTCTCTCTGATGTAATGGATGCTTTTTCGATGAAGCTGTGGTGGAAGATGCGGCATGGGGAGGGCCTCTGGGTGGATTTGTTGAAAGCCAAGTATTTTCGGCGGCGGCATCCTTGCGACGCCTTCTTGACTTCTAAGAGCTCGCATGTTTGGCGGCGTTTGCTTCGTGGACGGAGGTTAGCGGAGCCTCATATTTTCTTCAGACTTGGCCGTGGTTATGGTTCGGCTAGGTGTGAAGCGTGGCTCCCGGGGGGATTCCGTATTGGGCGATCGGCGGAGCGAGGCACCCGGAGGGGGTCGGCTGCTGCAGGGCGGGTGGCTCGGGGTCGACGACGTCAGGCCCAGGCGATGCACGCTGGGCCGACCGTTGCTACGGAGAGGGGGGAGGTGTTGGAGGGGGAGGCGGGTTTGGTAGGGGGGGCGGGTTTGGTAGGGGGGGGCGGGTGTGACGCATAGGGCGGCGGCGGCGGTGGCGCGAGGCCCGCTCCGTCGCTCTGCGAGACTGGCGGCAAGGATGGGAAGACCGGTGCAGCAGGTAGTGGTTATCCGGCCCCTATCTGAGCGTGGGCGGAAGATTCGGGATTCTAGAGCTCGGGATGCTGACAACGGGGGCCTTTCCATCCGGGATCTTTGGTCCGATACTGGATGGAACTTCCAGTTGATTTCCGATGTGTTTGGAGAGGAGGTTGGTCGGAGAATTTTGGCTGCTACTCTGCGTTGTACGTCAGATCCAGATGCCCTTGTTTGGGGGGAGAAGATGAGCTCGTTCTCTCTCGCTGCTGCTTGGCGAAGCTGTCGTCCTCGACATCCCACTTATCCGATTTTCTCTCATATTTGGGGGCTTTGCATTCCGGCGAAGTGGAGTATTCTGATGTGGCGTGCCTGTCACAATCGCCTCCCCACTGACGACAATATTCAGAGGATCGGTTTTCACCTGGCCTCCCGTTGCCATTGCTACCGGGTAGCTCAGGTTGAGACTACGGATCATATTTTGTTTCATGGGGATGTTGCCAGGAGGGTTTGGACATTCTTCAGTGGATTCCTTCGGGTTCGTCTTCAGCGGGACTTTAAGAACTTCCTCATGAGATGGTGGCGGGGACCAGGTAGTCACCTTAGGCGATCTTTATCGGGTGCTATTATTTGGGTTCTTTGGAAGAACCGGAATAAATTCAGGTATGAGGGGAGCGCTGTGGATGCTGATTTTTTGCTCCGGGAGGTGTCTCGACAGCTGCGGAAGTCTCTTTCTGGGTGTCGACATATTGGCTCTCTTCCGCACTGGGTTTAGTTGAGTGTGTTGTTCCGTTGTTTTAGTTGTTTTTGTGGGGCTGTCTCTGAGGTTGGATGTACTCATTACCCTCTTATTTTCAATAAAGACACCTTTTCCCCAAAAAAAAAAAAAAAAAAAAAAAAAAAAAAAAAAATATATATATATATATATATATATATATATATATATATATATATATATATATATATAAAAATATATATATATATATATGTATATATGTTTTTATTAAACCCAAACCCCAATCAATCTCTCCTTCCTCCTCTCCCCTCCGCTCACCCTGTACTCCCTTCCCGGCGAGCACCTCCGCGCCCAGGCACAGCAGCCCCGCCTCATGGTCGCCACGGCAACACCACCACCAAACACAAACGACAACAACATCAACAGAAAACAAAACCAAGGTACCCAACTTCTCTATTGGATTTCTCTCTCGATTCTAGTTCATTTTTAGATCCGTAAATTAATGTAGAAAGCCCACATGACCCTCTTCGAGATCCCCTAGGTAGATTTCGACATGGCCATCCAACTTGCTCGAAAAATCGAGACGAAGTTGGAGAAAAACCATTTTTCTGGAATATTAAAAACTGTTTTGAAACATCAACTTGTCGGCCACTTTTCTTTACGTATATTAAAATTTTGTAGAAACTAATTGAAGACAGTCAAAGACAACATAACCGAGATTGTAACGCACCTTTTGGATTCACTTTTCATCTAGTGTGTAAAAAGTTACACGTTGTTAAAGTTTCACGAAAAATTATAAATTCTATTTTTGAAAAATAGAAAAACACCCCAATACGGCATGCGTCCGACAAACCGGGCGACGTGGTCGCGCACTATACACATCGAAAGGCGCGTATGGATGTTGTCGACGTGTGGGAACTGACGGAACTCGATTTCGTTGCATATGCGCGACGAAATCAGTACGTATCCGTCGAGATACCCCCGTATCAACCTTTTGCAAGCATGGCCATAACTTCATGTACAGTCGTCAGATTGAGACGAAACTTGCGCCAACATGATTGTATTATTTTTCTGGTCCTGTATGCCATGTTTGGTACAATTCTGAGAAGGTTGACAGGGACGCTATTTTGGCGGGCCCACAATCCCACTCAACGGGCGATTTTGTGTACGGCCTACCGGAATCCAAAATTTGACATACCGTTGGGTTTGTCTCATCAAAACAAATCTGTAGACATGTAGTTTGACGACTTTAGAGATTGTAGATATTGGCACGTATTTTCGTGCAAAGCGGGTCCAACAGTGGATATCGTTTTGACCCGAAATTACGAATTTGCCCCTGTTTCAGAATTTGACTTTCGGACAGGCGTTTCCTAGGCATATCTTTTATTCCAAACTCGTTCGTGATATTTGTTGCAGCATCTCATCTGCGGGATTTAGCTTTTCTTGATTCGTTTATTTGACGATTTGAGCTACTGGATTATTCCCTTTTGCACATAACCTCAGGCAAGATACCTTGCCATTATACTATTTATATTCAGTCTGCATTTTATTACATATTACTGTTAATTATTTCCAGTTATTACAGTTCTTGATTTACTACATGTTCAGTGATTATTAGTTTACTTTGTTACTATCCTTTGATTGCATATGAACCTAGAGTTAGGGGACTACCGTTTGTAGTGTATTGTATATGCCTCGACACAGTTGTACCACGAGGATGTGTGAGACAAGTAGCATATAGAGGTCCTAGCGTATGGACTGATCCCTCTCGTGCATGCGTTAGGGCTAACTGCTAGTAGAGGCATGTTAGGAGACTTAGCAGTTAGTAGAGGTATATGAGACATGGATATGACTCTGTTAAGCATTGGGTGGGAAGAACAGTTTCTTAACGTATGGGTCACTTATGCACTTCCCTATTACCGGTTATCTCTGGTGGAGATACGATCCTGGATCCTGAGCACGTGAACAAGCCAGCTACGTATCGAACGGACTCCAGTCCGACTCGAATACGTAAACGCTGTCAAGGCTATGGTATACTGCCAAATCATGGTAAACAAATCTATATCTCAATCCACAATATGAATATGAAACATGAATGAACACTATGGGTCGTGGTCTGCAGCCCACTAGCATATATGTCCGATAAGACTCTAAAGGAAATAACAAGAGTTTAAACTGAATCAGGAAACATGATAAAGTAAGAAAGCACGAAAAGATAACAAACATAATTATGATACCTGAATCCCACAAGAGTCGCAAAATCCTTCGCCATCCAGAACTACTAGCTAACTCCATGCAATCGCTAAACCTGAGGAGATCATCGGGTCCTCAGAGGACATAGCAAGATACATAATGTTACGCCCCAAAACCAGAGTACTGGAGAGCGGAGGCAGACATAGCCAGCTACGTATAACGGAATGGAATTCACACCGCTATACGATCACGGCTGTCTAGATATGTGAGGGTTTCACTATAATCCATCAGTCTCTTAAGGTCATAGATAGCCTATTGTCTCAATCTCAACCAACTAATAATAGTTACAAGATGTCAGACCACCAAATACACAATAGTAAGACGTCCCATATATTACATATTCGGAATGGTCATGAAGCTAGTCGTTACAAAATGTGAGGACTAGCAAGAGTTCAGTCATACATGATCAACCCCCGGGACTTGTCAATCATGTTACAGCCCGTAGGCAGACAATAAGTAAAAGCTGCAATCGAGCTAACACTTGCTCTTCGGCTAAACGCCTCACACACACATGCCTACACAGTTCAGTATTTTGACCCACCCCTATGTTACACATAACCCTCACACACATACACCACTGTCATTTCCTGAACCCTGAGACTGCTTCCTAGTTAACCCATTCACTGTTTTTCCTAAGTAACCTGAGAACTGAGACCCTTGACACGTTTTTAGCTAACACATTCAAAACTGAATTCAATATTAAAATGCCATATTAGATTCGATCACAGGTGTGTATTAGCTTATTTTAATGATGGTCATGAATTGGTTGAGGCAACAAGGGTTGGACTGATACATAGTCCTGGATACTAGATTCTGAACCTTCATTCTTCTTAAACTGATTTTGAAAGTTCATTTTTCCATGTTAATCCATATACATTGTGCTAGTCATAGCTAGGTTGGTTCATGATTAGTTAGGATTTCAGTGAGGAATGTGAGTTGGTTGTTTTAACTATCATTTATCTCCCAATTTCCTGAGATTAGTTCTAATTCCTGTGGACACCACACATGTGAGTTATGTTAGCTAATAAGCTGTCATTTCATATATACCTGAGAATTAGTTCACTGATTTTTCCATTCAATTCACATTGACACTCACATGATACACCCTCACATGTATTTACACTAACTTGTTCCTAATTGACATATATACACTGATTTTTACTGCCATCACATACTCTCTAAACACACACCATGCTTACATGTCCACACCCTCACAGGTTTACACAAGCACCGTTTCCTATTCCTATTTGACACTCTTCAATTCCTGTTAACACATATATCACTCTATGTTTCACTCACTGCCACCTTAAACACTCGACACACACATGTCCCTCTCCATATCACTCTAGGCATATATATATATATATATATATATATATATATATATATATATATATATATATATATATATATATACATATATATCTATATGTGATATATATATATATCAATGTAGCTATATGTAAATGTGTGCTATCTATATTAAATTAAATAAATGTGTGAATGTGTGGTATGGTCTATGTATGATATAGAGATATGGCCTATGGCCTATATACAGGGCACATAGCCTATGGGTGTTTAGCCTATGGCTCATAACCTGTGTTTATGGCTTGAATGCCTAGTGGCTGTGTAGTTGACTTGTATAGCCTAGATGTGGTGTGTGCTTGCTAGAATAGGCTGGTTAGGCCTAGCGAGACTTGTTTGGCTTAGGTTTGACCTAGTTGACCTAGTTTGACTAGTCTAGTTGACTAGAGTTGACCAAGAGTTGACTTCGGTCTAGATTGACCTAGATTCATATAGAATGCATTGAATTGCATCTTATTATCATTTTAGACTTATAGTGACTTGTACTGTTCTATAGGAGACAGACACCACTCCTCGGACAGTAGATATTCTTTAGATACTCAGGATACAGGCGAGTACATTCTCTGACCATTTTATATCCTGTTAGAATTATTCTACTGCTTTAAATTACTTTACTTGATACTGTCACATTGGTCACACGGATTAGTACTATATGGATCCTTTCTTCAGATGTTATCCCTTCAGGAAGCATCGGATACTACATGTTCTGTACGTATCACATACATTGTGTATCACTATGCTTCATGGTTCATTGATCACTTGTGACATGTACTCTCATGATCACAGAGTCTTTCTTGAATCACCCATTTATGGGCTTTCCTAGAATCACCCATTTTTGGGCCTACCATGTATCACCCCTTGTGGGCCATTGCATGGATCATAACATAACCTGGCTGGATCCTTGTGTATTGATTGGGGGTACGGGAGAGTAGAAGTAGACATGTGAATAATATCCAAGTAGTGTAGCATCAGAATCTTTTCCGTAGTTTAGTATCAGAATCTCCTATGCCATTCACATATTTATATTGTACTCTGACTCACTAGCCACTGTTAGTTCTCTACTTATAGTAGATATTTCTATTACAGTTCTCTCTCTGTTTACATTCTGTACTTTCCTTCAGTTTCCTGTATCTTACTTTACTGCATGATTATATTTTCTAACCTGCTATGAACTGTTGAGATATATTGTGCTCGCTTCGTCCTGATTGGGCACCGTTGAATGTTTACAGAGGACGAGGATGAGGCTGGTGTTGACACCTTCTATGGGACAGCCCTAGACGACACTTATGAGCTGGACTCTCAGGAGGACCCAGCTCTAGCTGATGACATTACCCCTACTGCCTAGACTAGTTTAGTTAGGCTTATCTTACTTATGTTGTCTTGGGACTAGTTTAGTTAGGCTCTATTTCTGTCATTGAGATCTGGATTGTATATATTCTTTCATACTCTATAGTTGAGACCTTGTATTCTGGATGTTTGCTGAGATGCTATATTAGACTCTTCTGATCATCTGTATTTCATTTGAGTTCTATATCATATCGTGCTTCTTCTTCCTTAGTTGTGATTGAGTTTATTTTCTGCTATGTCACCCCCATTCGGGGAGTATAAACTGCTTAGCATTATATTATTAGATGTTGTGACCTAGGACAGCATTCTACCGCCGACACTGCGGCGTAGGCTGGATGTACCCACTTCTCGTGCCCTTACTCTAGGGTGCGGGTCGTGACAACCCGTCCACAGAGAAAAGATGGAGGTCGCTAACCTTCCACCTCCCCGAGACCAGGCTGCTGATCTAGTACCCCTTACCACATCACGGTGGGAGATTATATGGGTCCATCCGGACTTGGTACCTGAGGTGACTCAGTCCGTACCTTCCTCCACCAGCAAGAAGAAGAATGGGAAAGTCAAATCATGCCGCACAATCTCGGCAGAGGTCGAAGAAGCTACTGCTGTTGTTACCCGCTCCGGTGCACAAACCCAACCTCCACCGGGTAACTCGGCTGAAGACCATCAGCCGACAGCTGCTGATGCTCCAGGACCTTCGCCGCCTTCGACGACCGACAAGCATAGGCCGAAGGAGACTCGCTTCGACAAACCGCTCCGAAGAGAGACGCCTCATGGGCTGGAGAGGCCATACAACTTTGACATCTTGGCATAATTGGCCAACACACCGGCCAAATTATCGCTATACGAACTCCTGAGACTCTCCAAGGACGTTCACGTCGCGCTGAGCGCGCTGAGCGAAGCACTCCATAACGCCGACGCATATCTGGCTCAGTCCAATCTCACCGGGGAAAGCTCGCCTACATATCTCCAGGACAGCACTTACACAGGCGCAATGCCCAACATCGTCTTCACTCCGCAGGATATGCTTATCAAAACCAACCTGCACGATCGCCCTCTGTATTATACTGGGTATATTGGCTATATCAAGGTCGATCGAATGCATATTGACCCCAGTTCTTCCATAACCATCATCCCGAAGAGCCTACTACATCATCTGTGCATCCCAATGCATCGCCTGATGCCAACTAGCACCAACATCAGCGGTTTCAATTCAGACAGAAGCTATCCGATCGGAAAAATTCGCTTGAAGTGCCAAATCGGCAACCTTCAGTCAGAAGTGACCTGTTATGTCATATATGCGGATACTTCCTACAATATTCTCCTGGGGCATCATTGGATACACGATTAGATGATCGTGCCCTCCACACTGCACCGGTGCTTCAAGTACGTCGACAAGCATGGCTTCGTAAGGACAAAATTTGTCGACATCGATCCCTTTAAAGGGGTCGAATTCTACTACTCAGATTCATGCTTGTACGAGAAGTCGAGAAAGCATCTTGTCGAAGGAGATACTCAAGCTCAAAATGCGGCAGCAACTGGATCAGAAGAACCTCTGACGATCCACCTCCAAGCCCGCAAACCTGGCACAACTGTGCCCCTTACAGCCACTCTGCGTAAGGACGCAATCAGCCTCTCTGCACAGGAGGAGTAGATGATAATCCGACTACCAAGGTCTGGCCAAGCACCAAGACCCATGACAGAGCCACTGACAATCAGGCTGCCTAGAGCTAGCCAACAACAAACAGAGGAGCCCAATCCCCCTGTCAAGCCGATGACGATTCGTCTTCCCAGAAGGAATCGCCAGCCGAGCACTAAGCCGAGGACTGCTAGCCAGCCAACAACTCCCCGTTCAGTACCGAGCACCAAACTGGGGGTGGCTAGTACGCCAATGACTCCACGTTCTGCTCCACCCATAGAGCCCCTGATGATTAAGCTGCCTAAGTCATCCTTTCAGTCTTCACAGGGGGTAGCTGAAGAAGAGTCAGAACTGGCCAAGTATGTGGCTGCTTACACTGATGTGCCATCCGCAAATGATGTAATCCTACTAAAAAAGATACCTTATTTCATCAATAAAGGGCTATCTTTGAATTATCTCGAGCTTAATAACCTTTGTACAATGTATGCTATAGAACACGGTAAGGGCACTCACCTGCACACACATGTAACAAATGTCTACACCGCAAACCAACTTACTCCAGTGGAAGATGCTTACCGCATAATCGAGAGAGAGGATCATCCAATCATCTTCGGCCGGAAGAATGACCCACAACCCTTTAGGGTTGAAGAAATTGATCTCGAACTCGACACCGGGAGATTGCCCCTTTATCTGTATAGTTCCCAATCCAAGTACTTCATGCAAAAACAAGGGTATAATCTGGAAACTACACCAGGCTTAAACTACGGTACTGGACGGCGGTTACCCTTATAATTGCCGATCCCGACTGGGAAACCACGAGACTATTACAACAAAACCAGATATGGGCTGGGTTATGTTACACCGGCAACAACCCCTGAAAGCTCAGACAAAGAATGCGACTGGCATTCACACTCAACCGAATCACCCACTTCCGATTCAGATGTCAGCATTGGAAACATGCTCAGGCAAGTCTGGTCCGTCAATATGGCATTTACCGACGCCTACGAAGAAGATGAAGACATTCCTGAACTTCTTGAGTTAGAGCCATGGGCACAACAACTAGATGCGCAATGGAAGAAGCGGTTCGAACAGAGAGAGCCTCCCACCGAGGATGAGGTGGTGCAAGTTAATCTCGGTGATGAATCCGCTCCAAAGCCCATCTTCGTCAGTAAGAGTCTGACAAACGAAGAGCGAGAATCGCTACTGCAACTCGTCAAAGAATACATCGACGTGTTCGCTTAGAGCTACGAAGACATGCCAGGACTGAACCCCGAGGTTGCATTTCACAAACTCAGCATCCGTCTGGACACAAAACTGGTCAAACAACAGCAACGACGGTTCCGCCCCGACATCATGAATGCCATTGAAGCTGAGGTCAATAAACTGATAGCCAGCGGCTTCATCCGTGAGGAACAACATCCAGACTGGGTCGCCAACATAGTACTAGTCCTCAAGAAGAGCGAAAAGATTCGAATCTGCATCGACTTTTGCAATATAAATGAGGCGTGTCCTAAGGATGAGTTCCCTCTCCCTATCACAGACATCATGATCGACAACACCTGCGGCTTTGAGCGTATGTCATTTATGGATGGTTTCTCGGGGTACAACCAAATCAAGATGTTCCCTGATGACAAAAAGAATACATCATTCCGAACACCAATTGGCACATACTGCTACACAGTCATGCCTTTCGGTTTAAAGAATACTGGCGCCACCTATCAAAGAGCTATGAGCATCATCTTTAGAGACCACCTGTGCAAGACAGTGGAATGCTACGTCGACGACATCTCCGTCAAGAGCCGCTCTAAAGAAGATCATCTGCATGATCTGAGGACAGTGTTCGACCTGATGTGAACACACAATTTGAAGATGAATCCCACAAAATCATTCTTGGGCGTATCTAACGGAAAGTTTTTGGGTTTCATTATTACTTCCCAGGGTATCCACATAGACCCTGAGAAGATGAAGGCAATCATGGAGATGGGTCCCCCGAGAAATCTTCGTGAACTCCGAGGCCTTCAAGGAAGGTTGGCCTATATCAGGAGGTTTATCTCTAACATCTCCGGACGATGTCAGCCATTCACCCACCTCATGAAGAAGGGCGTTTCATTCGTATGGGATGAAGAATGCCAGCGCGCCTTCGACAGCATCAAAGAATATCTGACGAACCCTCCAGTCCTGGTAGCCACGGTTGCTGGAAGACCATTCCTGCTCTATGTACGAGCAATGGAACATTCTCTCGGTGCTTTGCTAGCACAAAACAACGATGCAGGTCATGAGAAAGCCATATATTACCTCAGCCGAATGATGATGGTGCCGGAGCATCGATACACTGCCGTGGAGAAAGAGTGTCTTGCTCTGGTTTTCGCCATTCAGAAGATGCGACACTACGTCACGGGATAAACCATCCATGTCGTATCAAGAGTTAACCCCCTCAGGGTCCTCATGACCAAACCAGGTGCACTCAGCTCTCGCCTCGCTACCTGGGCAATTTTATTGTCTCCCTACCACATGATTTTCGTCCCACAGAAGGCTGTTAAGGGTCAAGCTCTGGCAGACTTTTTAGCAGCTCATCCAAGTTCGAAGTCAACCAGAATAGACGTAAAGATTCCAGATGAGGTCGCCAATTCAAATGTGGCCTCCCATGATACCGTATGACGAATGTTCTTTGACGGTGCTTCTAGAACTGGGCCCAAGGGCAACATCGTTGCTGGAGTCGGAGTAGTAGTGCTGATTTCTCCCACCGGGCTAGTAATCAATCGGGCTTATTCCCTCACGGAGCCCTGTTCGAACAATGTGTCAGAGTACAATGCTTTGGTCATTGGCCTCCGACTTACGAAGGAGCTGGGGGGAGAGTACCTTGAAGCATACGGCGATTCGCAGCTAATCGTTAACCAGATCCGGGGCTCATACAAAGTACGTCATGAAGACATGATCCCCTATCACCAAATAGCGATTGACATCATCTCGTCCTAGGAAGGGTTCTTCATAGAATACGTTCCCAGGCTCCAGAACATTGAAGCCGATGCCCTAGCAGGCCTGGCCGCTTCCCTAGCAGTACCGAATCATGATCATCATCTGGTTGACATCATAGGCCGTGAGTTGGTCTGTCCCAGGAATAATGTTCAATGTGTCGAGAGTTACTCTGCACTAACAGTTGACGAAGCACCAGACTGGAGACAACCATTCGTTGACTTCGTAGTCTACGATATCCTGCCAGAGAATCCGAAGGAAGCCACTTCTATCAGAAGACGTTCCCTCAGATTCTTCTACGATACAGAGACGAAAATGCTATATCGGCAATCATATGATGGATTACTGCTTCGATGTCTGTCAAATACAGAAGCCAAAGAAGCCGTGCGTGAAGCTCATGATGGCATCTGTGGGGTCCATCAGCCTGGCCCGAAATTACAAGATCGTCTTCGCCGAATGGGCTATTACTGGCCCACGATGCTTTCAGATGCAATAGACTATGCACGAAAATGCAAAGCCTGTCAAGTCCACGCAGGTTTCATCCACCAGCCATCCGAGTTTCTACATCTGACGGTAGCATCCTGGCCATTCAAAGCATAGGGAATGGACATCATTGGTCCGATCACTCCACCTTCGTCCAGAGGACATCGCTTCATACTCGCAATCACAGATTACTTCTCCAAATGGGCGAAGGCTGTTCCGCTGGCAGAAGTGAAGACTTCAAACGTGATCAGCTTCCTCAAGCATCACGTCATCTATCGCTTTAGACTGCCCCGAAGGATCATCCATGATAATGGTCCGCAGTTCGTAAGCCACGCTTTCTATCGATTTTGTGACAAATACCGAATCCAGAATATTGCTTCAACACCGTACAACCCGGCGGCTAACGGTCTGGCTAAAGCATTCAACAAAACAATCATCAAGCTTCTCAAGAAGTTCGTGTCATCAAACAAACACAACTGGAATGAAAAGCTCGACGAATGCTTATGGGCGTACCATACTACAGTCCGGACTGCCACCGGGAACACACCATTCTCTCTGGTATACGGAAGTGAGGCAATTCTTCCACTGGAGACTCAAATCCCCTCACTCCGTGTCGCTCTCACCTACCGATTGATGATAGATGATAATCACCATCGCCGACTACAAGAGCTGGAGGCCCTAGATGAGAAGCGCCTGTTAGCTCAACAACGAATCGAGCTGTACCAAGCACGTATCTCCGGAGCCTTCAACAAAAAGGTTAAAATCAGAACATTCCAAGTGGGCGATCTTGTTCTGGCAGTTCGGAGGCCGATGGTTATGACTAACAAAACCGCCGGCAAGTTCCAGCCAAAGTGGGAAGGCCCGTTCATCATCGATGCTGTATTCTCCAATGGAGCTTACCGTCTCGCAAAAGAAAACGGAGACTTGCTTATGTTGCCCATCAACGGCAAGTTCCTAAAGAAGTATTACGTCTGAAACGACATCTTCCAGGGTGTTGAGTTATGTACCCTCTGGTACCGCTGAACTCATGTCCCGCCTTCAAATCTGCCAAAGTGATGAGTTACGTACCTTCTGGTACCGCTGAACTCACGTCCCGCCTTCAAATCTGCCTAAGTGATGAGTTACGTACCCTCTGGTACTACTGAACTCACATCCCGACTTCAAATCTTCCAAAGTGATGAGTTACGTACCCTCTGGTACCGCTGAACTCACATTCCGGCTCCAAATTTCCCATAATATTGAGTTATGTACCCTCTCGTACCGCTGAACTTACATTATGATCCCAAATCTCCAGATTGTCGAGTTATGTACCCGCAGGTACCGCTGAACTTACGCTCTGGTCACTACACATGAATCTATATCGCGTCTTTTAGGTAATAAGTTATGTATGGTTATACCTCTGAACTTTCTTCTTGAAAGAGCTCCCTCCTTATGATCCAATACCCGCACTTTCAGTGCACAAAAAGGGTAACAGATCCACAAATTTTCCGAAATAACCACGTCGATGTTACCTCTGAGTTGTTTCCTTTCCATCAAAAACAAACTGCCCCTAGCATAAAACTTCCACGTCATCATTACCTTTGAGTTGTTCTATGTACCCTTCATGGAGCCCACTCCTGCCATGTCCTTATTACCTCCGAGTGGGAAGGCTCCATTAAAGAAACCCTCATACTTACCACGTCCTCATTACCTCTGAGTAAGTATGTTGTTTTTCTCTCTCGTTTTATTATCCGTATCCGGAACCAGGGTACGCCAAGGATAATAGGTCCACAAAAAATCTCTCAAAAAATAGAGCAAATGTATTCTGTTCATTCAAAATCAGTTACATTGACATGACTACATCTCATGAGCAAACCAGAAAAGTTCTCTATCGTTTTATTCAGACAAGAAGAAAAAAGATTACATTGATGTCCAAAAGAAGCAAACACAAACTACAGCTAAAGACAGACAAAAATATCAAGACAAAAGACGAACATTCATAGGAGCCCATGGATCCTAGTTGTGGGGCGCATATACCAATCCCTCAACCATTTTCATATGAAGGATCTATTTGAGTAAGATCATCGTCCGAAGCAGGAGGGTCAGAACTCCCGATACTACCACCTTCAGACTGGGGCTCCTCTTTTACAGCAACTTCAATGTTGGGAGTGTTTCCCTCCCCTATAGGCACCAGCTCTTCTTTTTGTTCCTCCATTTTTGGCATCACCTCCTCCTTAACGAGCGATGGCTCTTGTTTGATGAAAGGAGGCAACAACTCTTCCTTCACAACGATCTCAGCCTTCGGGAGGGATGCTGCAAGAATCAAAGGTAAAAGAAATAAAGTTAAGAAGATAGTCAGGGCATTATGCGGCCCAGTCCAGACGAGCTTATGCAGTCCTGTTTGAGGGGGCTTCATGCGGTTCGATTCAGAGGGACTTATGCAGCTCTGTTCGAAGGGTCATTATGCGGTTCAGTTTGTGATGTATTTATGCGGCTACTAGACAACTCCCATGCGGCTCGGACATGAGGCATACCCCCATGCGGCTCGGATATAGGATGCACATGCGGCCCATATAATTTGACTAGTTCAATGAAGACGAGGGACGCATTAAAGGCTTATGCATAAAGCATGCAACAAAGCCATCTTTGTTAGGGTTTCGGGGTAAACTTCAGGCGCCGTGGCTGACGAAGAAGCCACTCCCTTACCCTTTGCCGCGGCTTTGGAAGACTTGGGGGCCATTGTTGATTGACGGGCGGAGAGGGAAGACGAAGACAGCAACTTAGGGCAAGAAGAGTTGAAGACAGAAGAAAGCAAAGAAGTCTCTTTGTTCAAAAAATGCTCCTATTTATAGACAGAAGGAGGGGGGACGCTTCGATCTGCGTGCTGCATAAAAACAAAATCGACTCTTCGGTCATCGAGGAAAATCCGAATATTTAAAACTGACCCTTGGGATCCTGCCCCAAAAGGCATCTTTAAATCCAAAGCAAACCAAGAGTAATTAATGAGACCTACACGTGGTAGGAGACGCACCCGTGGCAGGAAGTCTATGCGGCCAGACAGTCCATGCGGCTAGGAAGTCCATGCGGCTAGGAAATCCATGCGGCTAGGAAGTCCATGCGGCTAGAACATCCTATGCGGCCAGAAGAGTTTACATAGCCATGCTTCTTATTCAAAGTATTTCAATTTTGCAAATTGAAAACTTTGAAGGGGGTCTTGTAGAAGCATGGAAAAGAATAAGAAAAGCCCATACGGCCTCAGACAGAAAGAGCCTCATGCGGCTCAGGAATCCATTAGAAATTCATGTGGTTCAAAATTCCTTCAGAGCCTCATACGGCTCGGATAGCTCCATGCGGCTCAGGAAGGAGCCACGTGGCCCTAAGCAGTTTGCCTCTATAGCTAGCCATAAAGCAACTGCCTCATAAAATGCCTTGATGACAGCTCTGACAGAAAGACGAAGTGACAACTCTGACATAAAACTGAAATGATAGCTCTGACATGATGGCGTGCTCCTAGAGAAAAGAAAAAAAATCTTTTATATAGCTGGCATGATCCGCCAAGTCCCAAAGCTCCCTATGCGGATGCCATCTTCATGCGGTTGCCCTCTTCATGCGGCTGCCATCTTCATGCTGCTGCCATCTTCATGCGGCTGTCTCCTTCATGCGGCTGCCTACTTCATGCGGCTGTCTCCTTCATGCGGCTGCCTACTTCATGCGGTTGTCTCCTTCATGCGGCTGCCTCCTTCATGCGGCTGCCTCCTTCACGAGGCTGCCACCTTCATACGGCTGCTACCTTCATACGGCTAGGATCGTGGGGGCCACCCGTATGTGGTTCACTTAGAGACCGCACTCATGCGGCTCTGTCAGGACATCCTACTCACGACAGTTGAGACACGTGGCGGTCCTCACGACAGTTGAGACACATGGCGGTCTTATCCCCTCGGAGTTATGGCTGCTAACAAATCATAACAACCCATATTTGTTACAATCATCATAATTACCCGGTTCAAATCAGATTTATTTCAATTAAACAGATTGAACACGTGTCGGGAGATCCGAGCCTGTCATGACAAAACATGAAGATTCGTGGCAATTAGCATTAATTGTCCATACGGATTTGGTGCAATCAAAAATTAACTGCTCAGATGTGATGTAATCAAGATTAATGGTCCAGATTATTGGCCGTCGACTTTTCAAGGGGCAAGCATTGTAAACCCTAATGATCACACCCCACTTCTATAAATAGCAAGGTGCCATTTCCTTGTAAAAGAGATTCTCTCCACCCGGCTGGACACACAGAGAGACAAAGGCACGCACAGAAGAGTCTTTCCACACATCCCGAGAGCATTTCTTCATCAGAGCCAAGGCTACGTCCGATCGTCCAAGGAGTAAGGCAGAGCTACCGTCGCTTTCCCGAGCCTCTATCGTCACCCTCCAGAATCAAAAATAAACAATCGTACTTAGATTGTTGTACCTAGGTTTTCATTCCTAGGCTTTCTTTGTGTGAGCGAGTTTGTATTGTGAGTCAAGTTCAGTCTTACTATAAAATTGTTCTGCACTTTTACAATCAATGGCAAACAATATACTAGCAGGCATGATATACAAATCATATATAAATAATCAACTAGTAAAACTATATAATAATATAATATACATAAAAATAAACTGTAGAGGGAGGCAAGGTATCTTGCTTGGAGGTTGCACACAGATCCAACAAAAATACAGTCAGCTGCCAAGCCATGAAGTCCAAGTCCTCACAACTATCTCCGAAAGCTGAAACAGACATTACCAACATTCTCAAAATAGTCAAATTAGCTAGGATTGCCTGTCCTCAAGTCCAATTCTGGACACAGGGGCAAAACGGTAATTTCGGGCCAAAATGGTGTCCGCCGTTGGACCCGTTTTGCACCGAAAAATATGTCAGAGTCAGTGGTCTCTAAAATCGTCAAACCACATGTATATGAATTCGTTTTGATGATACAAACCCAACGGTATGTCCAGTTTTGGATTCCGGTTGGCCGTGCACAAAATCGCCCGTTGAATCGGACTATGGGGCCCGCGAAACGACGATCCGATCAACTGTCTCAGAATTAGACCAAACTTGGCATACAGGACCAGAAAAATGATACGGTCCTGTTGGCACAAGTTTCGTCTCGATCTGACGAGCGTGCACAAAGTAATTAGGGAATTTGCACAGAGGCCAATACGGTGAATTTCGACGGATACGTATCAAATTCGTCACGCACACGCGACCAATTTGAATTCCGTCAAAGCCCACACGACCACGAAGCCGTTACGCACCTTTCGATGCTTTCGGTTCATGACCAAGTCGCCCGGTTTGGCGGTACGCACGTGGTATCGGGGGGTTTTCTAATTTTTGGAAACAGATTTTTCTGTAACTTCGGGATTCGATTTCTCGACACGTAGTCGACGAAATCAAGTTCTGTAAAAAGGGATTCGAAGCCCTATAGGTTGTCTAGGACTGTCATTAAATAGTTTTTGAGATCTGTGAATAGGTTGGCCACGAACTGCCTTCTAAGTTGGGGTTCTGGGTTAACTTACGTTCTGTTTTCGAACAAGTGTTTCGCCAGTTTTGTTGTCGATTTCCTGGACGATCTAGCGCATCTACGAATAAAGTAATTGAAAGAAATTACAGCCCTATAGGTTGTGAGCATACCCGTGAAAATAGATCCGATTTGGTTGACCATGCGTCGAGAAACCCTGTCGCAAAGTCTCCCGTAAAGCTACTGTTTTTGTCGCTGCGACCTGTTGCTATGCAGAGGCTTTTGCCGCCTCGCTGCCGTGCCTGGTCGGCTGGAGGTCCTGCGGCGGCGCGCGCTCGTGTGGGAGGGGGTGCGCCAGGTGGTTGGCGGCGCTAGGGTTCGTGCGTCCCTCTCGATATCTCTCTCGATGTCTTTCCCTATTTGTACGCATATATACAGAGAACCGAACAGAGGCTCGGGCTGGCCTTGGCTTCCTGGTGGTTAGGCCTTGTTAGGCTGGCTGGGCTGTGCTGGTGGGCCGTTGGGCTGGCCCAAGTCGCTACTGCCCCTATATAGTTAATTATATATATATAGCTAAATATTTATATCTATATATCCATATACTTATAAATCTATATATATCTATACATATATACGTATATTCCTATATATGCATAAATACGAATATCCACACACACACACACACACACACACACACACACACACACAGATATATATATATATATATATATATATATATATATATATATATATATATATATATATATATATATATATATATATATATATATATATATAAATACCTATATATGTATACATGTGCATATATACATATATATATTCACACACATATTCCTATATATTATACATACACACATATATATAATATATTTATATATACATGCAAATATACATATATAATATACATTTATATATACATACACACATTTAATATATATCTATTTTTATATACACACACATATATATATATATATATATATATATATATTATATATATATATATATATATATATATATATATATATATATATATATATATATATATATATCTATATTTACACACATCCATATACATATATACCTCATATATTTATATACCAATAAATACTCAATTAACAAGTAATAATACCTAATAGCAATAATATATTTATTTAACCACCACGGAATAATAAAATAATACTAAAATAATTAAATGGTGGTTTGGTGAATCTATGCTGTTCACCTTTGTTTGGGTCCAAACAATTGTACAAACATCGTAAACAATATTTAACAATAAAATACCAGTTTTGTACAAATATTCAAATAGTTAAAAAATGTACCTCAACACCTAAAATATTTTAGGGAAAATTTGTACACACATGAAATATGACTACATGGCCGTCCCTGGTCTCACTGCATGCCCACATAGGCTTGGATTCGGTTCAGGCTCAGCTCGGGCTAAATCGACACAAACGGGTCTCCTACAAGTCAATAAATATAATAATAATTAATTAAACTTATTTATAATGGTCATGCTATAACTTGGCCTAGTTTTCCTAGTTAGGACACTCCTATGGCTCGGTATTCCCCTACCATGGCTAAACATTAGTCAATGTATGCCACTGCACTATCCGTACCATGATTCCTAGTCGTCTGGTACTTCAAAACTCAACCATGGCTAAAATTATCTACCGTAAAAACTAACTAAATAATTATTTATAAAAATTCTAAAATCACCATTTAAATCAAATAAATAATAAAAAATATTTGAAAATTTTTGGGAAGGGAGGCTACAAATCTACCCGCCTTAAAAATAATTTCGTCCTCGAAATTCTAGTTCATAACTATTTCTTAAAATTTTAAAGTCCACTATTACCTTAATCTCCTCAATTTAATTCCTCAAAAATATTTTATAACCTTCTCTAGTCATTTCGTAACTACGAAACTTTGAGGACTTCTAACCACCTTTGGTCACACTATTCCTCAAAATACGATCACTAAAGTCTTATGGTCTTCTAACTAGTTGCTAACAATTCTACCGGCAAATATCCAGGCATACGGCATCTATACTCCCTCATATCTATAAACAACCAAATATTTAATAGTCAAGCAATATTATACAATAACTTAGGAATCTCTGATGAATCTTGGACAGTACGATCGTTCGTCACCTCGAAATAAAAGGGACGAGAATCAATGGTACGGAAAGCAAGGAAGTATAATCGAGAGCAATTTTGGAGTTTTTAAGGACGTAGAGAATTTCTAGGAGAATTTTCAAGGCAGCATGGATTGAGATTTCTAAGGGTTTAGTCAAATGTACAGGCTCGTATCAGTACAGTTACGTAACCGATACGATATGCTCTGACCTGCATGGGCCACCAAAAAAACTTGTCACGACCTGCACCCGCTTTTCGGACGCAAGTTCGTGAGCAAGCCAGCTACCCGTCAAGCAGACTCTAGCCCGACTCGAATACGTAAACGCTGTCAAGGCTATGGTATACTGCCAAATAATGGAAAACAAATCTATATCTTAATCCACAATAAGAGTATAAAACATGAATGAACACTATGGGTCGTGGTCTGCAGCCCACTAGCATATATGTCCGATAAGACTCTAAAAAAAATAACAAGAGTCTAAACTGAATCAAGAATCAGGATATCTCATGATAATGAAGAAAAGCAAGAGCGGATAATAAACACAATAAAGATACCTGAATCCCGCAAGCGTATCATCACGTCTGCCATCCAGAGCTGCTAACTAACTCCACGCAATAACTAACCTGAAGAGATCATCAGGTCCTCAGGGGACATAGCAAGATACATAAAAACATGCCTATCTAGCAGTTTATCATGCAATAAAGAAAATACAGGAAATAATGGAAAAAGACCAATCAGCACGAAAACATGACTATACACGACTGGAAGAACCACAACGCCTAAACGAACTGCCAGAGAAGAACAAGAGAACACGATATCACGATGTCAATGGATAACCAATCGAATACTCAAACCCTCCCCCCTAGAGTGGACTCGCAGGTTTGAACAACTACTAGCCCTCGCCCCTAGTGTGGACTCGCAGGCTAGCATCACTCTCGTCCCTAGTGTGGACTCGCAGGTGTGAACTATATACTACTAACCCTCGTCCCTGGTGTGGACTCGCAGGCTAGCATCACCCTCGCCCCTAATGTGGACTCGCAGGTGTGGACAGATAACTACTAACCCTCGTCCCTAATGTGACCTCGCAGGTTAGCTTAACTACTAACCCTCACCCCTGATATGGACTCGCAGGTTAGCTTAACTACTAACCCTTACCCCTAATGTGGACTCGCAGGTTAGCTTCAAGATTTCAAGACAAGGAGGTAAAGCAGTTCCGATGTGACTTATTCATCCTATGACACGATGCAACTCAGTCCAAGTACAAGTGATGACACGACACGACCCAATCACGATACATGAGAAAACCAATCCAATATGAACTATAAAGTTAACTATGAACAAAAACTATATATACGTATTTCCAATATGAACTACAAAGCTAATTATAAACAAGGCTATATATATATACTAGCAGGCATGATATACAAATCACATATAAATAATCAACTAGTAAAACTATATAATAATATAAATATGCTTGTAAATAAACTGTAGAGGGAGGCAAGGTATCTTGCCTGGAGGTTGCACGCAGATCCAACAAAAATACAGTCAACTGCCAAGCCATGAAGTCCAAGTCCTCACAACTGTCTCCGAAAGCTGAAACAGATATTGCCAACATTCTCAAAATAGTCAAATTAGCTAGGATTGCCTGTCCTTAAATCCAATTCTGGATACAGGGGCAAAATGGTAATTTCGGGCCAAAACGGTGTCCGCCGTTGGAACTATTTTGCACCGAAAAACGTGACAGAGTCAATGGTCTCTAAAGTCGTCAAACTATATATCTACGAATTCGTTTTGATGATACGAACCCAATGGTATGTCCAGTTTTGGATTCCGGTAGGCCGTGCACAAAATCGCCCGTTGAATCGGACCGTGGGGCCCGCAAAACGGCAATCCGATCAACTGTCTCAAAATCGGACCAAACTTGGCATACAGGACCAGAAAAACGATACGGTCCTATTGACGTAAGTTTCGCCTCGATCTGACGAGCGTGTACAAAGTAATTAGAGAATTTGCACAGAGGCCGATACGGTGAATTTTGACGGATACGTATCAAATTCGTTGTGCACAGGTGACCAATTTGAATTCCGTCAAAGCCCACACGACCACGAAGCCGTTACGCACCTTTCGATGCTTTCGGTTCGCGACCAAGTCGCCCAATTTGACGGGACGCACGTGGTATCGGGGGGTTTTCTAAGTTTTGGAAACAGATTTTTCTGTAACTTCGGGATTCTATTTCTCGACAAGTAGTCGACGAAATCAAGTTCTATAAAAAGGGATTCGAAGCCCTATAGGTTGTCTAGGATTGTCATTAAATAGTTTTTGAGATCTGTTAATAGGTTGGCCACGAACTGCCTTCTAAGTTGGGGTTCTGGGTTAACTTACGTTCTGTTTTCGAACAAGTGTTTCGCCAGTTTTGGCGTCGATTTCCTGGCCGATCTAGCGCATCTACGAATAAAGTAATTAAAAGAAATTATAGCCCTATAGGTTGTGAGCATACCCGTGAAAATAGATCCGAATTTGGTTGACCACGCGTCGAGAAACCTTGTCGCGAAGTCTCCCGCAAAGCTACTGTTGTTGTCGCTGCGACCTGTTGGTCTGCAGAGGCTGTTGCCGCCTCGCCGCCGTGCCTGGCCGGCTGGAGGTCCTGTAAAATCGCTAAATTTTTACTATTTTTTTAATTAAATTTGGTACTGATTTAAAATTTTATATTGTACGTTGCGTAGTCGTATTGTACGTCGCGCACGAAATTTTATTTTTCTTGCTCGTCGAGTGCGAATATGTGCGAGCGTACATATTTTAGAAAAACATTTTTCTATTTTATTATACACTTTCAAAATATTATATAATTATTATCCTTGCTATAAAAATCCTTTTGTTTTTAGCAGTTATTAATCATAAATAATATATTATTGTATACTAGGAAAAGCATAATCATGTATGCAGTAATTGTGCTTACATATATATATTTCATAAATATTTATTAAATTCATTTGTATATAATAATGTATTTTTGAAATTATTATTATAGTATTTTTGGAAAAACATATTTTGAAATTTTATGGCAATTTAAATCTTGATTTGGATTTATGGATTTATTTAAATAGTTAAATATTTGAAATTTGATTTATCCTATTTGATTTTTAAAATAAAATTTTAATTTGATTTAAATTGGCTTTGTATTTGGATTTGGATTGATTGCTTTTAAATTAAAACTACGAATTATCTATTTTGGGGTTTAAACTACTCCTAATACTTATCCAATTAGGAATTCCCACATCCTATAAATATACAGGTACTCCTCCAATTCATTATTCATCCACAACAATTTTCTCCATAAATCTACGTGCATCATATCTTTGTCCATCTAAATTCTTACTCCATATTCTATATATACATTATCGTCTCTTCCGTGTCGTACACACCCCGACATCATCAAAATCCTAACCTAACCCTATTCTAAAACCCCCGCCTTCCGCAACAGCCAGAACTCAACCACCACTGCCATCACCATCGACCACCATAACACCCCGACTCCCCGAGCCATCGAAAACATTATCAACACCACCAACCCAGCCCCTTCCTCACCACCCTAACGGCAGCCACCCTGTCCGACCATCCCCGCCGGTGACAACCACCGTCTTCCAAACCATCCACAGACCCACAAGCCACACCTAGCCACCTTCGCCACAATCTGCCGCCGATCCCGCCTTTTCAGCCACCGTCACCGCCTACCAAACCACCACCACGACCGCCATCACCACCTTCGCCACCATCACCACTCGCCGTGGCCGTCGTCACAACCAGCCCACACCACCACGACCGAGCCCTCCGGCCAAACCAACACCGCCAGCCCCTTCACAACAGCCACCCGCTGCCACCACCATCCCCGGCATCATCATCATACCCCTGTCACCACCGCACACCACAGACTAGACGACCACCGCCACCACTCCGATCACACCCACAAATAAAAAAAATATAATCCAAAAACTCTAAACCTAACCTAACCGCCGGCCGGATCCGCCGTCGCCACCGCGTCGGCGAGCGAGCCGCCCGTCCACCGATCCATCAACGCCGCGCCCGCTCTTCCACCTCGCTCTCAGACCCGACCCTCCGCTCGCCGATCCACCACCGTGCCCAGCCGAACCCCCTACTTCCTCTCCGCCAAACCCGCCTGAGCCGTACCCGACCGACCCTCAGCCGTCTCCACCCTTACCTTCTCTGTCGGAGTCATGCCCGACCAGTCGCCGGCGTGGATCTCACCGCCGACGAGCCCCAAAATCCTCCGCCGCTCCTCTCCCTTTCTCCTCCGTAGCCCGGCCGCAGCTCCGCCCCTTCTTCCTTCCGACCTCTCCGCACAGCTCCGCCGTACCCCTCGTGCGCCGCCCTTTTTTATCCCATTCGCCGTCGCCGTCGCCGTGGCCGCCGCCCCTTGCGCCAAGCGCCGCCGCACGACCCCACCGCTAGCAGCGCGTCCCCGTATCGGCGAGCGCGCCGACCGGCGACAGATCCAGCATCGCTCTCCTCCTCCGCTCCGCCCTCTTTCCCTTCTCTCTCCGCCACGCATGTACCACTCCCTCCGCTCCACTCTCTCTCTCAGCTTCTCTCTCTCTAAATATTTTTCCAAAACTTTGCTTCTGTGGTCTTTTTGAAGCAGTGTTATTATTTTTGCTTCTGTGGTCTCCTCGAAAGAGGAGAACCACTGTGTTATTATCTCAACCGCTTTTGTTAATTATCATTATTATTACTTTATTATTATTATTATTATTATTATTATTTTCCTTCTTCTTTCCTTTTGCGTGATTTGGTTTGAAACGTGGGCTCTTCTCCGAGAAGAGAAGACCAGTGGATTGCTTTGTTGTTTTAAAATTTATTTATTTATTTATTATTTTTGTTGTTGTTGCTTTTTGTGTGTATATTGAGAAAACAGTAGCTACAGTTAATAATATTATTTTATTATACTATGCTATTGTGTTTCATTATTGTATGATATTTTGTTAGTATTATTAAAAAAAAGGTATTTAATAGTTTATGATACCATTGTTATTTTTTCTATTACCTTAGTAATTATTTATTTATTAATATTAATACCATTAGGTATTATTCATATATATTGTTTTACTAAGTAAAATATATATTGTATTTTGACAAAACTGAGGTTTTAGCCTAATACAGATTATGCTATTTTATTTTTAAATATAGTTCTGGATCAAAATGTAGTATTTAACCTAGAAATTTTTTTAGTTCTAAATTATCATATCTATTTTCAAGTATTATACAAAATATTTTACCGAGTAAATATTTTGACCTAAAATAATTTTACTGCTTATAAGTATTTTGGGATAGTAAATTATAATTTTCAGAGATTATAAGTAATTTTCTAAAATTGTATATATATATATATTATTATTATCCAAATTTCCTTCAATTATCATCCTGTCCGTAGCTAGTCCTACTATTCCTATTTTATTGTCACTTTTGTACTACCTTATGTCCACCCTAACTAAGTTGACCCTTCTGGACCCAATGGAACCATCCGTACCGCCAACAAAGGTCCCCTTGCATAGTTGTTGCACCGAAGTCACAGTTTGTGCCACATTGATCATTGCAGTACACCAGGCGTCCTACCAGGCAAGATACCTTGCCATTTGCTGTTTACTTATTTTAGCTCATATTTCATGTATTGTTCATTATTTTTTTTTATGCAAAATAAACTGCGATACATGGCATAACCTGTTAGAACTTACTGTTCATTTATATTCTGCTATGTATTATTTTTCTTACACATTAAACCTAGATTTAAGGGACCACCTTTGAGTGTTGCATTCATGGACTTGACACGTTGTACCACAAAATTGTGTGTCGCATG
This sequence comes from Iris pallida, assembly GCA_029216955.1. Taxonomy (NCBI): domain Eukaryota; kingdom Viridiplantae; phylum Streptophyta; class Magnoliopsida; order Asparagales; family Iridaceae; genus Iris; species Iris pallida. Next base: position 126,776 of record JANAVB010027214.1, read on the forward strand.
TAGAACACGGACGTGCGTGATTGGCTGGCCACCAGTACGTACAAGCCTTGCGATAGGAATAACCGCTAATAGAGGTTGCATGCTAGTTGACTTAGCGGTTATAGAGGTTAGTGTTGTGGATACAACATAGTAGGCATTAGGCGAGGAGGACAATTCCTTAGCGTATGGGCTTCGATGCACTTCTCTTGTGACCCGGACTCTCCGCTGGAGATACGGGGTTGATAACCCATGATTACTGACGGCCACTGACGATTCTGCGGAACGTCATGCTCTTACTGATGGGGCCTCTGGTGCCCAAGGGAGGACTATGTCGATCATATTTAGCTAGGGCCCATGCGTAAGAAGGATTGTTCTTAACTACATTTTACTTAGACTGGTTAGGCTACCTTTATCCGTTAGGTATGAGTACTTTTGGTTTGGGTACTTGTATCTGATCGTGACTTGGAACAATAACTTGTCGCGGATTAGTTCGTCACATCTTGTCCTTGTTTGGTTGTAGGTGTGACTTACTACTTCGATGAGAAGGTATTGAACCTTGTTGGGGTCCGGACACCATATTGGATTCATAGCATGGAAAGATACGTCACCGTGAATTTGTTTACCATCTCCTGTCCTTGTTTGGTTGGGGGGATGGTACGCTCGTTCAATAGGTGCGTATTGGACCATGTTATAATTCAATTGACTTATTTATTTGAGCAACATTTATTCAGTTTATATGGCATGATATTATGTGTCTTGTTACGTCCCTCTGAGGACCTGGTTATCTCTCCAGGTGTGTGCTCTTGTTTTTCGCAGGTGTTCTAGCTCTAGCCGTGATCATCGCTATTTTTTTGAGGATGATTGCACTTGGATCGTCTTCGCTTCGTTCGCCAAAAATCATTTATTTTCTCATGTATTTTTTATTTACTTGTTGGTAGTGGATTTGTCTCCGCCCAACATATTGTATCAAGACAATTCATTCTTTTTATATGACATCTTTTATTTATTTATTTTTGTGTGGATGAGATTAGTTATGGTTCTACTGCATTTTACAGCTTATGTATTCATACGAGGATTCCATGTATTGGAGTGTACTTCGTATGAATACAGCTGGCATGTCTACGTTCCTAGTCCTACGTATTTTGGGACTGGGGCATTACATGTTTTTGTGGTGGCCCATGCAGGTCAAGATAAATTGTTTGGTTACATTACCGTACCAAGCAAGCCCTCAAATAGGATTAGAAGTCTAGGATCTCATCCACATACTTGACCTCTTTCCTCGATTCCATGTTCGAACTATCGTTCGACTCATCTATTGCATCTTGCTTGATTCCCTCCTATCATTATTCTTATTTTCCCTTCGTGCTTGCTAGAGATTGACCCTACTAGTTAGATATCCTAAATACCCTTAGCTTAATTCTTTAAGTTGGGTAGAATACCCCACGACATGACACACCATTGACCATTAAGGGAATACAAATAGTATTATCTAGACCATAGAGACTAGATGAATTTAACCCATTTGGTCAACCAAGCCTTGGTCAATAAAACCGTAGAATAATTGTATAAGAATAAACAAGACTTAGATTCTTATGACTCTTAGACTGTTCATATTTGTTCTTATTTCATCTACCATCGTGCCTATATTTTTACTATCTAGACTAATGATGCTAATGTAGCCTAGTTTTTACAAGCTCAATTCTTCATCAAGCTTGTTCATGACATATGTTATTGGAGGCATCTACTAACGTATTGTCTACTCAGAACCGGTGCATGATGGTCTGATCAACCTAGTGCACTTTGGTTCGCATTTATCTATTGTTCTATGTGGATGGGACAAGATTAAACTTGGCCTCTAGAATCCCATCCACGACTATCTTGGAAATTATTTTTGAATTTTTTTTTGTCATCCTTGAACCACGTATTCGTACTCGATAATATCGCCTTTTGAACTCCTTATTGCTTTCGCCTTCACCTATTTTAGAAGGACGAAGGCATATTACTAGAACTTTCTCTAACTGTCCTATCACAATTACCACCCAATGTAACTATATCATTGTCTTGAACTACTCGACCTTTCCCCCAACCCTAAATCTACAAGCTCGACTTTCTAATCACTTGAATTTAAGAAGTGATTACAATCGTCTCTTAATCATATCCTCAACCTAGACTACGACCATAAACTTCTTTAAGGAACCCTTCTATCTACGGTTGTGCCTTCTCACCCCCTACGAATTCTTAATTTCGAGGACGAAATTCTTTTAAGTTGGGTAGGATGTAAAACCCCTAAATTTCTACTATTTTTTAATTAAATTTGGTACTGATTTAAAATTTTATATTGTACGTTGCGTAGTCGTATTGTACGTCACACACGAAATTTTATTTTTCTTGCTCGTCCAGTGCGAATATGTGCGAGCGTACATATTTTAGAAAAACATTTTTCTATTTTATTATACACTTTCAAAATATTATATAATTATTATCCTTGCTATAAAAAGCCTTTTGTTTTTAGCAGTTATTAATCATAAATAATATTTTATTGTATACTAGGAAAAGCATAATCATGTATGCATTAATTGTGCTTACATATATATATTTCATAAATATTTATTATGTTCATTTGTAAATAATAATGTATTTTTGAAATTATTATTATAGTATTTTTGGAAAAACATATTTTGAAATTTTATGGCAGTTTAAATCTTGAATTGAATTTATGGATTTATTTAAATTGTTAAATATTTGAAATTTGATTTATCCTATTTGATTTTTAAACTAAAAATTTAATTTGATTTAAATTGGATTTGTATTTGGATTTGGATTGATTGCTTTTAAATTAAAACTACGAATTATCTATTTTTGGGGTTTAAACTACTCCTAATCCTTATCCAATTGGAAATTCCCACATCCTATAAATAGACAGGTACTCCTCCAATTCATTATTCATCCACAATAATTTTCTCCATAAATCTACGTGCATCGTGTCTGTGTCCATCCAAATTCTTAATCCATATTCTACATATACATTATCGTCTCTTCCGTGTCCGACACACCCCGACATCATCAAAATCCTAATCTAAGCCTATTCTAAAACCCCCACCTTCCGCAACAGCCAGAACTCAACCACCACTGCCATCAGTATCGACCACCATAACACCCCGACTCCCCGAGCCATCGACAACATCATCAACACCACCAACCCAGCCCCTTCCTCACCACCCTAACACAGCCACCCTGTCCGACCAT
>JANAVB010027214.1:135000-141687 GCA_029216955.1 Iris pallida
ATCCCGTCGTCCAGCCCACCATCGCGTATCCCTCCTCCTCGGCGGCGGCGGGGGCCTACTACCAGGACCCCTCCACCCTGCGGTGGTATTGGGTCTCCCTTCCCGCCCAGTCGGCCGCGTCTCGTTGGCATGCCTCCGCCCTCGGAGGTGCTAGTCTCTCCTCGGTGTCGGCGTGGGGGTCGCGCTACTTCTACTAGCCCTTTGATTTCAGGCGCCGCCTGGGGCCTTCGGCCGGTGCGCCCCGCCCCCTGATCTCATCTCTCCGGTGCTCCGTTTCGCCTTCCCGGCGCTCGATTCGGTGGAGGCCTCCGTGCCCCGGCTTCCCACGGCGTTTCCCCTCCCCTCCTCCCCTGCTTAGGCCCCCCTCCCGGCAGTGGCCCCTAGCCGTGGCCCTTCCTCTGTGGACCTCGTCGCCGTCAGTGGCCCAGCCGGCGTGGCCCGCCCTCCGGCCGCCGTGCCTCCCCCTCGCCGCAGCTCCAGCGCCCCTCTCGCCGGAGTCCCCGCCCCCCGCGCGGCTGCGCTAGCGCCTCGGGCCCCCCGCTCAGCACCCCATCCCTCGCCCCCCCTGCTCATCTTCCCTCGGGCGGTGCCCCATCCCTCGGCCCCCCCGCTCTGCGCCACGTCGGGTAGAGCCCCCCCTCGGGCCCCGCGCCGCTCCCTTGGGCCGCGTGTGTTACTTTTTGCTTTTTTGATTTGAATTTTGTACTCGGTTTCCCGCCTGTGGGACCCGAGCTTCGGTTGCTTGCTTTCAATAAAAGTTTTGTTTAAAATATATATATATATATATATATATATATATATATATATATATATATATATATATATATATATATATATATATATATATATATATATATATATATGTTTTTATTAAACTGAAACCCCAATCAATCTCTCCTTCATCCTCTCTCCTCTGCTCACCCCATACTCCCTTCCCGACGAGCACCTCCGCGTCCAGCCACAGCAGCCCCTTCTTACGGTCGCCACGGCAACACCACCACCAATAACAAACGACAACAACATCAACAGAAAACAAAACCAAGGTACCCAACTTCTCCGTTGGATTTCTCTCTCGATTCTAGTCCGTTTTTAGATCCTTAAATTTGTGTAGAATGCCCACAGGACCCTCTTCGAGATTCCCTAGGTGGATTTTGACATGGCCATCCAACTTGCTCGAAAAATCGAGACGAAGTAGGAGAAAAACTATTTTTCTGGAATATTAAAAACTGTTTTGAAACATTAACTTGTCGGCCACTTTTCTTTACGTACATTAAAATTTTGTAGAAACTAATTGAAGATAGTCAAATACAACATAACCGAGATTGTAACGCACCTTCTGGATTCACTTTTCATCTAGTGTGTAAAAAGTTACATATTGTTAAAGTTTCACAAAAAATTGTAAATTTTGTTTTTGAAAATTAGAAAAATACCCCGATACGGCATGCGCCCCGACAAACCGGGCTACGTGGTCGCGCATTATACACATCGAAAGGCGCGTATGGATGTTGTCGACGTGTGGGAACTAACGAAACTCGATTTCGTTGCATATGTACGACGAAATCAGTGCGTATCCGTCGAGATACCCCCGTATCGACCTTTTGCAAGCTTGGCCATAACTTTGTGTAAGTCGTCGAATTGAGACGAAACTTGCGCCAACATGATCGTATTATTTTTCTAGTCCTGTATGCCAAGTTTGGTTCGATTCTGAGAAGGTTGACAGAGACGCTATTTTGGCGGGCCCACAATTCCACTCAACGGGCAATTTTGTGCACGGCCCACCAGAATCCAAAATTTGATATACCGTTGGGTTCGTCTCATCAAAACAAATCTGTAGACATGTAGTTTGACGACTTTAGAGATCGTAGATATTAGCACGTATTTCGGTACAAAGTAGGTCCAACGGTGGATATCGTTTTGACCCAAAATTATGAATTTGCCCCTGTTCCAGAATTTGACTTTTGGACAGGCGTTTCCTAGGCATATCTTTTATTCTAAACTCGTTCGTGATGTTTATTGCAGCATTCGGAGTCATCTGCGGGATTTGGCTTTCCTTGATTCGTTTATTTGCCGGTTCGAGCTACTGGATTATTCCCTTTTGTACATAACCTCGGGCAAGATACCTTGCCATTATACTGTTTATATTCAGTCTCCATTTTATTACATATCACTGTTCTTTATTTCCAGTTATTACAGTTCTTGATTTACTACATGCTCAGTGATTATTAGTTTACTTTGTTACTATCCTTTGATTGCATATGAACCTAGAGTTTGGGGACTACCATTTGTAGTGTATTACATATGCCTCGACACAGTTATACCATGAGGATGTGTGAGACGAGTAGCATGTAGAGGTCGTTGTGTATGGGCTGATCCCCCTTGTGCATGCGTTAGGGCTAATTGCTAATAGAGGCATGTTAGTAGACTTAGCAGTTAGTAGAGGTATATAAGACATCGATGTGACTCTGTTAGGCATTGGGTGAGAAGAACAGTTTCTTAACGTATGGGTCACTTATGCACTTCCCTATTGCCGGTTATCTCCGGTGGAGATACGGTCCTGGATCCTGATACCTGATTTCCTGCTGGCCTCTGACATTCGATGAATGTTATGCTTTGAGGTCCCTGGTATCCTGATGGGACCATACCTGAGATTCCTGCTCCTGAGCCAGATGCCCATACGTTGGAGGTTTGTTCTTAATTGCATGAACACAGCAGTACGGTTAGATTACCTTATTGTTGTCTTGTCACTTATTTTCTTTGTGGTATATTTTATATTCAGTATTTATGGCATGTTCTTCATGTATCTTGTTACGTCCCTCTGAGGACCTGGTTATCTCTCCAGGTGTGTGCTTCTATGATATTGTAGGTGTTCTAGACGAGACCGTGATCTTCTCCATCTTTTCGAAGATGATTGCACTTGGCCCGTCCTGTTATTCCATTTATTCCTTCTTGTACATTTTATTTGAGATAGTTGGTAGTGGACCTTGTCTCCGCCCAACTTTTGTACAAATTATAATTCTGTGTTGATTCCTATTTTATATTAATTCTTTTATTGTGGATGAGATTAGTATCATGGATTACTGCATTTCATAGCTTATGCATACATACGATGGTTCCATATATTGGAGTATACTTCGTATGTATGTAGCCGGCATGGATACGTACCTATTCCTAAGTATTTTAGGACTGGGATGTTACAATTTTTTATATCCCCATAGAGGCATATCTTTCTACATTGGCATAACCTCTGGGAAAGATAACTCTACCACGATCCGGTGTTTACCATGTTCATACTATCTATGGGTAAACAATCCTACCAACCGATCTTTTGCCAACACGTCCATAATACCTCTGATGGTGTCGATCATCTTAGCTTAACATATATGCCTAAATTCTATATACGATAAAGATGTTGAATATCCCCAGTGGAGCTACTCTACCCTATCACATTAACATTATGATTCTTATCGTCACAAAGTTCATAACAAAAAAAGAAAAAGAAAATGAACAAAGAGAACAAAGTCTTTATTTCTTTTTCAACTAGAAAGAAAGTACATGACTACACCAAAAAAAAGAAATTTTCTTAAAAAGCAACAAACAAGAAGGGCAAAACAGAAGCTCGCTTCTAAGGTTGTCGACGCACAAGATCGCTGATACGTAGCATTAAGGAGGCAACTTTTGGTCCGACAGATTCCTTATCTTGGCGTTCAGCCTCTTGATATCTCGCTGCCTCTTCTTTGAACTGGGATATTACCCGATAGGCAACTTCTTGTTCAGCCTGACGGGTGCTCACAGTTTCAGCAGCTCAGGCGTAGTTCTCTTACTGACGACGAATGTCTATTGCTCGTCTTCTACACTTTACATCTCGCCTTCTGCACCATCCAACTTCTCTTCAAGCAGCCGAATCTACTTTCGGTAGTCCGTACAATGTTGTGCCAAGGTCTCTTGGAGACATGCTTAGATTTCCTCGGTAGTACCTAGCACCTCCACCTTCGCCCTGATTTTGGCCGCCTCACATACAAGAGCTTCCTGACCTAACTGGTACTGGAAGATTTCAATAGTAAGCCTGTCCAGCTCTTTGTGCACTAAGGGTGAGAGATCACATTCCAGGCCTTGGAGCTCCATAAGACAAGCTTCCAACTCCGCCATCGTGACCTATAAAGCATTGGTTGTTGCCTCGTAGCTGGGGAAAGCCCTGAGCGATACCAGTTGGAATGCTGTCGTAGCCCAAGCCAGAGCAAAAGAGTTATTATGCTTTAGAATATCGGTAACACCTTATCACGAGACGGTACAAATGGTCTCGACGATAAGCCAGACATATTCGTCTGTGTCAGCCATAGTCATGGAAGTCATCGGAGACAGCACCACGGAGGATACCGATGGGGGATGAAGTGGAGCAAGAGTAGTTGTGGCTGTCCCAAAACTTGAAGCTATCGCGGGGGCAGCTATACTAGTCCTTCTCTCAGGTGCAGAAGGTCCCATCCTGGAATCACTACTGCAAAGGTAGCCCCACAAGTAGTTCCCCAAAAGATGTATCCTAGGTCAGGATCCTCCAAAGCTGGGGATTTCCCTTACCATTGTTTACCATTAAAAAGTATTTTGAGAAACTTTTATTTAATAACAAACAGAACAGAGTACAACATAGGATTTCGATAGAATCCTTAGAGCACACTTTTGTTTTTCTGGGAACCGTGGTGATGGAGAGGTAAATCTTGACGATCTGACGACGATCTTAAGCTCTATGAAGGTCTGAGTTGCTCTTGAAAGTGATGAGCCGAAGCTGTTAAATAACTTAGAGGATTTGTTGTGGGTTCAAGAGTGTTTATGGTGAATGTCATAACCTCGAAGGGAAGGAGTGGGAGCTTTCCTCGAGCGAAGCTGCCTTATCATTATCTGATGGGATGGTTGATATTACATCACCCCAATATAATGAGCCCTGGCACGGTGGAAGGGCATGTTGCTGGTCACACCTTCATCTGCCGCTACAACATAAGGAAGTGGCTGCATACCGGCGTCCTTGTTTGTAGGAAGATCTTGTACCAGCTTCAAGGATGGGACATCTCCAAAATTGGCCTAGTTCTTTTGGGTTTTAAAGTAGATGAGGAACTAGAGGATGTAGGCATAGATGCTATTTCCTTCTAGTTTAGGGGCTTCGCTGGCTGTAAAGCGTTCGACCCTCACATTTGGTATATCGGAACATGAACCATTGCTTTCTGGAGCCGTATCTACCAAGTCATTTTGCCCGTTAATTCGGCTACACTCAGCTGATGTTGAGGAATCTGAGTACTTTCTTGGGATTTATTGGGAGCTTGTTGGATAGAGCCCGCGGTTGACAGTACTATAATGTTGGGTGTACGAGAGTGCGGTTCATCGCGCTCCTTCAGAATCCCCGACCGTACATTTTGTTTTCTGTTGTCAAGCTCTATTGTTTGATGAACACGACATCTCCTGGCTACAATAGGTAGACCAGTTTTATAGTTGAGACTCATCTAGAGGCATCTGAAGCCATGCTCGTGAAAGCTTGGGCGTATCGCCCGCCAGAAACTACGGTTTCGGCAGTAGTCCCGATAGCACGAACGGAAGGCTCAAGGGAGAAATCCATGGATACTCACACTACAACAAAAAACCCTTTTAATGACGCTCGATAAGACGTATTAATGACGCCTGATACCTAAGCGTTATCAAAGTTCGAAATACCTTTTTTTCTATGACGGTTTGGGCTAATTCTGGACTTTTTATAATGTTTATAAAACAAAGCGTTATTAATATTTTAGAGCGGTGGCAAACTTGTAATTAATAAACTTCCAACAAAACCCTTCACACCCGATCTTTTTCAGAGCTTCCCTCCTCCCCCTCTTTCCTTCTCTTCCTGAACCCTAAAATTTTCCTAAACTCTAATTTTCCCAAACCCTAACCTTAGCCCCAACGGCATATCCGTAATTCGTCGTCTTTATTGGTTTGATCACTCGTCCTCGTCTTCTACACTCTCCAGAGCTCCAAATCAAAGAGAAAAAAAAATGTCAGTCTCGAACTCCTCTTCTCTCCTATCTCCTCTCTCCTCCTCCTTCTTCTTCTTCTTCCCAGGTTTCTCTCGATCTCCTTCCAATTCGACACGGCCTTTCCCACCGATTCTATTTTCAAACTCCATTTTTTTGTTCCTCCTCAATCTATTTGCAGATCGGAAGATGGAGCTCGCCGGTCCGATCGCCGCCGTCGAATCTCGCGTTCAGTCTCCACCGATCCTTCGCCAAGGTCTCTTCCACTTCCGGCAATGGCTCCTCCGTCGATACCGGTAAGTTTTTCCCCCTCTCCAGACCTGCCTTTCCTGTTTTTTGCATGTATTCTCTTCGTTTTGATTTCTCGATCATCGCTAGGTCTGAGCACTGAGCTGGACGCGGTGTCGAGCTTCAGCGAGATCGTGCCGGACACTGTCGTCTTCGACGATTTGGGAAGTACCCTTTGTTTGGATTTTATTCTTTCTAAAATTTTGTATTATTTTGGTTGAAAAATCCATTGTTGTCGTGTTTATTTATTTTGGGATTCGGTTTGTTTTATCAGATACTATGGAGGATTGGGATCAAGAGACATTGGAGAAGGTCGTTGAATCGAAGAAGACAGAGTATAATAACCAGAACAAGCCCACCGAGATTGTACGTTTCCTCTCCTTTAGACTTGCCCATTGGAAAACTG
>JANAVB010027215.1:0-120000 GCA_029216955.1 Iris pallida
TTTATCTACGGCTACATAGTTTCTGCCTCGCCAGTCGAATAGCTGCAGGAACTATGTCCTGATCAGCATATCATACCAAAGTTTATGTCTCGCCAGTCGAATGGCTGCAGGGACTATATGTCCCGATCACCATGTTACCAATTAACCAACCAACAAAACAACTTTTTACAAATATCGGCACTATATGTCATGAAACGTCGCTATGACATCGCTAATAGCGACTAATTTAGCGACGTTAGTATAAACATCGCTAAATTCTAATTATATTCCCCCACCAATTCATTTTCCCCCATTTTACTCTCTCACTTTCTCTCCTCCCCCCTCCGGCGCTCTCACTCTCTCCGGCACTCTCACAGTAATTAAGTGTGAGAACGGATGGCTCAGAACACAACCCAAAATTCATTCTAGCATACATTACTGTGGATTATTATATTCTGTACATATGGTGTAGTATATGTTCTTATCGTATCTAGTATCTGAAGAATGTAACAGAATCAAGATGAACTCACATAATATAATATTAAGACATCATCTACTACTATATAAGATATAGTGATAGGTTGTCGTATCATCATTGCCGAGGGATGAGGGTCGGAGGACAGTTAACTTTATCTACGGCTACATAGTTTCTGCCTCGCCAGTCGAATGGTTGCAGGGACTATGTCCTGATCACCATGTCGTACCGTAGATGAATGCAAATGGAGCTGGAGCCTGAGCTAAAATACAGAATACAAAATCCAATCCCTGGGTTCATCGACCCCCTCGGTGGAACACTCAACACCGGCACGCACAATACATTCCAGAATATACAAAAATATTAAAAAAATACTATCCGCAACGAACAATGTCAATATATAATATCCACAAATACGTACAAACTCAGTATCCTCAACAAAAAAACTGAATATCCCCGAATACGTACAAAGTTAAAAATATAGTACAGTCCAAAAATGCAAAAATGAAACTACTGATCGTCTGGAGCTGGAGCTGGACACGGTGTTGGAGCCGAAGGAGCGCCACCAGATGACGCACAAATATCGATCGAGTGAGCCAAAGGCATGCAGCCACTTCCCTCCCTCTATTCCCCCTCTCTCTCTCATGCTATCAACGTCACAACTTTTCCAGTGTTGCTCCCTCTAATAATGATGAATGCAAAAATTAAAGACCCCCTCTCCTTTCTCACTCTTTACAGTTCTCACAACAGGAAGGATCAGTGTTTCCTAGTTCTCTTCCATCCATCCATTCCTCCGTTCTGATCAAGCCTCCATATATGGTATCCAGCTCAAGTGTAGAGGCGGGAGAGAAGAAGTGGGTATGAAGAGGAGGGGGAAGCAGCACAGCCGGCGGCATGACCTAGAGGAAGAACAGAGGCTTTCTTCAACATCCGTAGGAGAACTATAAGGATATATTTTTCACAATATGTTACCTTGTCAAAGACCCTTAATGTGACAACCATGTTACACGGTGTCGGAAGACTAACATGTCATAATTTTCTAAGCCGTGTGTTTTGACATAATCCTCCCAACTCTTTCCTCCTATGTAGTAATCTTGCATTTCTTTATGAAGTGCAAGATTACTACATAGGAGGAAAGAGTTGGGAGGATTATGTCAAAGCATACAGCTTAGAAAATTATGACATGTTAGTCTTCCGACACCGCGGTAACATGATATTCACATTAAGGGTCTTTGACAAGGTGACATATTGTGAAAAGATATATCCTTATAGTTCTCCTACGGATGTTAAAAAAAACTACTGAAATTCCTCCAGGTCTTGCCGCCGGCTGTGCTGCTTCCCACTTCTCTTCCTGCCCACTTCTTTTCCCCCGCCTCTATACTTGAGCTGGATATCATATATGGTGGCTTGATCAGAACGGAGGAATGGATGGATGGAAGAGAAATAGAAAACACTGATCCTTCCTGTTGTGAGAACTGTGAAGAGTGAGAAAGAAGAGGGGGGTCTTTGATTTTTGCGTTCATCATCATTACAGGGAGCAACACTGGAAAAGTTGTGATGTTGATAGCATGAGAGAGGAAGAGGGGGAATGGAGGGAGGGAAGTGGCTGCATGCCTTTGGCTCACTCGAGCGGTATTTGTGCGTCAGATAAAATACAGAAAATTTGATTTTTCTCCAAGTGTGAGAACGGATGGCTCAGAACACAACCCAAAATTCATTCTAGCATACATTAGTGTGATTCATCTATGTTCTGTACATATGGTGTAGTATACATTCTTATCGAATCTAGCATCTAGTATCTGAAGAATGTAACAGAATCAAGATGAACTCACATAATGTAATACTAAAACATCATCTACTACTATATAAGATAAAGTGATAGGTTGTCGTATCATCATTGCCGAGGGATGAGGGTCGGAGGACAGTCAACTTTATCTACGTCTATATAGTTTCTGTCTCGGCAGTTGAATGGCTGCAGGGACTATGTCCTGATCACCATATCGTACAGTAGATTAATGCAAATGGAGCTGGAGCTGGAGCCAAAATGCAGAATAAATAAGAGAACTATCAGAGAATCACATAAACCTAACTAGAACTGAAATACAGTAATTGACAAATAAATGAGAGAACTATCAGATGTGAGGGGGAACAACACAATAGAGTTGATAGCGAGATAGATAGAGAGAGAGACACAACTAAGTAGGACTTGAACTTTAACTAAGTAGTATTCGACAACCAACCGGAGAGGATACTCTGAGAGATCCATCTGAGTAGGACGTATACTCTGAGAGATCACCTTTACAAGAATGATATCAGTAGTGGGATTGAGTGTTGGAGGAGATATTATCAGAGTATACATCCTACTCATATGGGTCTCTCACCGTTACTATTTTTTTCTGACAGTATGGTGGATGTGCTCCGTCAATAGAATCTTACTCTGAGCCAAAACTTTGTCCCGGAGCTCAAGTGGACATCCTTCGTATAGAGCTCAAGCGAGAGGCTCCTGACAGCATGGTGGTCTCCTTTGTCAAAGGATTCTTGCTCATCCCACAACCAATTGTGGGACGATTAAGAATCCTTTGACAAAGGAGACGACAATACTGTCAGAAACCTCTCGCTCGAGCTCTACACGAAGGATGTCCACTTGAGCTCCGGGTCAAAGTTTTGGCTCAAAGTAAGAATCTGTTGACGGAGCACATCCACCATGCGGTCAAAAAAAAATAGTACCGGTGAGAGACCCATCTGAGTAGGACGTTTACTCTGATAATATCTCCTCCAACACTCAATCCCACTACTGATATCATTCTTGTAAAGGTGATCTCTCAGAGTATACGTCCTACTCAGATGGAACTCTCAGAGTATCCTCTCCGGTTGGTTGTCGAGTGGCTGCAGGGACTATGTCCTGATCACTATGTCGTACCATAGTTTCTGCCTTGCCAGTCGAATGGCTGCAGGGACTATGTCCTGATCACCATGTCGTAGTCCAATACAATCCAGAGATTGACACAGTACTAATTCATATATGTAGTCCAATACAAATAGTCTAATACAAAGACAACTCAATACAAATAGTCCAATACAAATAAATACTAATAGCTAATGAGAACCACGCATCTCACGCAAACGCTCAGTGATACGATCACGCAACCACCTCGAATAAGTGGAATCGACGGCGGCAGGAGAGATGTAGTCCCTTGCAAGTGCTGAATGAATAGAACTCCCGGTCTCACTAGCTACCGGTACTGGATAAATAGAACTCCCAGTCTCACTAGCTACCGGTGCCACTTCCTCCTTAATAGTAGGAGGAGCGACCTCAACATTCACTGTTTCCCTCAAACGATAAGCCGCTCCTCGGGTCATGGGTGCCATCTGGTAAGATCAATATTCACAAATAATATAATTGTAACATAAACAAGCTAACTAAAGGAACCATCATGTAATTTGAGTACATTTTCGAAAGTAGATTAAGTACAGAAAATTCAATTTTCTGCCAAGTGTGAGAACGGATGGCTCAGAACATAACCCAAAATTTATTCTAGCATACATTAGTGTGAATCATCTATGTTCTGTACATATGGTATAGTATATGTTCTTATCGTATCTAGCATCTGAAGAATGTAACAGAATTAAGATGAACTCACATAATGTAATACTAAGACATCATCTACTACTATATAAGATATAGTGATAGGTTGTCATATTATCATTGCCGAGGGATGAGGGTCGGAGGGCAGTCAACTTTATCTACGGCTACATAGTTTCTGCCTCGCCAGTCGAATGGCTGCAGGGACTATGTCCTGATCACCATGCCATAGTTTCTGTCTCGCCAGTCGAATGGCTGTAGGGACTATATGTCCCGATCACCAAGTGAGAGAACGGATGGCTCAAAACACAACCCAAAATTTATTCTAGCATACATTAGTGTGAATCATCTATGTTCTGTACATATGGTGTAGTATATATTCTTATCGTATCTAGTATCTGAAGAATGTAAAAGAATCAAGATGAACTCACATATGTAATACTAAGACATCATCTACTACTATATAAGATATAGTGATAGGTTGTCATATCATCATTGCCGAGGGATGAGGGTCGGAGGGCAGTCAACTTTATCTTCGACTACATAGTTTCTGTCTCGCCGGTCGAATGGCTGCAGGGACTATGTCATGATCACCATGCCATAGTTTCTGTCTCGCCAGTCGAATGGCTGCAGGGACTATATGTCCCGATCACCAAGTGTGAGAACGGATGGCTCAGAACACAACCCAAAATTCATTCTAGCATACATTAGTGTGAATCATCTATGTTTTATACATATGGTGTAATATATGTTCTTATCATATCTAGTATCTGAAGAATGTAACAGAATCAAGATGAACTCACATAATGTAATACTAAGACATCGTCTACTACTATATAAGATATAGTGATAGGTTGTCATATCATCATTGCCGAGGGATGAGGGTCGGAGGATAGTCAACTTTATCTACGGCTACATAGTTTCTGCCTCGCCAGTCGAATGGTTGCAGGGACTATGTCCTGATCACTATGCCATAGTTTATGTCTCGCCAGTCGAATGGCTGCAGGGACTATATGTCTCGATCACCATGTTACCAATTAACCAACCAACAAAACTACTTGATGCAAATATCGGTACTATCGGTACGTTCGAATCGGAGTATCACATTTTTCGGTATCAGAAAACAAATAATTATTACTAAATTATCAGATTTTTTGGCACTATCGGTACCCCTGACCAAGCCTCCCTACACTACCCCTAACCCGAACCCTAACCCTCCACTCCCCTCTGCTCCCTCCTCCGGCCACCTCCACCCCCCTACTTCCCTCCCACAGCCGCCCACACATACCCACCCCTAACCCGAACCCTACCCCTAGCTCCCCTCCCCCAGCCGTCCACGTCCCCCCGCCCCACCCTCCCCAGCCACCCCCGAACCACCCGCATCCCCTCAACCCCTCCCTCCGAGCCACGTGCACCCCACCAACACCCAACAATCAAAACAGCCAGAGAGAGATAGTCGCCGGAGAGAGTGAGAGTCGCCGGAGTGAGTGAGAGCGCCGGAGGGGGGGAGAAGAAAGAGTGAGAGAGTAAAATTGGACGAAATGGAACCTAACCCGAACCCTAACCCTAGCTCCCCTCCCCCAGCCGCCCTCGTCCCCCCTGCCCCACCCTCCCAGCCACCCCCAGCCACCCCAACCACCCGTATCCTCCCTGCACCTCCCTCCGAGCCACCCGTACCCCCCCAAACCAACAACAACCAAAACAGACGAAAAGAAAGAGAAAGAAATAGAGGAAGGGGGAGAGTCACGTACCGGAGAGGGAAGAGAGTCGCCGGAGAGAGTGAGAGTCGCCGTTGTAGAGAGTGAGAGCGCCGGAGGGGAAGAAAAGAGTATGAGAGAGGAAAATGGAGGAAATGAATCAGCGGGGGGGATATAATTAGAATTTAGCGACGTTCAACCGACAGTCGCTAAATTCGTCGCTATTAGCGACGTCATAGCGACGTTTCGCGACGACTAGCTCATGAAATTAATATACGTTGTTATTTCGTCGCTTACGTCGTCGCTAGTAGCGACGATTAGCGACGCTTCACTAAAACGTCGCTAATGTACACAATTTAGCGACGTTAATCGAACGTCGCTAAATTTATGTCGCCAAATGAGCAAATTTTAGTAGTGATATTCAATTCATTTATCATGTATCATTCACGCAACATCTCATTATTCAAGTGATTCATTCATTCCATCAACATTAAGCATAAGGGGCATTATCAATTCATTCTCAGGCATTAAGTTACATTAGCAATTTGAGTGTTACTCGTTCAGCTGTTCAATATTCATGTCTTATTTATTTCAATGATTTTCAACATATGCATCTCTATCAATTTAGCAACTAAAGCATCGCATCACAATTATTCAACTTTTAAAGTAAGAGACATTTGGGACATATTTATAGCATCACGTTATTTTATTTATTAAGCATGCAAGAATAAGAAGGAAGGAGGATTGTTCCACTTGCCTTGCATAATGGTCTTCCTGCTCCTTTTACACTTATCTTCCAATGGACATAGCTCCACCGATGAGCCATGTTCCAATACTTAATCCGTCTAGCCAGTTAAGAGAGACTGTGTTAGTCTCAACTCTCTTGATCTCCAACATAAGTCACGGTTCAACATTCTGATCCCATCCAACAAGCCAACCAAATGCCTTGTGCGGAGCGGGGCATTACATAATATACCACTCAGAAAAAGTATCATCCTCGAAACTTAAGAGAATAACTCTTCTTGCTAATTTACTTAGTCACAACATGTTACTCATGCAGCTTTAATTCAATATTCATTTCAGCACACTCGGTCATCTCAAAATAGTTATCCAACTGTACTATTTTAATCCATCAACGATTCGATCTGTCTTTCTCTTTTTCAATTACTTGTAACTTCTCATTGATTCACCAACATTTCCCTTGTATTTCTACCTTGGTCGCCTATATCAATTCGTTTGGACCTATACACATATTTTAGGCGTTCCCAAAATATATGCATTTCAGCCGAAGTCCGTGCTAGTGCGATAAACTCTTCCCATAATGTTATCTCAGTCGTAACCTATCACTTCGGCTGGATCAATACATATATTTTAGGCATCCTCAAAATATATGTACTTTATCCCACTTCCATGTTAGTGCGATTCGATCAGCCACGATATAACTCTCTTTTCCAAATCCGACTTATCATTCTTTCAATTGACTTATTACTTTATTTACTTTGCCACAATCACTATCTTCCAGGCTACAACACTTAACATCAGGGACAACTCGGGCAAGCTCTTTATTGAAGCATAATATTTCTAACTTTCGGTCAAGGGTCTAACTTAGAGACAATCATATCAAGAGTTCACAACATACAATCATATTTCTTCCCAAATCCAACAATATTTCTCATCGAGGAAATTCATATTTCCTAAAAGATACAATTCGATGTCACCCACTATCGATTAATCGAGTCAGGGTATAATTCTATGCAACATTCAAGGTTAACCCAGCTACCCTTCTATAGATACTGATCAAACATTCACGTTATGAGCAGCCAATTCCATTTCATGGAACAATTCACTGCTCGACATACACTACTCAAGTCTTACCCTATGATTGCACTTCCCACTTACGGCCGACATATAACTTAAAAAGGTCAAACATCTCTAAGGCACAAGCTAAAGCATACATATCCTTAGGTCAAAACTTATCACCACCATCTCTCGTTGAATGCCACTAGGTCATCTATTATTCGGTTAGGTCTCTAAGGTTAGCTATACTGACATCTAAACCTAATCATTCATGTGACTTCCCTAGAGTAGATGCTACTAGGGGTTATGCTAGTTTCTTATTCTCAGGCCAACATGCAACCAACTATTCGAGGCAACTCTACCCAAACCTATGGGATTCATCTCAGTCTGAACAACTAATCGCCATTGTTGACTATGCCGACAATTGTTTATGTGTCCCACAGTCGCTAGGGTCAAGTCTATCTAACCAGGGTCTTCCTCAAGGAAATAGTTCCTACAGAGGCTCATTCTAGACTTACCCAACGATCGACTAAGATCGATCTATCAATATTACGGTCAATCCCAACCCGACATATAATTTTCATCGTTATAATAACCATCAAGTAAAAGATCCAATGATCAGATTTCTATTCCAATGCCTTTATACCCACACGAACCCATAAGCCAAGCTAACTATTCAAGGGTTATCGACTCCAATTGTCTTAACATAACTATGGAATCATACTATTCGATTTGTATGACAAAGTCAAACCACTAAGTCATAAGCCAGCAAACTATACCCCAACCAACAGTCACATATACCGATATTATCTAACACTTTTTCAATTTCTCAATCCCATTCGTTTTATCCGCCATCAAACTATCTTATGGCTTTCTTAAATCTCCTACCGCAAGGGTCGAGTAGTTCATTCCATTTAATTCGATAATTCCTGTATCAATTAACCATTCTCTATGCAACACAAATATTCAGGGTTGTTGTTTGTTACTTTTCTAGTACAATTCAATTCCTCAGCATACATGCACATATGCAACAACTATCCTTTGGTGATTAAGATGGACTAACATCTACTACACCTTAGGGTCAAGGCACATATCTCTAATGTTCTTTTGGGTCACCGACAATATTTCTAAAACTTTTATCTTAGCAACCAACTTTGTATTAGCCACATATGATTTGCATCCAACCAGTCGAAGTCAACATTCAGATGTTCTAAGCCACAACATTCTCTAGCCAGCCAAATCTATTTACCCATAGTATACTAACTGTCTTACTAGTCTGAGTCATCACTCGATTAAACTATTTCTAACCAAGCCACCCGTTACAATTTCTTGAATCTAGCTACCCAGCCTAACATCACCGTCAAGGGACACTTGAGTCATCTTATAACAATACATGACTTCCAGCTAAGTCTCGTTACTACCCAGTACCCACATATAGTCTTTGCTATCCTATGGAAAGGGTCAACATACATCTCGTTCTGAGGTGGTAGAGGCAATATACAACTCAGAAACGAAGCCATCCTTAAACAATACCAACCCAATTCTATTCCGGACATTCGTGATCTATAATGATCACAACACTTAGCCAATATCTCGGGGTCTCAATATCACAAGCTAACATTCTTAGAGTCTCAAAAGCACTAGCAAGTACACATGAGTCAACTCACCAGTTCCGTTGTACTCATCCATCAATTACCCCATTCACAATTCTTTTCCAACATCACATGCAATTCTCAACTTGTTACAGCATACATAGCCACTTTTCTTTATTCCCACATTCTAAACAGCATTCACACTATAGCATACTATGGCATCGAGTTATTATTGGGCTATTTGTGTCCAAACCAACAACAATCATTCATTCAGGGGCATCACATTGTATTTAGACTTATCGTATGGAATATCTAGTAAGCAGCCAAGAGGGACAACGAGCTTTCAGACACAAACAACATAGGATGATTACCGAACAACAACAGCATAATCTCAGAAGCAATCTTTGATTTAATCGCGGAAGCAACTTTGGTTAATCGTCGATACAACTTTGATTTGAAACGAATCAAAGAAGAGACCAAGGACGTAAATCCATGCTCTGATACCAATTTGTCACGTCCCGATTCCGTAGAGTCATTTAATCACAAACTTATCTCTTAG
Source organism: Iris pallida (assembly GCA_029216955.1). NCBI lineage: Eukaryota > Viridiplantae > Streptophyta > Magnoliopsida > Asparagales > Iridaceae > Iris > Iris pallida. The sequence continues at coordinate 9,683 of JANAVB010027215.1, forward strand.
AATCGATCGTCCTCGCTTGGGCGTGATGTCGTACAAGTCTGGTAGTGCACTTATACAAGGCAAGACGGTTCATAATCGCTATTCTTCAAATAGGAACACATCACAGCGGCATAAGTATACAGTTGAAGTTAATGACGACAATCTTTCTTATCGAATAGAATACATCATTTCCTTTCATCAGCGAAGATAAAAGAATAACTTGGAGTCGCACAAAAAATATATAAACTAAATTCTCTTTATTGATAATTGAAGAAGAGTACAAAACTTGTATTGAAATACAATGCTTACAACATTACTCTCTTTAAATTGATAGCCAACTGAACAAATGTTGTAAAGCTTACATTTGAAACTTAATATATTGAATTACAACTCGATACCTACTAGGCTTACAACTCACTGTTCCAACATATATCCGATGCTCCATACATTATGCCCTTTGAAAACAGAAGACATCATCTTATGCAAGGAGAGCTTCTGCATGCCCAACAAATCTTCGATGCCGCGGGGCCGATCAATCCAATCTTCGTGTACAGAATATCTCAAGCACGAGCACCTGCCTACGAAAAAATGTGGGTCAGCACATCATCTATGTACTGGCGAGCATAATCCAACCCACTCGCCTAAACCAACATTTAAGTAACCATTTAAGCAGCATTTATTAGAATGATCTTTCTATTTGGGACCTAACATCAGTTTACAGTTCATAGGCAATATTCATAATGAAGCATGTAAACATATTCTTAGCAATATTCATGTGGACCTATCAATATAGAATTCTTGGTATTATCATGAAAAGGCATCATTGAGGCATCGTTAACATTAACATCTTAAACATGTTATGACAATTCTTACTTCAAGCATCATGTAGCATGTATGTTATGTTTGAGCAATGTTTTTAGCAAGGCATATTTCTAGCTTAATAAATTTAACATGTTAAGCCGGTTCTCATATTGAAAGACTACACACAGCATCTTTTACTTGGCACGTTAAGCACGCAAGTTAAACCAACACATATATTGAGTATATCACATTTAAGTAATTTTTTACCGATAGCCAACACCCTCGTACATGCATCAAATACAGGTTAACTGTTACACTTACTCTGTTTGCACAAAGCATTCATTAGCGTGCATCCTTACAACATGATCATTGGTGTTAATGCACCATTTTTAGACGTTGCCATATAGGACTTCGAAGGTAATCGATGCGCCACTCCACTGGTTTGTGAGTCCGAATGGAATGTTTCGATACAACGTACCCTTAAAGTATGTTTGCACTTTCCCCATTGTCGGATCGGTCCCCTAATGTCCCGAGGTACCGTCCGAGGAAGTAGTCACCCCTTGTATGCAAGTTTATCTCTGATTATGCGAATGCGTGTCCAACTCGATCGTGAACATAAAAATGCATGGTAAAATATTGAGATAAGTAAAGGAAAATAGCGCATCATTCAACTCATTCACGTTATTTTCAACGAATTATCAATTCCAACATTTTTATCGTTCCACTTGGTGATCTCGACGATCCCAAGCCTCATCATTTCTCATTCATTGTTTCATTGCAACATTTCTCATTAGTTACTACATTATAACAATTATTATTACATTCCTTCTAAGGAGGAACAAACAACATTCATTCATTTCAAGGGGACCTGTAGCATTTCATTCATTTCATAGGAATAATAGCATATTCAATTCATTTTTCATGTATCATTCTCGCAGCATCTCATTATTCAAGTGATTCATTCATTTCATCAACATTAAGCATAAGGGACATTATCAGTTCATTTTTAGGCATCAAGTTACATTAGAAATTCGAGTGTTACTCGTTCAGCAGTTCTATATTCATGTCTTATTCATTTCAACGATTTCCAGTATATGCATCTCTATCGATTTAACAACTAAAGTATCACATCATAATTATTTAACTTTCAAGGTAAGAGACATTAGGGACATATTCATGGCATGACGTTATTCCATTTATTAAGCATACAGAAATAAGGAGGAAGGAGGACGGTTCTACTTGTCTTGCATAATGGTCTTCCTGCTCCGATCACACTTATCTTCCAATGGACATAGCTCCACCGACGAGCCATGTTCCAACACTCAATCCATCTAGCTAGTTAAGAGAGACTGCGTCTGTCTCAACTCTCTTGATCTCCAATACAAGTCATAGTTCAACATTCTGATCCCATCCAACAAGCCAACCAAATGCCTCGTGCGGTATGTCATTTGAGGGTCTTTATCATTACTTGGATGATATGTGGCATGCTCAGCTGGATGAGCACAACTCTTTGCGAGCGTTTGTTACTAACATATTGAGGGAATGTGAGTTCTGCGATGCGAGTCGGTTTCAGGCACTTGCAAACTCCTTTGTAGATCTGTATTTTGCCTAGTCTGGTCGGTATGCTAGTTCTTTTCCACGAGATCCTACTGTTTCTGGCTACCACTATGAGGATGAGGCAGTTCATCATTTCTTCAAGCCCGATAATATATATGATTGGTATCGTGGTTCTGGTGCTACTCCACACCCACCACTTGGAGCTGGCACTTCTAGGGCTAGTCCTTCTGGATATGGTGCTGCTGCTGATCGTATTGACGATGACGAAGATTTAATCTAGACGTTAAGGCAGTTGTCTAGATATTATCTTATTTAGACTCTGTCTATGACTATGTATTCTTAGAAATGTTCCTACATTCCAAGATAGTACTATTTTATGCACTTTTATGATTGTTTACTATGCTGAGTTGATGTTTTTCAAACTCTTATTATTATTATGCCCTTTCATTTCAGTGTTTATCGCCTTTTGGTATACACTTATGTTAGCATTCACATTTAGCTACTGCTTCTTTCATAAACTTTCTGTAAAATTTGTCTATTATCTTTATATTATCTCTGCGTTTCTTCTACGTTTGTTACTTATACATGAATTATGGGGGACCTTCTCTCTTTGCAATTATTTTGCTAAGTGACAGCGGGGGAGAAAAGGATCTAACATCTTTTTCAGCTTAACTTTTACCAAGAGAAGACAGTACCAAACATTTTTATATTTTTGTCAAATCAAGATCAATCAAGATCAAGATATTATATCGGTCAAGGTTTAACAATTATCAAAATAGGGGAGATTGTTGGCCCATTTGGTCATGGTCAAACCAGATTTTAATAACTGATCTAACCTTGTCTCGATATAAGGGCTACTTAGATGAACTGCTAGAACTTCTACTGCTACCGTTCAAGACTTGAAGCCGTATTTGTCATTGGATCTATATTTTTATTTATCAATGTATTTTTCAAATTTTATTGAGTCAAGGAAATACAATGTACACGGAGTCGTATTGGCAAATAGGCTACCCAAAAATGTTTTCAAAAATACCCATTCATTTTGAAAACAAGCCCAAAACCAAAATCCCTAACTGCTTGAACATTCAAAAGCACAAAATTTGAGTTTTAAAACCCAAATTCACCCATTCTGAACCAGCAAAACTCTGGACGAATTTGCCCCAAATTTGTCCCGAGTTCGGTTGGTGGAACGTTGCTTTTTTAAACTTAGTCTTCCTGCAGCTACGGATGCAACGGCTATATGTCGAGATCCTCTCATAGAATTCTGCCAAAATTCTGTCCAAATTCTGTCCGAATTCTCTTTTTGGAAATCCTATAAATAGAAAAAAAACTTCTACCATTTTAATACACCAAATCACTTTCTCATCTCTTCTCTCCAAGCTTACTACGTTCTTCCAAAGCCTTCTAAGCTTTTATTTTAAAATCCCAAGCTAGTTAGAATTCTCTAGTCGATTTGCCAGTATAGTACGGTCTAGAAGTTTAGAGTGATTGTAATCAAGAGGCTTGACAAGAAGTAAGACACTTCACAATTGAAGTTGGTCGAGTGCTTCGGATCAAAGCTCGCATTTGTAGAAATTGCAAGGACTTCGTATAAAAACATTCAGTTTTCCATAGTAGATTTCAACCGGGAGCTAGAGTTCTCTGGACTGGAGTAGTCCTCATAAGTGGGAGACCAGTATACATCGTCGTGTTTTTGTTTGCTCTCTGCTCTTTACATTTACATTTCCATATCTGTGATATATTTCTGTAATCTTGCTTCTAACATTTTCTAATAGCTAATATTCTGCTGCCTACTCTATACACCCCCTCTAGAGTGCATCTCTTTACATTTTGATCCTACAGAAGTGTCATAATTCGACATGCAATTCATCAGAGTTCGAGAAATGCTGAAGGTTTCAGTTGTTGTTGCTTATCCACAATCGATTTGCCATCCTATTATCTTGGGTTGCATGTCTCTCGTAGGCAATAAGTTTTCTTACTTCTCTAGTCATTAAGTCATCTTGTATAACAAACTCTCACCCTTCTTCTCGATTTCCTTACGCATGATCCCATCATTATTTCATTTCGAGCATCAACGAATATGTTACATGATTATACCATTTCTTTGGAGCCTATCCTTCCCGACTTCTTATTGAATCGTCCGAACTAAAAATTTTGAGGAAATTTTTTTCTAAGGTGGATAGAATATAAACCACCATTTTTAATTATTTTATTACATTTTCTAAAATTTCTGATAATACAAAATTATGGAGGGCTAGATAATTTATTTAATATTAATCTAGTCATAAAATGGATTATCTAGATCTTCATAATATCTTGTAGTTAAAAAATCTTTAAATTATATATATAAGTAAATAGATGAGAAAATTTTCTTTCGTTATTAAGCTTACCTCTATTACTAAATACCTTTATCATTTTTATATCCTAGAAATAATTAGATTGTTTCTCAAGCTATTTTCTATTATAATGTAAATCTTTTCCTTGATTAATTACGTAACTAATTAAGACTTTTAGATAATGAATTTTTATTATCAAGAAAGGAAGCATTCTAAGTAAATATTTTCATATATCTCGTTGTATACAAATACATCTAACTCCATATTGATATCTTGTATTTGATTGTGTATATAGATATCGATATTTATATATATAAGGTTAAATGTTGTATATGTGTGCAAGATATATGTGGAGTAATGTAATTGTCTACAAGTAGTCAAGGGTATAACCTCTGTGTATGAATGGATACATTGGAGATGTGAATATAAGTGTATAAACATGTATATATATAGTTGTATATAACATGACCTAGTAGAGTCTAAGTGCTGCCTAGTTTTTCGGCGAGTCCAAACCCACAGACCTAACCATAAATCCCTTCTCTGGTCATTGTATATGTATATATATTTTTTTTTCTCTGGTCATTGTAGATGTATATATATATATATATATATATATATATATATATATATATATATATATATATATATATATATATATATAAAATAAAAAAAATAAAATATTATATATATATGTAATAGGAACATTGTGTGTATATATATATATATATATATATATATATATATATATATATATATATATATATATATATATATATATTTTATATATATATATAATATATATATATATATATATTTATATATATATATATATATATATATATATATATATATATATATATATATATATATTATATATATTATATATATATATATATTATATATATTATATTATATATATATATATATATTATATATATGGCTAGGTCGTCCCTACCATGACTAATATGATAGTCATGGCACACGACAACACTAGCCATGCCATAATTTTTAGTCAACATGCATCTCAAAACTTAACCATGACTAAGGCTATATATAAATAATAAATATTTCTTTTAAAAGACATAAAACCCAAAAATTACTATTTAGGCCAAATGAATAGTAAAAAATTAGAAAATTTTAGGGGGTTTACAGGTGATATCGGTACTTCTCATTTTTCCTATTATTATGAATGTTTGCTTAGTTATCGATTTAAAGCATAACTTTTTAAGTATTAATCATTTAGTTGATAATGGTTATGGTATTAATTTTATTAAGAATAGATGTGTTCTATTTATGATAGATCTAGTGGAAATATTATTTATAATAGAGTTATAGAGGATAACGTTTATGTTTAGTACCTATAAGAATATAATAATCATGTAGGAAGGTGTATGTATGCCAAAAAAGATGAAAGTTGGCTTTGGCATATGCTAAAAGAACAAACAAGTATTGACACAATATCATGACTTTATGCAAAGAAACTGGTAGGAGGCCTACTCAGATCTCCTTCAAGAAAGATATGGTTTGTGCTGAATGTTAAAAGAACAAGAAAACAAAATCTTCCTCCACATCTATCATCATTGTAAGTAATACTGGACCTCTTTAGCTTTTGTATATGGATTTTCTTGGACAAAGTAGAGTTGCCAGTTTTGGCAGTAAATTATATGCATTTGTGATTATTGATGATTTCTTGCTTTACTTGGGTTATTTTTCTTGCTAGTAAAAGTGATGATTTTTTAGAATATGCGACATTTTGTAAATGAGTTCAAAATAAAAAAAATGCTTCATGATAACATGCATAAGGAGCGATCATGGAGGTGAATTTGAAAATACAAGTCATAAAAAAGTTTTGTGATAAAAGTTTTATTTATGAATATTTTTGTCCTAAAATCTCCAACAAAATGTTGTTGTGGAGCGGAAGAACATAACTCTAAGTGATATGGCTAGAGTTATGCTAAATCAATATAGCTTTCCGAAATATTTTTGGGCATGCCATATTTAAATAAGGTGATTATTCAACCTATTTCAAAGAAAACTTCTTATGACTTATGGTTAATAAAATTCCTTCTATTGATTATTTCAAGATTTTTGGATGCAAATGTTTTATTTTGAATACCAAGATAACTTGAGTCAACTTGATGAAAATGCAGATGAAGGAATTTTTCTTAGTTATGCTTCAAATAGCATGTAGTGTTTACATATTTTTAATAAACGATCTCTTATGGTAAAAGAGTCTATTCATGTTTTGTTCGATGAACTTTGCTTTAGATCTTCTATAACAGATGATGATGCCAATATTGACATTATTTCTAATAAGAAATCTACTCCACCTAGCGAAGAAGCATAACCTATTGATACTAGTCCTCCTGAAGGAACGTTTCTCAAGACACCATCCTAAGGATCTAGTAATAGGTGATGTAGCAAAAGCGGTAAGCACTCGTTCTTCAAATAAAGATATATGTGCAAATGTTGCTTTTATTTCACATATTGAGCCTAAAATGTTAAAGAGGCTTTTAATGATGAATTTTAGATTTTGGTCACACAAGAGGAATTAAACCAATTTGAAAGAAATTAAGTTTAGGAACATTCCTAGACCTAATGATTATCCAATAATCAGTACTAATTAGGTTTTCCAAAATAAACTTAGTGAGGATGGACTTGTCAATCGCAACAAAACACGACTTATAGCTCAAGTCTTTAATCAAAAAGAATGTATTGACCACGACGAGACTTATGCTCATTTTGTAAGTCTAAAATCCATTCACAAGCTTGGTGCATTTGCTAGATTTCATGATTTCAGATTATTTCAAATGGATGTTAAAATACTTTTCTAAATGGTTTTATAAAGGAAGATGTATATATTCATGGTTTTGAAAATTTTAAATTTCTTGATCATGTCTTTAAACTTTGTAAGGCTCTTTATGGCCTCAAACAAGATCCTTGTGCTTAGTATAAGTATCTTAGTTCCTTTTTACTTGAAAATGGTTTTTGAAAAGAAATGATTGACACTATACTTTTATTAAATCTCTTGATGGTACTCTCCTTCTAGTACAAATTTATATGGATAAAATTAATTTTATTTCTACTAACAAGCTTCTTTGTGAGGAATTTGTTAAGTGTATGCAGAATGAATATGAAATAAGCATGATGAGAGAACTCACCATCTTCTTCGGTCTTTGTTTCAACACAAAAAGAGTCCAGAAAACGTAGGATATTTCGTATTATTGTAAAGAAAGAGTATAACAAGAATCTTAAACAAGAATTCTGAGTACAATAGAATTTGGGGGTTGGGGAGATGGAGATTAAGTCTACTTCGACTTCTTTACTCCGTTGATGATCTGATGCAAAAGTTGATAAAACTTGGTGGTTGATGAACTCTCGGTAGCAAGAAGAACTTTATCACTGAAAGCTCTTTCTTTCTAAAAGTTCTTAGCAAAGAAGCAGTATACGTAGTCTCTTCTTGTCCCTGTGTTTTGTGTGTGTTCCTGCGCGGGGAAAAAACTATCCTATATTTATAACTTTTCTTCACTAGAATAGCCATGTGTGTATATGTAGAAAATACACTGTCTTCTGCCTCAGATACAGATGAAACTGGGTAGGCACATGAGCCTTAGGGGTTAGTGGAGAGTAAACGTGCTCGATAATCACGTATAGCTCGCCACGTATTTTGAGATGTGTTGTACGGAACACTGCCATGTCAGCAAACTATTTGCTTAATATGGATCAGTTATGCGCCAAATATTATTCGACGCATAGCATCTGGTTGCTTACTGCAAGTAATGGCCTTTCTTTGATTAACTATGTGTCATTCAACACTTGAACGCATAGATTTTAAATTGAATAATGATAAACACTATTCAGGAAATAGACACATACAACTACTTCCTTCACAGCTGACAAAGTGTAATGATGAAGGCGGGGTGGTTACTGACATCTTCCTCGTAGTCTGAACAATGAACACTGCCCGAGGTTTCGTCTTTTCATACAAGAAATAAAAACACATCATGCATCAGAATGAACCATACGTCTCTCTCTGGCCCATCTACGACCATGTGTCTTTTAGAAGCTTCAAGTTCTTTAGCTAATAGCTTCCGACTTAAGAACATTGTATTTTAGACGCATGAAACCTATGCACCACTTTTTAGTATTTTTCCTGCAAGACCCTCTTCAAAGTTTTTAAAACTTGAACAAGTTTTGAAATACTTTGAAAAAGAAGAATGAGAGAGGGATTCTATCACATAAAGCTTTAGACGCATCCAATCACCTGCCACGATGTCATTTACTTTGACTGAATCTTTTGAAATCTGAATTGTCTTTGAAATTTGTGGCAGCCGTTTCTAGCAATTGCTTGGATCGAGGCTAAGTCAACTGTCATCTGTGATTTCAGGAATAGAAAATAACGCAACAGTTAATGCTGGATTAATCTTTTCATCAGGAATCGAGTCGCATGGCACCTTGCCGCATAGTGAATCTTCATCCCTATAGATAGGTTATGACTTGACATAACTTGTCATCATTATCATGCATTTGCTGATCAATACTCCAGCAAACTTGTGCAAACTTGTAAGGGGATTGAGCATTATCTTGCTGAGAACACTGCTCTTTGGTTATGCCAGAAGTCGAGAAAAAGATCGATGTTCAAAAGGTAATCTTTCCTAAAGTATTCTTTATCTTTTTCTTTTGATTTTCACCAATCACTTCTTTCCACACAAAGTTTTATGGCAAATAATTTCACACTGATCATGTTTGAACACAACTTGTCTTAAGAGTTCACATTTACACTTATAAAAAGATGTACTATGAAATAGAAAATCCACTTCCCACATAAATAAGACTATCAATATTGTGCTGTTTGGAGAGTACAGTTGTTATTCAGTTCTTAGGCGAATGAAAGTTTTATGCTTTTCTATGAGCCTTTTGCTGTCATGTGGTACAACTAACTTCATGTGCCTAACTCCTATTGAACTTGTCATATTTTCAAAATACTCCTTGGATGACTGGAGCTCAGATGGAGCTTGGAAGGACATCATAATTGTATAGTTTGACATGATTCAGCACATTACGTAGAGGACCTTTGCATTCCTGAGACCCAACTAGTTGTCTGCACCTATCTGATGAGGCTTGCAACTGGCAGGTTTCACTGTCGTAGCATCTATGATAAGATTGGGTTTGAATCCCAATCCAAATACTGTCATTGACGGACAATATTGGTAGTCGGCAGGAATCTTGGATTGTGTGTCGGTCCAATTTGTATTCTCTCGGCGAAACACACTACCAACGACATAAAGGGGAGCCTATGCTAGTAAATGTACTAACATGTGACTCAAGTTCGGCACTTTTGCAAGAATGCAAGGGTCAGAGTACCTAACCTCTGGGAAGTGCTACCCTATTAACATTATCCTTCAGTGAAGCACTTTTCGTGTTTCATAGCTCGTACTGATACAGGACCTGATAGAGAAGACCCAAAATTTAATAAATCTCCATCGGACGTAACCACGACTTTAGAATAAAAATCTAGAATATAATAGATCTCCATCATATGTAATAAGAATTTTATTTTGTCTCTCACTGTAATTCCAATCTTGCTGCATAAGCTCATTTTCAACTTCTGAAGAATCATTGCCTCTATGATGATGCACGACTACCTATGACGCATGAAACTTCATAAGTATATAAAAAGATCTTGGCTGCACAAATCTATGGAAATAATTTAGCCATATTACCTTGTCAAAAAGAAAGATCCTCAACGACAATAATTAACTAGAATGTGAAGACTCTTCAAGTTAGCTAGACGCATAGGGTTAGCAGATACATAAACTGAGTCTTTGTTTAGGCAAAAGATGCATCTGATACAACTTTACTTATAAACTTTCCAACATCAAACCAAAATTGGTATATCACAAAATGTCATTTTTTTGCATAACATTTTGAATATTATTGTCTTTGAAATGAAATGATAAAGAACATAGTCATCTAAGTATATGGTTGCTAAAAATATTTCAAATTACTCAGGTGCATGTGTCGTATTGTTGTACTTATCAATTTTCCTGAAGTTTTATCTGAATAACCTTTGAGACTATTAGATGTTAGGAAATGCTATTGAGAATTCTTTGTTGCATAAGACTTAGATTATCACGTATTTGATTCCTGAATAACGCATATAGATTTTTTATCTTTAAAACGCATACCGCATATGCATATTCTTCACATATCTTTATTTGATTCTCAAAATCCCTTTAAAACTGCTCGAAATGCCAGTGTATGAATGATGTGATTTGATATACAAAAATATAAGTTTTTTTCATGCGTCAACCATATAAGGTTTGATTATAAAATATATTTTAGACACTTCTTTAGGAACTGTGCCCCTCATAATAGCTCAGTTCTAATTAAATAGATTCATCATCATTATTAAGCCGACGTTTACATTCTTCTAGGAAGTTTTGCCTCCTGGAGCAGTCATTTGAGGATAATGATAGGTCACTCAATTACTTTATAAATAGCAGTATAGAACCACTGGTCCTTCACTATTTCCTCAATGACCTCAAAGAAGACTTCCCTTGATAAACCCTCTCATACATCGAAGCGAGCTACTCCTCTACGATTGCCTGTTGTGGGCCTCACTACAGTCACGTCACCATTTTCACTAGCTGTTGTGAGCTCAACACTAGTCCCCCATCTCTCCTCAAGGAAGAGAAAGCTGGCAAAAACAAAGCTATACATGGCGGGAGAGATCTTAGACATGCTGGGCCTTTCCTTGAGTGATATTGCCAAACAATTAAGCGCCTCTCCTGACTTGGATTCTCCTACCTTGAACCCGGAAGAGAAAATGGTGCAAGGAGGAGTGGATGCTTTTCGTTGACTGTTCTACTCTTCGGGTGTGCAGACGCTCCAAGACCTTGCAAATATGATCAGCCACTCTGACTGTTCTTCTCTCTAGTTGATTAGGGTTTTACTAGATTTTAGGGTTCTCTTGGCTCTCCTACTGGCCATGTTTTTTAAACCCTTTATCACTATTAATGAAAGTTTCTTATTTTTCCATACTGTTGTGAATGCTCAATTGATCTGTATGTGAGAACAATCTTTCAAACGTCGCATAAGATTAGATTTGGCAAATAGAAGACAGCTTAAAACATTCAATTATGATTCAACATCCTTGATGGTCATATAGGACTAATGAGATTCGCTTTGACTAGACGCACATGAGGATAACCTCCTTATGTGTCTTCCATAATTTAGAAAGAAAATGATCGCATGGTACAAGACCATTGAGCACCTCTAGAGGGGGGTGAATAGAGTGTGTGTGTGTGCTGCTGAAATAATCACAACTTTAAAAAATTAACAGATTATAAACTATGGCAGATAAAAGAGATAATAAATTAATACAGTAATCAAGAGATAGAAGATCAAACTTAGTGAACACCGCGATATATACTGGTTTTCTTCTGAGAGGACTAATCCAGTCATGAGTTCTTGTCCGCTTTTAATCAACTATTTTCATGATAAATGAGAGCTTGCCGTCCATTTACAACACCGTGCCTTGGTAACGAGCGCACGATCGGCTCCAATAAACTTGAACACGAAAACTGAGAAGTTTTCTGATTGGGACCTCTTTACAACTCTTTAAACCAAAGACTCTAAATCGAACAGAATGTTACTGGATTTGGCTAAGAGTGGTATAGGTGAGGTTTGAAAGTTTTAGAATGATAAAAAACACTTAGAAAGAGATAGAGAGAAGAATGAATGAGTGATTAAAAATGTGAAAATCCTTCTCTATTTATAGTATTTTTCCTGACCGAACTCGGGCAGAATTCGGGCTGAGTTCGGAGGCTAAAATATCGCATTCGAATGTTGCATACAGATTTGGAGGCAACAAAAATTCAAAAAATCCTTGACCGAACTCAGCCAGAGTTTTGGATGAATTCTGTCTAGGCAGAATGGGATTTTTGAGGATCCAAATTGCATAGGATTTTTGGCTGTATGGAATATTATGGGATTTAGGTAGGCTTTTTGGATTTTTGGACTGAGAAAACCTAAGCCAGTAAAATCCCGAACAATCTCACATTTTATATTTCCTAGACTCAATAAAGTAAAATATATAGAAGAAAATATAAAACGACTCGACCTGGATTCCGATGAAATTTCTTTTGGATGACGGTACACTATTTTTTGTAGACGTGCAGCATGTAGACGTAGTACGTTCTTGTATATCGATTTTAGTAACCTGTAACACATCTGTAGCAGTTTGTATATTTTGTGTATCGACTTAAGTTATCGTTGATTATCAAAATCAGGTGTGACTATGCAGTTAATGGGCCAACAATCTCTCCCATTTTGATAAATGACAAACTTGATTCTATACCAAAATGTTATTAAAAATGTAGCTTTAAAATGATAAACCTGACTTGTCATTTTTTTTGAATTTTTTGTTGATATTTTGGTATTGCTCTTCTCCCCCTTTGTCATGTATGTAAAATGAGTAGCTCCTCCGTAATATGTGAAGCCAACAATGTTATCATAGACAAAAAACAGAAAGAGTAATATCTATACCAAAACAAGTCATACCTCAGTAGAACTAGCAGCAGTATAAATGAACTAAAAACTCACATAACAAGAACTACAATATAACTGAAAAGAAATACAATTAAAATCCAAATGCATAAAATCATAACTAAAAGAGTTTATGAATGCTACAAAAAGTCCAACTGAAGAAGGTTGGACTACTACAAAGTGCATAACTACATAGATCATCATCAGCAACCTAAAATCATAAAACTCTAAACTAAAAGTCCAAATCATATATGAGCATCATCATCGGTTGGAGGAGAAAATGGCTGAGGATCGAAGTAAGCAGTAGTCGGATCAAAGAATCCAAAAGTGGTCGGATCATCAAACCTCGGTCCATCGAAGCCAGGATGAGGATGATCGAAAAAGGAGCTGAAGAATGATGCGCCAAACTCCAGTACAAGTCAGCAATGCCATTCCTCAATATCTGAGCCTGAAAGGTATGGCAAAACTCAGCATCGATATAACTCTGATGACTTTATCTAGAGAGAGTGACAAAGTCATCAAAGCGCTGATAGAACTGAGGATCAAATCCTGGAGTAGCAGGGGCAGAAATAGGAGCTGGAGTGTCTAGAACAGCAGGAGCAGCACCAGGTGGAGGTGGAAATAAAGAAAATCTCCTAGACCTAGTCAGCTCAGAAGATGACCCAGAGATAGGACAAGAATCAAGGTTGCTTTCAAATCTTCTACAAATAACTGCTAGATGCATAGGGTACAGAAGGTTGTGCCCTACTTCCTACAACTAATCATCCAAGCCATGAATATCTTGGGGACAGAGAAAGGAACACCGAAGTAAAGGTTGTACATTGCAGACATCTCATAAAAGGTAAACCCATCAGTTGTTCCCTTTTTAGGAATCAAAGCAGAATAGACAAAGCGATGCAACTCATAAAAGTTCTGATTAAGGTGCTTTGTGTACAACTTACCGCTACGAGGGACTGGGTTAGGATGACACATTATAGCCTTAATGGAATCAAGGGTAACTTCTTCGGGAAATTGAACTCGGTTTATCTCGACTAACGCCTCGTCGATGTCCGACATATGAAATAATTCACTAATGTCAGTCGAGTTGAATTCAATCGCTTTTTCGACGATACAAGAATAAATACTATCGTCGTCTTTTATTTGCATGTTGTAGTAAAAATATGAACGAAATTATCATAGATATCACTAGAAGTTTTAAAGAAATCCCGAAGACGTAATCGTTCAAAAGTGGAGGCATAATCCGAGAAAATGGTAAAGTTGACGGATCGCCCGGGACAAATTACCTGATAGTGGAACACGTCAAACCATGAGTCCGCTATGTCCAATGATGGAAATAAAATAGCGTCATATTCCTCTTTGTCGGTTGGGCAAGCATGACTTAACACGTTGACGGGTTCGTATTTAGATGTAGAAGATGAACCCGCTGCGGAGGAGGAATGAGCTTTGAAAAAGTAGAAGAGAATTTTTGGGTAGAGTTTTTGTGCTCGGATGGAAGAAAAGTGAAGAAGAAGAAGAAGAAGAAGAAGGGTTTATAAAGGGGGCCAGGGCCGACTGTGCTATTCTGGAAAACTGAACCGACGTCAACCGAACTCGATCCGAACTCGGTCCGAGTTATAACAGAGTTCTGCCACTTGTTTTTCCATTTCATTCTATATGTATTGAATAATAAATAGACTTTATAACTTTTAATTCTTCAATTTAGTAATATTTATTACCTTGGATTAGCTGTAGGGGTCGGATCCCAGCTAGCGGTAGTCCGAAGACATTTGGCACCGTGTCGCTTAGACTTCTACGTCTTTTTGACAGAAGGACCCTTTCAGCTTGTACCCAAAATAACTTCAATTAATAAATCTCAATATATCCAGTTGTAAGAATTTTTATTAAACATAATGCATTATGAATCTGAAAATTCAACTATGCCTAGTTTGTGTTGCAGATAATTGAAATGGTCTTCAGCCAACGGTTTTGTGAAATATAAGGTTTGATAATAAAATATCTTTATAAAATAGATTTTCAAACTGCCTATGCGTCTTCTTCAAATATCTTTATTTGATTCTCAAAATCCTTTTAAAACTGCTCGAAATGCTAGTGTATGAATGATGTGAGTTGATCTGTAGAAATCTATATTTGGTTCATGCCTCAACCATATAAGGTTTGATTATAAAATAGATTTTGGATGCTTCTTCAGGAACTGTGCCCCTCGTAAAAGCTCAGTTCTCATTAAATAGATTCATCATCATTATTAAGCCAAAGTTTACGTTCTTCTAGAAAAGTTTTGCCTCCTGGAGCATTCATTTGAGGAGAATGATGGGTCACTCAATTGCTTTATAAATATCAATATAGAACCATTGGTCCTTCACTGTTTCCTCAATGGCCTCAAAGATGACTTCTCTTGATGAACCCTCTCATACACCGAAGCAAGCTACTCCTCTGCGATTGCCTGTTGTGGGCCTCACTAGAGTCACTTCACCATTCTCACCATTTGTTGTGAGCTCAACTCAAGTACCCCCTCTCTCCTCGAAGAAGATAAAGCTGGCGAAAACAAAGCTATCCATTGCGAGAGAGATCATAGAAATGCTGGGCCTTTCCTTGAGCGATATTTCCAAACCTTTAAGTTCCTCTCTGACTTTGATTCTCTTTCCTTGAGCCCAGAAGAGAAAATGGTGCAAGAAGGAGTGGATGCTTTTTGTTGACTATTCAACTCTTCGGGTGTGCAGAAGCTCCAAGACCATACAGATGTGATCAATGACTCTGACTGTTCTTCTCCCTAATTGATTAGGTTTTACTAGATTTTAGGGTTCCCTTGTCTCTCCTACTGGCCATGTTTTATAAACCCTTTATCACTATTAATGAAAGTTCCTTATTTTGCCATACTGTTGTGAATGCTCTATTGATCTATATGTGAGAACAATCTTTCAAACATCGCATAAGAATTGATTTGGCAAATATAAGACATCTTAAAACATTCAATTGTGATTCAATATCCTTGATGGTGATATAGGACTCACGAGATTCGCTTTGACTAGACGCACATGAGGATAATCTCCTTATGCGTCTCCCATAATTTGGAGAGAAAATGATCGCATGGTGTAGGACCGTTGAGTACCTCTAGAGGAGGGTGATTAGAGTGTGTACGTGTTCAGCGAAAATAATCAAGAGATAGAAGATCAAAGCAAAAATTTTAATAGATTATAAACTATGGCAGATAAAAGAGACAGTAAATTAAATACAGTAATCAAGAGATAGAAGATCAAACTCAGTGAACACGAGGATATATACTGGTTTCCCTCTAAAAGGACTAATCCAATCACGAGTACTCTTGCCCGCTGTTAATCCACTATTTGCAAGCTAAATAAGTGCTTGTCGTCTTTTTACAACACCGTGCCTTGGTGACGAGCATACGACCGGCTCCAAAAAACTTGAACACGAAAACTGAAAAGTTTTTTGATTGCGACCTCTTTACAACTCTTTGAACCATAGACTCTAAATTAAACAGAATGTTACTGGCTTTGGCTAAGAGTGGTATATGAGAGATTTGAAAGCTTTAGAACGATGAAAAACACTTAGAAAGAGATAGAGAGAAGAATGAATAAGTGATTAGTAACGTGAAAATCCTTCTCTATTTAAAGTATTTTTTTTGACCAAACTCGGGTAGAATTTGGGCTGAGTTCGGAAGCTAAAATATCGCATTCGAACGTTGCATACAGATTTGGAGGCAACAGAAATTCAAATTATCCTTGACCGAACTCGGTCCAAACTCAGACCAAACTCGGTCGGAGTTTTGGCCGAATTCTATCTAGGCATAATAGGATTTTTGATGATCCAAATTGCATAGGATTTTTGGCTATATGGAAATTGTGGAATATTGTGGGATTTAGGTAGACTTTTTGGATTTATGGACTGAAAAAACCTAAGCCAGTAAAATCCCGAATGACCTCACATTTTATATTTTCTAGACTCAATAAAGTAAAAAATACAGAAGAAAATATAAAACGACTCGATCTGGATTTTGATAAAATTGCTTTTAGATAACGATACACAGTTCTTTGTAGACGCATATGATGTAGTACTTTCTTTGATATTGATTTTAGTAACCTGTGACACATCTGTAGTAGTTTGTTTATTTTACGTATCGACTTAAGTTATCGTTGATTATGAAAAATCAGGTGTGACCATATAGCCAATGGGCCAATAATCTTCCCCATTTTAATAACTGACAAACATGAGACTATAACAAAATATTATCATAAATGTAACTTTAAAATGATATACCTAACTTGTCATTGTCTTTGAATTTTTCGTTGATATTTTGGTATGGTCTTCTCCCCCTTTGTTAACAAGCTTTCTTGCTTGAAACCAACAATGTTATCATAGACAAAGAAACAGAGAGAGTAATATCTATACCAAAACAAGTCATATCTCAGTACAACTAGAAGCAGTGTAAATAAACTTAATACTCACATAGCATGAACTAGAATATAACTGAAAGGAAATGTAACTATAACCAAATGCATAAAGTCATAACTAAAAGAGTTTATGACTGCTACAAAAAGTCCAACTGAAGAAGTTTGGACTACTACAAAGTGCATAACTACATAGATCATCATCAGCAATCCAGAATCACAAAAACTTTAAATTAAAAGCCCAAATCACATCTGAGCATCATCATCGGCTGGAGGAGCAGACGGCTGAGGATCGAAGTAAGCAGTAGTCGGATCAAAGTATCCGAAAGTGGTCGGATCATCAAACCTCGGTCCATCGAAGCCAGGATGACGGATGATCGGAAAAGAAGCTGAAGGATGATGCCAAACTCCAGTGCAAGTTAGCACTGCCATTCCTTAAGATTAGAGCCTGATAGGTATGGCGGAACATAGTATCGACATAACTCTGATGACGTTGTCCAGAGAGAGTGACAAAGTCATCAATATTGACCCAAATCACAGTTAACCAAATATTGACAAATTGATAATATGATACTTGTCATAATTCAATATGACACATAAAGATAGAACTCAGTGCAAGACGGACGTCGGCTCTCTCATGCAGCGTATATTATTTTATATTTATTAAGTCTAGTTAAATGTAAACTGAGTAGCACTGGGTATTCTAGGCCTATACCTTATCCCCTAACAAAACCAAAAGCTCAACCAAACCAAACTTACCCACAAAAGCCCATATAAACAATTCTGTCCTATGGAGACAGAGTTCGGGCTGGACTCTGTCTCCACACAGAGTTCGGGCCGAACTCTGTCTCCATACAGAGTTTAGGCCGAACTCTGTCCCCTAAATTACAGGATCCTAATTTTTAGGGTTTGTTGTATGCTAGTTATCTAACGGCCAAAAATTTGAATTCTTGACAAAGAATTCTGGCCTAATTCTGCCTATCCTAACTAGTATAAATAGGCCTTGAATTCTCTCATTTTCAATCATCTATTTATCTTCTCTTCTCTTCTCTTCTCTATAAGCCTCATACAAGCCTTAACCTTCTCATCTACTAGCCACAAGCTTCCTAAGCCTCAAAGTGCTTAGTGCTATTCAGTTAGGAGTTTGTGCAAGAGTCAAAAAAGTCGCTTGAAAAATTTCAAGCATCGCCATAGCGATCTTTGTAAGAAGTTGACGTGCTCTTCTGAAGAAAAGGCACGGGGTGTAACTACTATTTCACAAATAGTGGATTTAATCCTGAGCTAGAGTTCTCAGGCCTGGACTAGTCCTCTATAAGGGAAACCACGTTAAAAACGACTGTGTTTGCGTATGCTCTCTTGATCTTTCTATTTTTTGTATTTACTACTCTAATTATTTACTGTTGGTGAAAAGAGTTTATTTTTTATTTGGCTATTATTGTTATAAACTCTATTCACCCCCTCTAGAGTTGCCTACCTGTTCTTCAATTGGTATCGGAGCTCTGTTCTCTTTATAAGGACTAACATCCTAGAGCTGATCCATGGCAACCACACAACCTATGTTTTCTAATCATGGTAAAGGATAGTCCACTCGTAGGCCTCCCCTATTTGATGGAACCAACTACACCTATTAAAAAACTAGGATGAGTTTCTATCTCAAGTCTCTAGACTTCGACCTATGGACCATTGTCACCGATGGTTACAAAAAGCCCGCCAGAATAGTTGTCGAGGGAGATCTCATCGAGAAACCTAACGACAAATATTCTGACGAGGAAAAAAAAACGGTCGAGTCTAGATGCTAGAGCTATTAATGCTCTTTTCTGTGCAATAGACATGAATAAATTTAACAGGGTCTCAACATGCACCACCTCGCACGAAGTATGGAAGCTTCTGGAAGTGACGCATGAAGGAACCACTCAAGTCAAGGAATCAAAAATCAGTCATCTTACTCAAGAATACGAGGCATTCAAAATAAAGCCAAATGAGACGATCACCCAAATGTTCACAAGGTTCCTTGACGTCATTAACCCTCTGTCATCTCTTGGCAAACAATATACAAATCATGAGAAGATCCGTAAGTTACTTAGGGGCTACCGAAGATCTGGAACTCGAAGGTAACAGCTATTATAGAAGGTAATAATCTCACCAAAATGTCTATGGAAACTTTGATGGAAAAGTTGATGACCCACGAGCTCGATCTCAAAGACTTCAACGAACTTGCTCCAAAGCCAAAAGAGATTGCCCTAAAATCTCATTATCAAAGGGCTAATCCTGAAAAGATCGACGATAAAAATTCTGAAGGTGGTGATCAAGCTCTTCTAGTCCGCAACTTCAAGAAGTTCCTTTATTTTAATCGAAGAAAGAAGAAACAACAAGAAGACGATGAGGAAGAACCAACGTGCTACGGTTGCAAAAAGACTGGACATGTTCGAAAGGACTGTCCCTTCGCAAAGAAAGGTAACAGATATGAGAAGCCCTACAAGAAGCCTTCTTTAAAAAAGTATGCTAATACTAGTATTTGGCACGAAAGTGAAGCAAGTAATTCTGAGGAAAAAAATGACTTTCCTCAAGACACCGCTAATATCTGCCTAATGGCAACATCCGAGAAGGTAACTAGCGAAACTCTTGATGACTTTACTTTTGATGAACTTCGAGATGCTTTTAATGACTTACTAAATGATCACAAGAAAGTCATTAGTAAATATAAGCATGCCAAGGAGAAAATCAAAGGCTATGAAATAGAGATTCAAAATCTTTCTTCTTTACTTGATAATGTTAGAGACACTCCACCCACGAAAGTCACTAATGAGGTGTCCAAGCTTAAGTTAAGCCTACATGATGTCGAAGCACTTATTGAAAAGCAAACACGTGAGATCTCAACACTCAATAAAGAGCTTGCTGAAGAAAAAAACAAACACAAGACCTCTATTGCTAAGATTGATGGTCTAAATGCTAAATGTAATAAACTGAATGATGCATCTAAGAAATTAGAGGTTAGATTGGGAAAACAGGTTGCTCAACCTCAAACCAACTACACAATCACAAAACACACACAAAACACAAGACCACTCACAATAATAAATAACGTCACCCACACGCAGTACGTAACCATGCTTATATGTACACGTACTCCCATTCAGCATGTAAACCACATGCACATAGACATTATTCTTAATGTACTCATAACTATTATCCTCCTGCTACACATAGTCACTATCCTACTAACTATCACCATGCTGCACATAGACATATCTATCATCCCTCTGCTACATGTAGTCACTATCCTACTGTTCCATACAACTATCACCATACTGCATATAGGCATCACTATCAACCTGTTCTCAACACAAATATGCATGCTACTTGCACATACTATGGATTACATGGCCATTTTTCATCACAGTGTAGAATTAGGAAATTAGTTGATATTAATCTATATGCATGGGTACCGAAGACTAACATTTCAGGACCCAAAAGAACTTGGGTACCAAAGGTAACATCTACTCGTGATGTAGGTGGACCTTCCTTCCTCAACTAAAAGCAAGTGGCTTCTTGATAGTGGATGCTCGCGACATATGACAGGAGACACAAATCTTTTCGCATCACTATCGATGAACAGGGAAGGATATGTATCCTTCGATAACAATTTAAAGGGCTACATCATAGGTAATGGTACTATTTGTTATCCTCCTTCTCCTATAATAAAGGATGTCTGCTTAGTGACCGAGTTAAAGCATAACCAGCTCAGCATAAGTCATCTTGCTGATCATGGATACGATATTAACTTTGGACAAAATAAATGTTATATTTATAATAGGTCAACGGGAGACATTGCTTTTGAACATTTATATTTTCTATCTATCTAGAAATACTAACAGTGCAGGAAGATGCCTTTACGCTCACAAGGATGGAAGATTGTTGTGGCACCAGCGTCTTGGTCATGCCAATATGGATACTATATGCAGGCTATTGACAAAGAAGCTAGTAAGAGATTTGCCCGACATCACATTCAAGAAGGACTCGGTATGTGTCGAATGTGAACTGAATAAGGCAACCAAATCTTTATTTTATTCCATAAACACTGTAAGTACTACTAGACCCTTATAATTACTGCACATGGACTTATTTGGTCCTAGTAGAGTAGCCAGTCATGGTGGAAAACTTTATACTTTTATTATAGTAGATGATTTGTCAAGATTTACTTAGGTTTTCTTTCTTTCAAACAAAAGCAATGCAATTTCAGTTTTCAAAATCTTTGCCAAAAAGGTCCAAAACAAAAAAGGCTACATGATTACTCGAATCCGAAGTGATCATGGAGGCGAATTCGAAAATTTCGATTTTGAAAAGTTTTGCGAAACAAATGGTTTTGTTCATGTGTTTTCTTGTCCTCGAACTCCTCAACAAAATGGTATTGTGGGGCGAAAGAATAGGACTCTTGGTGATATAGCTAGAGTCATGTTAAATAAATTTTCACTTTCGAAATATTTTTGGGCATAAGTTGTCAGCACAGCGTGCCATGTTTTAAATAGGGTGCTTATTCGACCTATTTCGAAGAAAACAACCTACGAGCTTTGGTTTGGTAGGACTCCTAATGCCTCATATTTTAGAGTGTTTGGTTGTTGCTGATTTATCCTAAACACCAAAGATAACTTAGGCAAGTTTGATGCCAAAATTGACGATGGTATTTTTCTTGGCTATGCTGCCAAGAGTAAGGGATATGGAATGTTCAACAAACGCTTAATAATTGTAGAAGAATCTACTAATGTGATTTTTGATGAGGAAAGTAGTACAGCAGCTATCCCCGACGATGATGTTGAACCATCAACTTCCATGCCAATGAATACCACCCCTGAAACCAATTCTCTCGAGGGCTTACCGAAGAAGTTCCCGTTCAAGCCATCACACGCAGAAAACTTGGTAATAGGTGAGGTATCACGCGGAGTAAGTACTCGATCAACGTTAAGAGATTCCATTGCTAGCACTGCTTTTATTTTGCAAGTTGAGCCTAAAACTGTTTTAGAACCTTTAATGATGAGTTTTGGATTTTAGCTATGCAAGAAGAAATCAATCAATTCGAAAGTAGCCAGGCCTAGGAACTTGTTCCTAAACCAGCTAACCATTCAATTATTGGTACTAAATGGATTTTTCGTAACAAAGTAAATAAAGATGGTTTAGTCACTCACAACAAAGTTCGTCTAGTAGCTCAAGGATACAACCAAGAGGAAGGTATCAACTTCGATGAGACGTATTCCCCTGTTGCGAGACATGAATCCATTCGGATGCTTTATGCCTTTATGAACTTTCAAAATTTTAAACTTTTCAAAATGGATGTCAAAAGTGCTTTTCTGAATGGTTTTATTAAGGAGGAAGTTTTTGTAGAACAACCCCCTGATTTTGAAAATCATAAATTTTCTGACCATATTTTCAAACTCAAGAAAGCGCTATATGGCCTCAAACAAGCCACCATAGCTTGGTATGAACGCCTAAGCAATTTCTTACTAGATAAAGGTTTTTCAAAAGGGAAGATTGACACTATACTTTTTATCAAAAGATTTCAAGACACTATTCTTTTAGTTCAAATTTATGTTGATGATATCATATTTGGGTCTAGTAATGAAAATCTATGCCAAGGTTTCTCTAAGTATATGCAGAACAAATTTGAAATGAGCATGATTGGGGAGCTCACCTACTTCCTTGGATTGCAAGTCAAACAAACTTCGCAAGAAACTTTCATCAGCCAGTCAAAATACACAAAGGATATGCTGAAGAAGTTTGATCTTGACAACATCAAACCAATTAGCACCCCCCTATGGCTACTACGACCAAGCTGGAACCTGATAAAAGCGGCAAATCTGTTAAACAACGTAAGTATCAAGGTATGATTGGTAGTCTACTTTACCTAACTTCTAGTCGTCCCGATATCATGTTTAGTGTTTGTCTGTGTGCTCGCTATCAAGCTAGTCCTAAGGAATCACACATGTCAGCCGTTAAGCGTATCTTTCGATACCTTAAGGGTACTGTTACAGTGAACTTGTGGTATCCTAAATCCATATCCTTCGACCTTATTGGTTATTCGGATGCTGATGTTGCAGGATTCAATGTCGACCGTAAAAGTACAAGCCGTACGTATCATTTATTAGACAAGGCCCTAGTCTCATGGTTTAGCAAGAAGCAGAATTCTGTTGCACTATTCACAACAGAAGTTGAATATATCGCAGTTGGTCATTATTGTGCACAAATTCTGTTGATGAAGCAAACCCTTGTAGATTACAACATATTCTTTATGCACATTCTTATATTCTGTGATAACACTAGTTCTATCAACCTTACTAAGAACCTTATATGTCACTCATGCACGAAATACATTGAAATTTGTCACCACTTTTTGCGTGATCATCAACAAAATGGCACTATAAATTTAGAATTTATTGACACTGATCATTAGCAGGCAGATTTATTTACTAAACCACTATCCGAAGAGCGATTCAACTTTTTTTTGTCATGAATTAGGAATTTTGGATGAAACGATTATTCATTAAATTGGCCTGCATAAATATCGATAATGTCATGTTTCTTTATGATGAATCTGTTATGGGTACAAGCCGAAAGGATCCTTCTGACAACAAGGCATGAAAGCCTAAGCGACATGGTGCACTAGTCTTCGGACTACCGCTAGCTGGGATCCGGCCCCTACAGCTATCCCATGGCTGTTTCATCGTAATAATTTGTGTCTTAAATCCTTGTTTATTACATGGTTCAATTTTATTTATAACTTGATTAATTTAAATTTTCTAACTCCATTTTCATTTACCCTATTCAATTTTTAGAAATTTCTATCTTGGCAATTTTTAGAAATTTCTATCTTGGTCACCTTAGCAATGTTTTCAAACTATTTTTAAATTATTTTCAGTTCTGATCCCAGAACACAGAACTCGGGCTGAACTCTGCCTCACACAGAGTTCGAACCAAATTCGGTCGGGCTTTTTTAGAACTACCAGTTGCTCTCAGCCATCCATCCATTTTGATCCTACGGTCCAGGATCCACCCGACCATCCGAACCCCCTTTCATATATTCGAGTTCTCCCTCTCTCTCTTCTCTCAATTGCCTCCTCTAAAACTTCTCAAACTTCATCCTTTCTAAACCCTAACCCTAGAATTATCAATTTAGTGTGGTTTTCTTCCCTAAACTCAAGGAGAATAGCTTTTGCATCAATCTCTTCCATATTCCACCACTCACTTAAGGTATAATTCTTTCTTTTTCTCCATCTCAATTTCAAATTTTCTTTCATTGTTCAATGGCACCTAGGTTGTTTAATAAAGAAAAGAGGGCTAGAACCGAGGGTGCTTTCTCATCGAACCCTTCTCCTCGAGATGATCAACCTATTCATCCACTTTTCAATCCACCACAATCCAATGACCCCGATACATTCGATGATCGAATTTTTGTGCCATTGGATGCCTCAAAGGAATGTTTCAATTCACGGCCTGTGTGCATGGGTCAACCCATCAACTTTACTATATTTTCTTGTTATGACTCATTATTTCATAATCTTTGTCTTGATGAGTTAGTTTCTACAACTTCACTTATTTACTTGAATGCTATTCAATTGTTTTATTGCAATCTCACATTTGATGACACATGAATATATTCTCGTGTTGCCATAACTGACATCTCGTTCGATGATTTTGAACTTGCAGAATATCTTGAGATTTCGAAACCCAACTCTTGGGAGAAGCTTGTCGATGCACGCAAGTTTCAATTCTCCAATGGGTCATCCCTTGAGAGTTTCAAGGACGATTTGTGTACCCGAAACACACCTCTATGCATGTTACTTGCAAAATTCCTTAACCCTTATTTCTACGAGCTTTATCGTATCGTCTTCTCCACGATTTTGCCCAAAACGGGATCGACTGATGAAGTTTTATATTTTGGATTTCTGCTTTGTATCACCTTTACTACCATGTCCCGTTCAACCTTCCTCGCACTATCTTAGAGCCTGAAACACACCTCTATGCATGATACTTGTCATAATTCAATATGACACATCGAGACAGAACTCAGTGCAAGACGGACGTCGGCTCTCTCCTACAGCGTACTCAGTTTTAGAGCCTAAATTATTTTATATTTATTGAGTCTATCTAAATGTAAACTGAGTAGCACTAGATATTCTGGGCCTATATCATATCCCCTAACAAAACCAAAAGCTCCACCAAACCAAACTAGCCCACAAAAGCCCATTTAAACAATTCTGTCCAATGAAGACAGTATTCGGACCGAACTCTGTCTCCACACAGAGTTTAGGCCGAACTCTGTCCCCTAAATTACAGGACCCTAATTTTTAGGGTTTGCTGTATACTAGTTGTCCAACGACCAAAAATTTGAATTCTTGACACAGAATTCTTGTCAAATTCTACCTATCCCAACTAGTATAAATAGGCCTTGAATTCTCTTATTTTCAATCATCCAATTATCTTCTCTTCTCTTCTCTATAAGCCTCAAACAAGCCTTAACCTTCTCATCTACTAGCCACAAGCTTCCAAAGCCTCAAAGTGCTCAGTGCTATTCAGTTAGGAGTTTGTGCAAGAGTCAAGAAAGTCGCTTGGAAAATTCCAAGCATCGCCACAGCGATCTTTGTAAGAAGTTGGCGTGCTCTTCTGAAGAAAAGGCACGGGGTGTAACTACTATTTCATAAATAGTAGATTTAATCCTGAGCTAGAGTTTTCAGGCCTGGACTAGTCCTCCACGAGGGAAACCAGGTTAAAAATGACTGTATTTGCGTATGCTCTCTTGATCTTTCTATTTCCGTATTTACTACTCTGATTACTTACTGTTAGTGAAAAGAGTTTATTTTTTATTTGAATATCACTGTTATAAACTCTATTCACCCCCCTCTAGAGTTGTCTACTTGTTCTTCAATCAAAGCACTGATAGAACTGAGGATCAAATTCTAGAGCAGCAGGGGCAGGAGCAGGAGCTGGAGCGTCTGGATCAGCATGAATATCAACAGAAGCAGCATCGGGTGGAGGTAGAGGCAAAGGAAATCTTCTAGACCTAGTCAGCTCAGAAGATGACTCGGAGGTAGGACAGGAATCTAGGTTGATTTCAAATCTTCTACAAATAACTGCTAGATGCATGGGGTACATGAGGTTGTGCCCCACTCTCCTACAACTAATCATCTAAGCCCTGAATGTCTTAGGGACTGAGAAAGGAACATCGAAGTAAAGTTAGTGCATTGCAGAGATCTCTTAAAAGATAATCTCATCAGTTGATCCCTTTCTAGGAATGAAAGCAGAATAGATAAAGCAATGCAACACATAAATGTTCTGATTAAGATGCTTTTGCATACAACCTACCGCTACGAGGGACTGGGTTAGGATGACACATTACAGCCTTAATAGAATCAAGGGTAACTTCTTCAGGAAATTGAACTCATATTACTTCGACAAACCCCTCGATGTCCGGCATATGAAAGAATTCACTAATGTCAGTCGAGTTGAATTCAATCTCTTTCCCGACGACACAGGAATAGATACTACGTCGTCTTTTATTTGCATGTTATCGTAAAACATACGAACGACATTATCATAGATATCACTGGAAGCTTCAAAGAAATCTGAAAGACTTAATATTTCAAAATTGGAGGCGTACTCCGAGAAAATGGTAAAGTTGATGGATCGCCCGTGACAAATTTCTCGATAGCGGAACACGTCAAACCATGAGTCCGCTATGTCCAAAGATGGAAATAAAGTCACGTCATATTCCTCTTCACCGGTAGGACGAGCTGGACTGAACACGGTGACGGGTTCCTATTCAGAGGTAGAAGATGAACCCGCTGCGAACTCTCCTTTCTTCCTTTTAAGAAGTTTAGGAGCTATAGAATTGAAAAAATAGAAGGATGGAGATATGCCTTAAGGATAATGGAGAAAGGAAATGAGGTCACCTTTTTGAGCTTCTTAGACCCAGGGAGAAAGGAGAAAGGAGCTTTGAAAAAGTGGGAGAGAATTTTTGGGTAGAGTTTTTGTGCTCGGATGGGAGAAAAGTTAAGAAGAAGAAGGGTTTATAAAGGGGACTAGGGCCGGCTGTTCTGTTCTGTTCTTGAAAACTGAACCGACATCAACCAAACTTGGTCCGAGTTCTGACAGAGTTGTGCCACTTATTTTTCCATTTCATTCTATACATAATTAACAATAAATAGACTTTATAACTTTTAGTTCTTCAATTTAGTAATATTCATTACTTTGGGTTAGCTATAGGGGCCGGATCCCAACTAGAGTTAGTCCGACGACACTTGGCACCGTGGCGCTTAGACTTTTACGTCTTTTTGACAGAAGGGCCCTTTCGGCTTGTACCCAAAATAACTTCAATTAATAAATCTCAAAATCTTAAGTTGTAAGAATTTTTATTAAATATAACGCATTATGAATCTTAAAATTTAAGTATCCCTAGTTCGTGTCGCAGATAATTAAAACGATCTTCCGCCAGCAGTTTTGTGAAAATATCTACTAATTGATAATATGTGTCAATCAATTCTAAGCGAATATTCCCGTGTTGATGGTGATTACGTCAAAAGTGATGACGTATCTCTATGTGATTCGTGCATGAATGACAAACATGGTTCTTAGTAAAATTGATTGTACTAGTGTTATCACAGTATATGGGAATCTTTGTGTAGTACAGATTGTAATCTTCTAAGGTTTATTTTATCCACAAAATTTGAGCACAACAATGTCCTGCAGTGATATACTCAGCCTCAGTTGTTGATAGCGCTACAGAATTTTGCTTCTTTCTAAACCCAGAGACTAAAGCTTTTACTAGAAAATGACACGTACCGCTGGTACTTTTACGGTCTACTTTGCATCCTACAAAATCTGCATCTGCATAACCTATCAGGTTAAAAGATATAGTTTTGGGATACTGTCAACCCCTTGACCAAATTTTTCCGAATTTGTGAAATTGAAATTCATTTTTTTTGTCTCATATATTTTTATTGTCTTACATATATAAATGGATATGATTTATAGGTTTATTACATTTTATATGCAATGAGGGACCAATTGGTATTATAAATGTTGGCAGGGACTTTAATGTAATTGTCATTAATTCAAATTCCTTTTTGTTTTAAACTCAGGATACTCTCACCAAAAATTTAAACTGATGCAGCCGACCTTCCCTCTATCCAACTCTTCCGAACACTAACCCTTCTCAAATCCTGAGAAGATAAAACCAAAACCGAATTCAATTCCAAACAGAATTGATAGGCAAGGATTTAAACCCTGTATTTGAAACCCTTTCCAACGGCCTCCATAACAGATAGAATCGTTTATAGATTCAAATTCCTCCTGGCTCATCCCCTGTGATTCAAACCCATCTTGAATAGTTTTAAATCGATTCTTCCTGCAACTATATAAGTCGGAAAAATCAGCCGACCTCCTCATCCACATTTAAACCTAAAACTCTAAATTTCTTTCCCGGCAAGAGAGCATCAGTTCGAGTTACCATAAACCAGAACCCTGTCAGGTATGTCACGTCCTTAAACTTGCAACCATGTTATCTACTCCAATGTATTCGACTAAATGTTTAAGATGTCTAGTGGAGGAAGGGAAGACTTGGTAATCGGTACGGGAACAGAAATAATTTGTTACCTATGTGTCCTAAAATAGACATTAGAGTAAAATTTGGATCGATGGAATCCTGGGTTCCTGTGTGTATCTTGTAGTTCGAGCATGTGTGGTTCCTTGGACTCACTCATCTATGAGAATAAGTGTTCTTGCCAAGCAGCAAGACAACATGTGCAGTGGAAGGATTTGGGTATAACAAATCTGCATATACCTAGGTGTGTACCAGTTAACTAGAGATGCTGTCAGGAATCGGATATCAAATACTGATACTCGAGTATCAGTGATATCAATTGATATCAAGAACTGATACTCAAGTTGGATACTAGGATATCATGGTAGATTAATAACAGTATCGGGTTCGATCGATGTCATATGATGAAGAGTATAACTCATTTTCACGTCAAAAACGGATTTGTATACCAAACTAGATATCAGGATTCGACTTGAACCAGAGCGTCAAGTTTGGATATAATAAACTGGTTCATACCTTGACTCATGGTATCGAGTAGGATCTGAAGTATCAGATTGGTACTTATTAACCAATATCGACTCTTAAGATACTCAATGATCCATATCGGACCTTAAGCGTTAGATAGGAACTAAATAATCCATATCAGATGTTAGTGCAACCTAACCCCTCTCTATCAGTTAGTTTTTATATCTCATACAGATTAATACTCCCATGTTAGATTGCCTTGTACCAACCACAAAACTGTCAAGACCCTTCTTATTTCTACTAGACACTATAATGAGAACTACATTGTATAGATTGGTAACAAAGTTTAACCGCTAAGGGGGAACCTGTGTAATCCACATAGGCCAAATTAATTTCCAGTCCAGTTTCCCTTTGACAGATGATTGATACTCCTATATGTATCAACCTTTTTTTCAATGTAGATTCAATTCCCTGGACTTGGGTTTAGAGGAAAAGGAAGTGTGTAAACATGGCGTTCATTGGCTTCATTAGTTCATTATTCATCCTGGATCAGGAATGTGTAGTCAATGAAGAGATTTTTCAATTGATGACAGGAGTCAATGCATACGTATAGGTCTGTATGCGAAACTGCTATTTTCCTTTCGATACTGTGAGTAGGGAGTGTCCAGTTTCATACGTGATGCTGGGTAATTCTTGATAAATGTTTTCTATGCATCTGGTGTTGATGGTTCTGTTATATATATGTATGTTGGAGACTATTATGCTTGTTAAGCTGTGTAAGGAGGAAATGGGGTTACCTGAGTTCTTGACTGTAGTAGGACAGGTCAGCGGTGCAGCTGTACCTGAACTTGCTCGAATTGCATCATTATAAGCACTTGTATTTTCCTGCAGCAAACCAAGTTGCAGGTTGCAACAGATAGTGCTAATAGCCATTAGGTGCACATCTTCATAGAGCAAACATATAATTTTGTGTGAAGTTGTTATCAACAGCCACCACTGCTCTGGTGAGGACCAACCATAGTGTAGGTGCCTAGATTGGTATTCTAGTGATGGGGTTCCAGATTAAAGTAGCGTGTGTGGTTGCATTTAGGACTGCAACAGTGGTAGTAGTGGGTAAATGCATGAAATTGAGTTGTTATTTTGGTGTATCAGTCTATAGGCATAGGTCTGATATTCTATTCATTTCCAACTGACATTAGTTCAGCTGATAACAACCCATACTACTTTCAGTCATAAACTTACTATACAGTCTTAAACTCTTGTTCAAACACTTTTACTATGACCAGGTAGCAGATGTGAGCCATGTTCTTTTACAGAGTAATATTTACCATTTGATAAGTCTCATATGCAGTCTCGTACAGCTCTGTAGTTAGTTATCAGTCCATATCATGTTGTCAGTTCGGGTTGAAGCCCTCACTATTTAGGCACTATCTTAGCAAGATCCTGTCTCTTATTTAGTTCAGTCCTAAACCTTCTGTTCAGTCCTATTTTCTATCAGAATTAGAGACCCTTTTCCTTGGATGCACCTGAATGCACAACAGGAACATATCCAGGATACATCAGTCAACAAATAAGGGTACATAGAGTAAGAGTCGAGTAGTTTAGTGGGATAGGCATAAGCAATGTACAATGAAATACCTGTATATAACAGGGCATTCACAGGAAGTTGCAGGGGAATATATATGGGTATGCATCTTCTAGTATTCATACTTACACATCTAGACAATGTAGATTGTCTTAAGTATGAGTGAGTTAGACTGAACAAGAGTGGGAGCAGGGTACCCTGTATCTTGCCTAGAGTAGGGTATGGGGATTTGAGTAAGGGCTCGGGTACATCTATACATTCAGGTACATTGGTATATAAGGGGTGTATACCACATATTAGTTATACATCGATTGAGTCGTTGCCTATAGGAATTTACATAACAGGATTGTACACTTAGACAGAAATCATCAAGTATATAAGGATAATCAGGTTAGGGAGGCATGAGACGCATGTGTCACCACACCGGAATAGGTACTAACTAAGAACTAAGCAATTTAGCTAACCAAGGGAAAACAAGTCCTAGTAATTGACCTAGAAACCTAACTAATAAATAGATAGGCTACTTATCACTATTAGTTGTGTAATTGACATCATGTACATGGTATAAACAGGTTACTTGGACCGTGATACGGGTTGTAATCCATGACAACAGCTCAGGACCTAAGGCAAGTATACCTTGCCTTTCTACACAGCTTTATTACATGCACTATCTATTATTTTATCCAGTTTTCTCATATTGTTGCCATATATCTTTTCTATCAAGCTTGTATATTTTTATCATTTCTTTAGACAGTGTTCACAGTTAGCCTTGTTTCTTATTGGTCGTGCCTTGATTGAGTCGTGCCTCCGTGTCTTGAACCTTGAAGCTAACCTGCAAGTCCACGATAGGGACGAGGGTTAGTAGTTATTGGTCCACACCTGCGAGTCCACACTAGGGACGAGGGTGATGCTAATCTGCGAGTCCACACTAGGGACGAGTGTTAGTAGTAGATGCTAGCCGCGAGCCCACACTAGGGACGAGGGTTAGTAGAATAGGGTTACACCTGCGAGTCCACACTAGGGACGAGGGTGATGCTAGCCTGCGAGTCCACACTAGGGACGAGGGTTAGTAGTAGAGGCTAGCCTGTGAGTCCACACTAGGGACGAGGGTTAGTAGTTCAAACCTGCGAGTCCACATTAGGGACGAGGGTTTGAGTATTCGTTTTGGCTATCCGTTAACATCATGACATGAGTTCTCTAGTCCTTGTTCGGCAGTTCATCTATGTATAGACAGTGTATAGATTCGTGCTTTATTCATTGCCCAGTTTTACTTATTTATTATGTATCTTTTTCCATACATAATAAACTGTTAGAAACGCTCGTTTTTATGTATCTTGCTAGTCCTTTGAGGACCTGATGATCTCTTCAGGTTAGCTGAGTTTGAGTTAGGCGCAGACCAGAGGGTTGAGCCAGCATCAGATCGCATCGCTTGCACTTGAGGTGGTCTAGATTAGCAGTTTTTATTCAGTTAGTTACTCCATGTATTTTTTTATTTTTCTTCCGTCTAATGGTAGTGGATTTGTGTCCACCGGACGTGACAGTGATTCTTGATATTCAGTTTATTCATTATTATTCAGTTCATGTCTTTTCATTGATCTTGACCGTGACATGATTATTTCTGTGGATGAGATATAGTTTTTTCGTGATTCTAGATTGTCGTGACTTGAGTATAGACAGCGTACTACCACCGACACTGTGGTGTAGGCTGGGCTCGGACACGTTTCGTATCCGAAAAGCGGATGCGGGTCGTGACAGATACCATAAGCCGACTATAGAAGTTCCCTTAAGGTATCGAAAGATACGCTTAACTGCACATAAGTGTGATTCCTTAGGATTAGCTCGATATCTAGCATATATGCAAATGCTAAATATTATATCAGGACGACTAGTAGTTAAATATAATAAACTACCAATCATTCCTCGATACTTACGCTGGTCGACTGGTTTGCCACTTTCATCAATGTCAAGCTAAGTTAATGTAGCCATTGGAGTTCAGATAGGCTTTATGTTGTCGAAGTCATACTTCTTCAGCAAATTCTTCGTATACTTAGCTTAGTTGATGAATTTTTCATATGAGTGTTGTTTGATCTGGAGTCCTAGGAAGTAGCTTAGCTCTCCTATCATGATCTTCTCAAACTAACTCTGCATACACTTAGAAAATTTTTGACAAAGGTTTTCGTTAGTAGAACCAAAAATGATGCCATCTACATAAATTTGCATAAGAAGTATCTTATCATCTCAAGACTTGATGAATAAAGTGGTATCAACTCTTCCTTCTGAAAATCCATTTTTAAGTAGGAAAGCACTTAGGCGTTCATACCAAACACTAGGTGCTTGTTTGAGTCCATAGAGTGCTTCCTAAGTTTGAAGGCGTGATCAAGTTTTTAAAAATCCTTAAAACTAGGGGGTTGTTTCACAAAAACTTCTTCTTTCAAAAATCTATTTAAAATGTAGTTTCACGTCTATTTGAAATAGTTTAAAATCGTGAAAACATGCAAATGTACAAAACATGCAGATAGCTTCTAGTCTAGCAACATGAGCATATGTCTTCCCATAATCAATACCTTCTTCTTGATTATAACCTTGTGCCACTAGACGTGCTTTATTGCATAGAACTTGTCCATCCTCACTTCGTTTATTTTGGAACACCCATTTGGTACCAATTATTGATTGACCAATAGGTTCAGGAACAAGTTCTCAAACATAATTTTTCTAAAATTGATTTAGTTCCTCTTGCATGGCATCAATCCAAAATTTATTATTAAAATTATCTGCTATTATCTTAGGTTCTACTTGAGATATAAAACCTACATTAGCTGCTATATCCGTGTCTTTAATAGAAGAATGTGTACTTACATCTTTTGATACATCACCTATGTCGAGTGTCTCTAGATGGTCTGGTAAGAATTTCAACTTTGTTAGACTTTCCAAAGGGCCCTCTTTGGTAGCAGGACCTTTAGATGACTTGGATTTATTTTGTGCATCTTCATTATCATTGTCGCTAGATCTGTGGGTATTAAATTCATCAGAGGTAATGTTAATAGATTCTTCAACAATCATAGATCTTTTATTAAAGACTCTATATCCCTTACTCTTAGCAGTATATCCGAGAAATATCCCTTCATCATCTTTAGAGTCGAACTTATCAAAGTTGTCCTTGGTGTTCAGGATAAAACAACAACATCCAAAATCTTTGAAATATAAAATATTTGGAATCCTTCCAAAACACAGCACATATGGTGTTTTCTTCGAGATAGGTCGAATCAACACCCTATTTAAAACATGACGGACTGTACTAACAGATTCTGCCAAAAAATATTTAGAAAGATTATACTGATTCAGCATAACTCTAGCCATCTCGCTTAGAGTACGATTCTTTCGTTCCACAACGCCACTCTATTAGGGAGTTCAAGGAGAGGAAAATTTGTATAATATCTACTATCATCACAAAACATTTTTGAAATTAGCATTTATGAATTCGCTACCATGATCACTTCGGATTCGAGTAATCATGAAGTCTTTTTCATTTGTACCTTTTTAAAAAATATTTGAAATTCAAAGATAATATCACTTTTA
Source organism: Iris pallida (assembly GCA_029216955.1). Lineage (NCBI taxonomy): Eukaryota > Viridiplantae > Streptophyta > Magnoliopsida > Asparagales > Iridaceae > Iris > Iris pallida. Next base: position 44,522 of record JANAVB010027215.1, read on the forward strand.
TTTGATAAAAAGAATACCCATATATAACGAGAGAAATTATCAACAATTACAAAAGCATATAGTTTACCGCCAAAACTAGCGAATCTAGTAGGACCAAACAAATCCATATCAATTAACTACAAGGGTCTAGAAGTACTTACAGCATTGATGGACTTAAAAGTTGACCTAGTTGATTTGTTCTTTTCACAGTCAGCACATACTATGTCTCTCATGAATGTGATTTCTAAGAGTCCTTTTACCCACCTTTTGGTGCATAGACGTGAGAAAGTATCCATATTGGCATGTTCTAGCCTCATGTGCCATAGGCAGCTTTCATCTTGATTTGCTACTAGGCCCTTTCCTACATTATTAGTACTTTCTAAAAAAAACATAAATATTGTCTTCCCTAATCCCTTCATATATAGGATTAGCAGATGATATTTCATATATAAAGCATTTATCTTTTACAAAGTTGATACCATAACCATTTTTTGCCAAATGACTTATGCTCAATAGGTTATGTTTCAGCTCTGTTAGTAAACAAACGTCTTTTATTACTGAGTAAGGAGACATACCAACAGTGCCATTTCCAATTATATTACCTCTCAAGTTATTTTCGAAGGAAACGTATCATTCTTTCTACATCGATAGTATAGCGAACAAAGATGCATCACCAGTCATGTGTCGCGAACATCTGCTATCGAGGATCCACTTGCTTCTAGCATGAGAGTGTTGGGGTCCAACTACAAAACGAGTAGGTGAATCCTTTGGTACTCATTTCTTGAAGGGTCTATTTTGATTAGTCTTAGGTATCCAAACAAGTATTTGATTATCAACAAGCTTTCTTGCTTGACTATACTGTGATATGTGCCCATGAGTACCACAGTACGTGTAAGTAAGTTTTGAAAAAGTGCTCTTAGTTTCTGTATTGACATGCATTTGTGTCTTCTTTGAAAATCTATATGTGAAAGCAGAATTATGATTAACGTATTGCTTGCGTGCTTTCTGTGGTTTAGTCCTCTAAGTTGTATGCTTATTAGCATTAGGACTAACCTTAGGCTGTGTCACAGGGATGGCCTGTTTGTCTAACTTGATTTCTATATTTTTAGAAATTACATAAGACTCTTCATATTTGGCAGTCATATCAATGAGTCTTTGCTTTATGGCAAAGTCTATTCTTTTCTATGTCATAAAGGTCTTGCATTTTGACATAGTCTCTCTTCTTCTTTTTGATGGTGAGGATAGCCTAATGATAGTCTACTTTGAGCTTGGCTATCTCATCTGTGTTACCGATAGCAAATGTCGCTTTAATGTCTTAAAGAAGATTAGACAATCTTGCTACTTCGGTTGTGCATGCCTTAAGTTCTTTGCAAGATTGCTAGTATTTGTCTAACACATTTTTGTGTTCCTTAGGTAGTTTGCTAAAGGCTGTCTCTAATTCATCGAAAGCAAAGTCATCATACAGAGGGTTGGAAGATACCTTATCAAATGCCATAAGACATACATTAGCAGTACTGCAAAGGTATGTCCTCTTCCTCCGACTCACTGGCATCACTCTCGTGCCATATGCTTGTGTTTACATACTTTCAACATGTTGTTGTTTTTCTGCTTGATCTTGATCTATCATATGGACTACTTTTTTTTGACAGTGGGCAGTCCTTCTTGATATACCCTGACTCCTTGCATCCAAAGCATATAGTTTCTTCTTCATTGCTCTTATGGACGTCTTTCTTCTTTTTGTTTGATCTCTCAAACTTCAAGAATTTTCTGAAGTTCTTTACTAGCAGGGATTGCTCATCACCACTGGATGATTCTTCGTCAGAATCATTGTATGCAACTCTTTTGGCTTATGCTTTGAAGGCTATAGATTTTTCTTTGGGGTTGCTTCTTCAAATTCTTGTAAGTCCAACTCATGGGTCATTAGCTTGCCCATAAGTGTCTCCAGAGTCATTGTGGTGAGATTGTTTACTTCAATGATCGTAATTGCCTTTGGGTTCCAATTATTGGTTAGAGCCCATAGCAACTTTCGGATCTTCTCTTGGTTATTTAATCCTTACTAAGAGATTGCAAAGGATTAGTAATATATAGGAAACGAGTAAACATCTGTGTAAATGACACGCCGGGTTTCATCATAAATGATTCATATTCCTATGTTAGTCTGCTGATTTTGGATTCCTTCACTTGGGAGATACCTTCATGAGTTACCTCAAGAAGTTTTCAAATCTTATGAGACGTAGTACAGGTAGAAACACGATTAAACTCTGTCTTGTCAATTGTACAGAATAGTACATTTATGGCACATGTATTTAGGCTAGCCTATCTTTTTTTCATCAGTGTATTTGTCGTATGGCTTGTCTACAAGTACACCCTCAATCACTATTCTATTCGGTTTCTTATAACTGTCAATTACTATAGACCAAAGATCAAAGTCAAGAGACTTTAGAAAGAAACTCATTAGTATTTTCCAATATGTGTAGTTTGTTCCATCAAATAGTGGGGGTCTATTTATGGATTGCCCTTCACCCTTAAATATTGATTTCGCGACTGCCATATATACTCTCTAGAGTGTTATATTAGAATATAACCTGCTTTGATACCAATTGTAGGACCGTTGAGCACCTTTAGAGGGGGTGAATAGAGTGTGTACGTGTACAACAGAAATAATTACCACTTTAAAAAATTAATAGATTATAAACTATGGTAGATAAAAGAAACAGTAAATTAAATGCAGTAATCAAGAGATAGAAGATCAAACTTAATGAACACCGCAATATATACTGGTTTTCCTATGAAAGGAGTAATCTAGTCGCGAATACTCTTGCCCGCTGTTAATCCACTATTTGCAAGCTAAATGAGAGCTTGTCGTCTCTTTACAACACCGTGCCTTGTTGATGAGCGCACGACCGGCTCCAACAAACTTGAACACAAAAACTAAGAAGTTTTTTGATTGCAACCTCTTAACAACTCTTTGAACCAAAGACTCTAAATCAAACAGAATGTTACTGGCTTTGGCTAAGAATTGTATAGGCGAGATTTGAAAGCTTTAGAACAATGAAAAACACTTCGAAAGAGATAGAGAGAAGAATGAATGAGTGATTAGAAATGTGTAAATCCTTCTCTATTTATAGTATTTTTCCTGACCGAACTCGGGCAGAATTCGGGCCGAGTTCGGATGCTAAAATATCGCATTCGAAGGTTTTATGCAGATTTGGAGGCAATAGAAATTCAAAAAATCTTTGACTGAACTCAGTCCGAACTCGATCAGAGTTCTGCCCGAATTTTGTATCGGCAAAATAGGAATTTTGGTGATCTAAATTGCATAGGATTTTTAGCTGTGTCGAATATTTTGGATTTAGGTAGTCTTTTTGGATTTGTGGGCTGAGAAAACATAAGCCATTAAAACCCCGAACGACCTCACATTTTATATTTCCTAGACTCAATAAAGTAAAAAATACAGAAGAAAATATAAAACAACTCGATCTGGATTCCGATAAAATTACTTTTGGATGATGATACACCATTCTTTGTAGACACGCAGGATGTAGACGTAGTACATTCTTTGATATTTATTTCAGTAACCTATAACAAATCTGTAGCAGTTCGTATATTTTGTGTCTCGACTTAAGTTATCGTAGATAATCAAAATCAGATGTGACCATGTAGCCAAAGGGCCAACACATCAGACTTTCTTAGAAGAAAAAGATCAATTTGGTGTCTTGACTTTGATATGCAAACTCATTATCTGATTTGTACAGAACATGACATACAAATCACTTTGAAAGTTATATGTTCTGTTTAAAGACAACATATGAAAAAGAATTATTGTAATTCTTTTCTCTTTCTTTCTTTTGTGGCTGATGATGAAAGTATTTTGTATCTTCCACTACACCAAAACACATGTTTTGTAACAAACAAAACATGTTACTAAAATTAATTCTAACGGATAACTTCCGTGAGTATATAGGCGTGAGTATTATTACTAACTGCCTTTCTAACAGCTTGCTGCCGTTACTATTTTAATTATCCTAACAGCGTATTGCCGTTAGTAACTTAATTTTTCCAATAACCTATCAACATTAGTATTTTAATTTTTCTAACAGTTTATTGCCGTTAGTGATTAGTTTTTTTAACAGCTCATAAACATCTACACAATTGAATACTAACAAGCTTTGACCGTTAGTATATATCTAATAGTGTGAAAAAAAATTAATTTTCAAATTTCATTTTTTAATTTAAATATTTTATTTCATTTTACATCCAGATGACAATATGTACACAAATTTCAACCATATATATATACAACTATAATCGCACTAATCATTGATTATCAACCATATTGTATTATTAACCAAAGTTAATTTCATATACATACACTGATGACGTTGATTCATAAATTCCCAACAACAACATCTACTTAGCCCATGCTACTGCATCTATCGCTGAAGAAAATAAAGAAAATTCCCTACAATTCTCTACTTAGCCCATGCTACTGCATCTATCTCTACTTGGGCACTTCTGTAGAGCTCTAGCCTTTTGAACAAAGCAGCCCTACGTTCCATGACTGCTGCTGAGTCCATTTCCAGCGACGCCGCCAACTGCTTTGGCTGCAAAAGTATAGATATATTAGCAGTATTATGCCCATACAACTGTATAAAACTATAGCACATCTCAAATATATAGCTAACATAGAAAACTTTGCTCAGTAAGTTGGATATGGTTCCTAGCTCAAAGAATCAAAATTTGAAACCATGGCACAGAGAACTCGTGCCCTCTCAAGATATCTTATAGTGGATTGATCAAGTCTTCATGTAATAAATGGGTGAAAAATGACAGCTTCATAATTCAAATATTGTTTTGAGGTAAAATAATTACCAGACAGGTTAAAATATAATTTACAAAATAGTGAGAAGAAGGATCAGCATATCCACAATTTGAACTCTGAAGTGATACCAGACGGTGTGGATTTCACAGTCAAATATTTACAGTCCTACTTTATACTGCTTTAAAGTTTAGAGAGGAGTTGAGCACAAATCAAATAACAACTCGCTCTGGCCTTTGTAGGTGAAATGAAATATTTTGATGAAATAGTTATCTTGATGCAAGAGGCAAACCTGAGCACGGTGAAGAAGAACATCAAGGTCAAACCCAGTAATACATAATCCAGTTTGTGCAGTTCAATCATCAAGCGATTTAACAAGGCCCTCTCATTGCAGGATATGTGATACTAGTTTAAAGGAATACAAAAGCAGCAACATACATGATAATGTTTGAGTAGCAACACCAAAACAAGAGTATGTAAAGATTTACCTGCTTTATAGTGCTAAAATATTTGACCCAGCCTTTAAGTTTCTGTTTGTAACTTCTTTTGCTAGATCCAAAGGAAATATTCCTCTATCAAGCTTGTGGATAACAGTAAAATGACTGAGTACTCCCTTTCTCTCCTACTCTAACGCTATCATAGGGCTATCAATCTGGTATGTTATACGACAAGTATATCAAATTAGATATTTGGTTGACCATATGAGCCAAATAATGAATCTAGAAATGTGTACAGGAATTGAAACTTCAATCTGCTAGTACAAAGAATTCAATTATCAAATAACCAATTTCATGCGCACATTCTCATTTGTATTATTCTTCGAGATCAGAAAAATGGAAAACACAAAAACTTTTATATACCTTTGCCTTAGGACAGCAGATGACAGAAGCTGCCACAATCTCATTTGTATTATGCTTCTCACTTATGATTGTTTTCAAATTTATTGCAGCAACAATCACCTGAGGAACTTCAGACGGAGTCTCTGAAGAAGAAATATCCTTAGAACATTCAACCACTATTTCAAACTTGCACCAGCTGACCTGTTCCAACACGACCAAATTATCAGATCGAACGGATAATCTACAAGCTGACAAGAACAAACACTACTCAGGAGACATGATCTGGCATTCGAACAAGAAGCAATGGAATAAACAGATAATGCCAAATAGCCAAATAGCCAAATGTAGGAGTTGAATATCACTACCCGTTCAAAAGTGGTCTGTTACTAAATTTTGAAATCGATAGCCAAGAGGGTCCCTTAATTTTCCTCTTAATTAGAAATAACTCCAAAGCACTGCAAAGAAGGACATAATCAAATTCCTTGCACAAGGCATGTATGAAAGAAGTTTTGTTAACAGGGAAGCTATGCTACTTTAACAATTTGCAATATAAAAACTTAATGCTGATGAAGTTTGATTCTTATTAAAAAAATAACTTTGATTTTGCCTTGATTTGGAGAGCAGTAGTAGAATATTTAAGATAACCCTAATATACTTTGGTCAAGGTACTCACAATATCTTTTTTGGCTGAGTTCATAAAAAGCCAAGTTTCCATTGGTGATTCAATTTAAAATGATGACATCAAATAATAATGGTTTGATTATGCAAAAGGAACAAAGGGTGATAAATGCATCAGCAGTCAGAATGTCACATTTATAGTTAAGGGAGTTGCCAAGACTAGGGATCAAAGAAAATGCTCTTTGTCATCCTCGTTCTCGTCTTCCTATGAATGTGCATAAGTTGATAAGTTCCATATTGGAGACATGATAATGCACTCCTGTTCTTCTTAGTGTATATAAATTACTGAGATTTTGTATGGAAGTGAATCCAGCAATATTTACCTGTTGTGTGTTCCTAGGAGTGCACAAAAATGTTCCCCTTTATGATCTACTGGGAGTGGTGGATCCTGAACCGAAAGGAAGTAGCAATTGATAAATGAACAGATAAGATAACAGATATATAAAAGAAAAGTTCCACATGAATGAATATTGACTAGATATCCTGAACATATGTGGACATGGAGAAATATATAGAGAGAAGAAAACATCAAAATCCCCAAAGATAGAATGGGCGGGTACTAAAAGTACTTATACTTTAAAGGAGTAGTTGATCTTAAGAACACAATGCCCTCCAAGACGTATATCAGATCGCTCAAACGCATATTTCTACTGTAGAGCATCAAAGTGTGGTGACAATATATAATAGAAATTAACATAACAATTCTGATGATAACTTCATGGAAGGAATGATAACTTTCATGTGTAGAGAACCATGTTAAAAACCTTGCAAGGAACAGTGCTAAATTTTGAAATGTTGAAGTCGACCAATCTATTACGTATCTCATCCTTCAAACCTGATGGCATTTTCTAACAGACAGAAGTAATTATATAAGTAAACCCTGTGCATCTTATGGACAGAGAAATATATCAGCATTAGTTTGAATGTTATTTTTAGTTTAAAAAGTCTATACGTTATTTATGCACTTATTGTTGTGTACTTTACTTGCACATCTGGAACTTAAGAATCGGTTTCCTCGGAACTGGTTAGGATGGCATAAACACATCGCTGCATATTCTTTACAAATATATTATGGCTATGATATGCACCACCCGCTTTGACCTAAAGCATGGAAAATTAACACCCTGTCAAATGTTTGTAAGCATCCATAATTCAAAAAAAAACTAACATCCAACTTTCAGCAGCTATGGAACATATCATTCTTCTAACATACAAAAACTTGACTAGAAACAGTAATCTATATATTATATATCATATACCTGATAGGAGTCCATTTTTCCATGACTAAAGTAGATTGGTGTTTCCCGCCAAAAGGTAAAAAAGAAGAGGAGTCAGGCTTAAAAGATAAGGAGTATATAATAGCCAAAATCAAAACCCTTCCCATTGAATTAAAATTATGTATTTAATTTAAACTAAACTACTATTTATATTAGATTAGATTTTTAAACTATAGATTATATCAAATTCAAATTTTACTTCATAATTTAACTCAGTTAGATTATATTCAAGATTTGCTAAATTGTATTTTTGAATGAGATCTTATTGGTATCAAAAAATGTATACTCATACTTACATCAATTAGATTATGGTATGCTGAAATTTAAAATTTTAAAGTACTGTATTCAACAAAGTATTTAATGGAAGATTTAAAAGAGACTCTACACAATCATGGGCTAAAGTTTGGGAGTGCCAACGGCACGAGTACTCCTAGTATACTACAAGAAAGAGTAGTATCCATATGTTGTTATATCAATATCACAAAAAAGTGACAGGGAAAAGGATTTGAGGTAATTTTCTTCACTGGAACATCACTAATACAAAGTACAACAAGAGGGCCTAGCAATGCTCCACTAGGGGCCTTGGGGATGATAGCTAAACTGGATATATCGATAGTAACATAAAAAAAACTATATACATTGGCAGGCTAAATAAATGAGATGTTACTATCACTAATCTCATTTTTTCTTCAATCACTGGACTCTTTGGTTCTCTATGTAGTGGGAAAGTGTAGCATGTCTTTGTCAACAAATCCTCGGCAACAAGAACAAAAGTTGTTTTATGAGCAAACTTGTATCGATTATTTCAAAATTTAACAAAGTATAGTATTGGCTTGTGAGGAACAATACCTTCCCAAAGAGGTAGACTGTACCCAAATTAGCCCCAAAGGACTCCTCGTGAGCATCGATGACATAAAATGGCAATGAACCATCCAAACCCAAATCAAACTCCGAACACTCGGCCAAATTTGCATCACCTCCTGCTGAAGCTCCTCCAATTTCACCACCGACATTCCTGCCATCTCCACAGACCTCCTTCTATCCGTCACTTGTGTTTGCTACATTCTCATTCTCGTCCGTCTCCACCTTTGCATTTTACAACAGCTGTACCTTCCCGCTCTTCTCCGTCTCCACCTAAAATTTTACCTCATCCTCTACTTTATCATCTTCCCATTACTCTCGGATACCGCCAATTTTGCTTCTGGAACCTCCTCATCTTCCAAATCTTAATTTTTTGATTAAACGACAATCGGGTCACACGGCACAGGCAGCTGGATCGTATTACGGATGGAGGGGGAGTACCTTGTAGATCCTCGTCGCTGCTTCCTCGCTTCCTCCAGATCCTTCTTGTCCGGTATGAACTCGACGAGGACGTCGTCGATTATGCTCTCCGCGGATGCAGAGGCCCCAACAACAGCATGAATTTTGACCCCAAAAAACTAGGGTATTTCTCACCTCAAATTAAAATAAAAATCCAAAAGACTCAACGTAGCAACATTAGATCTAAATAAAGTCATAAATTTTGACCCAAAAAAAGCTAGGGTATTTCTCACCTCAATTTAAAGCAAAAGAAGGGGTTATTGGGAATTTGGAAGCAAAGAACTTGCAGGTGGATGCCAAAGTCTCCGGAGAGTCATCGGAGCAGTCGATAAGTCTTCGTAGGTGGACTCCAGTCATCGGAGTTGAGCCGATGACTCGTCGTATCTACTAATTTTGAGAGAGAAAGAGAGTTTCTGAACCAAGTTTTTTTTAGATTTGTGAATGTGAGAGAGAGAATCGATCGGAGTATATCAAAAAAGTTGGAGGGAAATTAGGGAAAGTGGGCGCCAAATTTTTTTCGCTAAAAACTATTGGGGCCAGTTAGACTTCTCACCAAATTTTTTTATGTAACTTCTCACCATTATTAATGTATAAAAAAATTATATATATATATATATATATATATATATATATATATATATATATATATATATATATATATATATATATTTCTAACAGACTATAGAGCTTTCTAACGGCCTAACATGGTTGGTAATTTATAACGGGTTACTACTGTTAGAAATTAAAAAAAGGGACCGTTAGAATTTGGGCAATTTGGTGTAGTGTTCGTTAAATTTTGAAAATAAAGAATACTTTCATGTTGCTGGGGATATTTGAATTTTGATATTTCTCTAGAGGTAATATAGACATAGAAGAATATCCTAACTGTGTGGACCTATTATCTGTAATATGCTTAGTTCGAGCATAGATAATAGATATAAAAATTAATCACTATGAGAGGGAATATGGACATAATAGATATTATAGTGGGCCTATTATCTCAGGCATACATGATTAGGTATAAATAATAGATATAGAAAATGATCACTATCAGAGGTAATATGGACATGATAGATGATAATTGGACCTATTATCTTTGGCATACCAGATTAAGTATAAAAAATAGATATAAAAATTAGAATTTGATCACTATCAGAGGTAATATGGACATGATAGATGATAATTGGACCTATTATCTTATGCATACCTGATTAGGTATAGATAATAGATATAAAAATTGAAAATTAATCACTATTAGAGGTAATATGGATATGATAGATGATAATATTTGGACCTATTATCTTTGGCATACCTGATTAGGTATAGATAATAGATATAAAAATTAAAAATTGATCACTATCAGAGGTAATATGGACAAGATAGATAATAATTGGACCTATTATCGTAGGCATATATGATTAGGTATAGATAATAGATATAGAAAATTGGAAATTGATCACTATCAGAGGTAATATGGACATGATAGATGATAATTGGACCTATTATATTAGGCATACCTGATTAGGTGTAGATAATAGATATAGAAATAGGAAATTGATCACTATCAGAGGTAATATGGACATGATAGATGATAATTGAACCTATTATCTTAGGCATATACCTGATTAGGTATAGAAAATAGATATAGAAATTATAAGCTGATCACTATCGGAGGTAATATGGACATGATAGATGATTGCTTCTGATGCCCTCGACTGTATGCAAGTAATATGATATAATCAGAAACTATATCAAAGACAGTATGGACTTGATAATTGGTTATGGATAAATTTTCTTAGAGGTATATGGACTTAGCTAACTTCAATTCTCTTAGAGTAAATTTGCTTAGAGGGATTATGGGCATGACAAATTCATGAGTCTCTATAGAAGATAAGTGTCGTAGAATAATTCAGAGGTAATATGAACATGATTATTCTTTTGACAAATAGATTATTCTAATTTCGGCTGGAAAATTGAAATAAGGTATCTTTAAAGCAACTTGGCTTTAATTACGACTTTATAAATTTGGTGAGTTTGTTTAACAAATTTCTTACAAGAATGTTTCGTAAGAATTGAAGGTGATTCTGCTAGAGAATTTATGAGTATCCATTATTTATAACTTATCCAGAGCTGATGCATAAAATAATGACTACAAGAAATTTTGATTATAGTGACGGAAGTCAGTGAAAGAATGAATATTCAGTCACTAGTAAAAGATTAATTGTGTCGGATTAAGGAAAACGTTAGTAATACTATTTCTGATGAAATAAATATTTAATGGTGATGGACTATGCAGTCACTAAAATTTATTTAATTATTAAATGAGAAGTTAGACGTAAAAAATTTTAAATATGTTTCATGAAAAATATTAGGGACTTTCAAATCAGTCACCAATAAAAAATAGTTTAAAATTAAATAATATATTTAATAAAAAAAATTTATCAGATATTTATGGGACCGAGTTAGCGGGATTGAAAAATTGGACGCCATTTTTTTCTCACATGTGCCATCATTTTTTCCTTTACAGAATATTTGGTCATAAATGATTTATGATTCTCTCCTCCTCTAAATATTTACTCCTCTAAAATTTTCCCTTCCTCTCCTCCTCCTCTCATCCTTCTCTAGGTCATGAGGATTTTCTTCTCCTTGTAATACTCTCATCTTTTCCGTTATTTACTCATGTCCTCCTTCTCTAATAATTTTTTGTTTTGTTTTAAAGGTGCATGCTCATCTAGAGAGGTCAGCGGAGTTCAATTCTCTTCGACCACTCTAGGTCAGTGGAGTTTAACCCTTTTCCACCACTTTTCGTCCAGGAAGGAAGTCCCATCGGCTCTACGAAGAATTCCTATTGGCTCAGGTAAATTTTAAAACCCTAACCATAATTTTCTTTCCCTATTTACGCTATTTTTATATTCTTTAATTCTTTGTTTCTACAATTTTCTAATTTTATTTGCGTAGGAATGTGACTATATTTTTTTAGTGACATGAGACGTTGGAATTGCGACAAAGAGCGTATGTCCAAGCAATGGGACCGGAAACGCAAAATCGAGTACGTGGTCAGGGACTTGGTGTGATGCGAAATCAAGTGCTTTATCTTGTTTCATCATTAAAATTTAGAACATCAATTTGTGTTGATGTACAATATATTTTTTTTGTTAATAGCAGACTTAACTTTGTTTTGGAGTATATTTTATTTTTGAGTTATTTGTCTAATATGATGAATATATTATTTTTGGCTTTATTTTTTTTAGTAAGAGTCTACTTATACTATCTTGGATGAAAAAATTATGATTTCAACAGAATGTGGTGGAAAGAAATTAGCTTCTACTTATGGATCAAGTAGTAATGAATGATTTATTACATTATTAATGACATATCAAACAATTAGGAATGTGGTTCAAAAAAATTATAATTTTATTGATGACCCAGCATTAGTGACTGACCTATTAATTAGTGATAATTTTGTTAATGACCAAACAATAATGACTGATTTATTATTAGTAATAATTATTAATGACCAAACATTAGTGACCAACATATTAGTTAGTAATAATTTTATTAATGACCAAACAATAGTAACTGACTTATTCGTTAGTAATAATTATTAATGACCCAACAATAGTGACTGACTAATTAGTTAGTAATAAATATTAAATACTTTTTTATATTGAAAGATAAATACTTATCTACGTGGTATGTTCATTTATAGTGACGGATTTAAGAATTCATCCGTCACTAGTAGTATTAGTGTCGCTCGTAGTAGTGAGTGACACTAACTCCATTACTTATGTGTTTAGTCCATTACTAATATCATTTTTGACGAAATTCAGTCACCATTAATATATATTAGTGACTGATCTTCGTCGTAACTATAAGAAGATTTTCTTGTAGTGAATGGTTTGAGGTAAAATAGGTGTTAACATGTAAGATATTCATTACTCCAGAAAGAAAATATAAATATTGTACAAACTTGTTGGGGTATACAAGGCAATGTCCACTGTGGTTTAGACATTATTTCTTCAAGAATTTGCCATTAATAGACATCATCAATAAATCTCCATTAGGCTTTGCTAGCCTGTAGGCTCCATTTGAATATACCGATTCAACTACAAAAGGACCTTCCCAGTTAGCTATGAATTTTCCTTTTCTTTTTTGTGTCCTAACCATAGGCCTTCTTACTGAAAGAATAAGGTCGCCGACCTAAAAAACTCGCTCCTTTACTTTCTTATTGAAAGCTTTGGAAATGTCGCATTGATATAACTCAATTCGTTGTTGAGCCATTAGTCATTTTTTGTTGAGTGCTTCCAATTCCTGTAATTGTAGACGATCATTGTCTTCAGTTGTTAATTCATTGGATAAAGCGATTCAGAGGGAGGAGATTTGAATCTCCAGAGGAAGAATTGCTTCGCTCCTATAAACCAAAAATAGCATTGTACCAGTAGGAGTCCATACTGTATTACGGTATGCCCAAAGACATTCACCAAGTTTCTCATTACAATTATGTTTATTAGATGAAACAAACTTCTTGAGTAACTTGATAATAGTTTTATTGAAGGCTTCAGCCAAACCATTAGCTTCGGGATTGTAGGCAGTAGAGGCCATATTCTGGATCTGGTTCTTCTCACAAAATCGATAGAATTCATTGTTCATAAATTATGGATCATTGTCATGAACAATCCTCCAGGGAATTCTAAACTAATAGATCACATAATGTTTAATGAAACTAATGACAATAGACGTTTTACTTCAACAAGTGGTATAGCATCTACCAATCTTAAAAAGTAGTCAGTTATTGCCAGAATAAATTGGTGTCCCTTGGAGGAAGGAGGATTAATAGGTCAAATAATATCCATTCCCTACGCTTCAAAAGTCCAGGATGCAGTCGTTGGGTGGAGAAATTGTGAAGGTTGATGTATAAAATCTGTATGAATTTGACATGCTTTACATTTTTCTTGCGTAATCTATAGCATCAGCTAGCATAGTGGGCCAATAATAGCCCAAACGCCTTAACTGGTCCTACAATTTTTGGACTAGGTTGACGGGCACCAAAAGTAACATCATGAGCTTCACGAAGGTCCTGTTTAGCTTCTTCTTCTGCGGATAGACATCGTAAAAGAAGTCCATCATATGATCTTCGATACAATATAGTAGTTGCATCATAAAAGAAACAAAGAGAACGTCTCTTGATTGAAATAGCTTCTTTTCGTTCGTCAGGAAGAGTTCCATAAATAGCATATTCTATAAATGAAAATCTCCAATCTTTGAAGTCGACATCCGCTGTTGTTGAATAGCTTTGGTGAACATCCAGATTATTCTTAGTACAAAACAATTCTTGACCAATCACTATGATCAACTTCTAGGTGATGACTAGGGTAGCAAGTGATGCTACCAAACCTGCTAGTGCATCTGCTTCTGTATTTTCTAACCGAGGCACATATTTAATGATGAACCTAGAGAAAATAGCACTATTTTGAGAGTTGTTTGATAATATGGCATAAGGTCTTCATGACAAACCTTGTATTCTCCATGAACTTGACTGACTATCAACTTGGAGTCACCATAAGCTTCTAAATAATCTGTCCCCAACTATTTAGCCAGTTGGAGTCCGAGAGTAGAGCATTATACTCTGTAACATTATTGGAACAAGGTTCCACAAGGGAATAAGCACGATGGATGACTAGATTATTAGGAGATATCAATACACTACTAAAATCTGCTCCATTAGCGACGTAAATTTAGCGACGTTCGCATAACGTCTCTAAATTATGCACATTAGCGATGTTTAAGTGAAATGTCGCTAACAGTCGCTACTAGCGACGAACATAGCGAAGTGACAATAATGTATATTAGTTACATGAGCTAGTCGTCGCAAAACATTGCTATGATGCCGCTAATAGTGACTAATTTAGCAACGTTAGGATGAACGTCGCTAAATTCTAATTATATTCCCCCCGATTCATTTCCCTCCATTTTACTCTCTCACACTCTCTCCTTCTCCCCTCCGGTGTTCTCACTCTCTCCGGCGCTCTCACTCTCTCCGGCGCTCTCACTCTCTCCGGCGACTCTTACTCTCTCCAGCGACTCTCCTCCCTCTCCGGTACGTAACTCCCTCTCTCTCTCTCTATTTCGGTTGTTGGTGGTTTGGGGGTGCGGGTGGCTCGGGGGGAGGGGCAGGGTGGTACGGGTGGTTGGGGGTGAGGAATGGTCCGATGGCGGGATGAGGGACAGAGAGATACGGGTGGTTGGGTGGTGAGTAGGGGTGGCTGGGGGGGTAGGGCAGGGGGGTGAAGACGGCTAGGGGTGAGGAGGAGGGGTCGGGGGGGAGGGGAGGGTTAGGGTTAGGGTTCGGGTTAGGGTTGGGTATGTGTGGGGGGGAGGGAGGGGCAGGGAGGTGAGGGCGACTGGGGTGAGGAGGGGGGGCTGGGGGAGGGGAGGGTTATGATTAGGGTTCGGGTTAGGGTTAGGGTTAGTGGTGGTTGGTGGGGGAGGGGAGCAGGAGGGGTGAGGGGGGGCTGGGGAGGGGAAGGGGGCTGGTGGTGGAGGAGTTAGGGATAGGGTTCTGGTTAGGGTTAAGGGTGGTGTATGATGGAAGGGGTGCGGGGGGGCTGGGTCAGGGGCACCGATAGTGCCAAAAAATTTGATAATTTAGTAATAATTATTTGTTTTTCGACACCGAAAAATCTGATACTCCGCTTCGAAACCACCGATAGTGCCGATATTTGTAACAAGTAATTTTGTTGGTTGGTTAATGCTGTCGTCTATTTTCTTTGATCCCGATACTTATAGGAATGGTCCCGAGTCACGACCATACCTCGGCTTAGGACCTTCTTTCTGCTCGTAGAGTTGGGGGGTCTGCTGCTCTGGGTTGGGCCCCGAGGGGGCTCGCAGTATATATGTATGTATGTAGTATGTAGTATATTTGTTTCAATTTTAAAGTTTATTCATATTTTTAAATATCTAGATATTGCTATATCTATATATCTACTAGACCGTTCGTGCATGTACAACCACATTCGATATGACAGGTGCGGTGTGCGAGATGAATACATCGCCAGAGTAGAATAATTCCTCCAATTCGCGATAGAAGTGAAGAGGAAGAGGAAGAGGAACACGATGAATTTTCAGAAGATGATTGAATATGTTTAATTTTCAGATGTAATATGGTTTACTTTTGTTTTTTTCAGATGTAGTATGGTTTACTTTTATTTTTTTCAGATGTAGTAAGGTTTACTTCTGTATTTTTTCAGATATGGCTCGACGTGGATCCTTTGGTTCCGGTGCTGGTGGGAGTCGACGAGGCCGACAGTCTACATCTACCACTCCTCCTACCGACTCCTCCTCATCCCCCCGCACTCTAGTATATACTAGCGGTCTAGTCGCCGGCAGTGGCTCCATACCCGGCTCTATCAGTTCCAGGCTAGGGCCTTCTTCTTCTACGCAGCCAGTACCGTTGAGTATTCCAGGGGCCAACCCCACTACTAAGGAGCAGGCCGAGGCCGAGGGCAATGGCGAAGCCCACGCCGAGGGAGAGGCCGAGGTGGAGGGGCAGGCTGCGGGCAGGGACAGGGGTAGGGGCAGGGGCAGGCTGCAGCTCCCATTTAAGACAGATCCTCCGTGTTGCCCGGAGGGGAATCTGAGGTTGGAGATTTGGGCTTGTACTCGAACCAAGCGGTAAGTAAAAATGTTGCATTTAATTTATTTAAATTTATTATAAATTTCTTTTATAAATTTTAATTTCCATTTTACAGGTATTATCCCTCCCCCGTACACCGGTCGTTGGGAACATTCCTACGGCAGAACTACTGGGGGCCCTAGATCAACTTGAGGGATGTCCCGGCCGACAAGAAGGCCTTCTGGTTTGAGCACTTCTCGGTACGACTGAGCGGCAATGAAGAGGAGATTCGAGGAGGGAACCTACAAGGAGAAGTCCGCAAAGTCTAAAAGAGCACGACAGGCGGGATCGCAGTGGTGTAGTGGGTCACGGTCCATCATCGATTTCTTCACTCATATGGTACATATCTCGTCGTATACCCCTAATTAATACTTTATAGTAATATATTTCTTTCAACTTAACTGACAAATCATATAATAATTTTGTAACAGGTTGAATCAGGAGAGGACCCGAATATGGTGACCTTGTTCCTCGCCACGCCCAAGAAGGGCAGGCGGTTTGTTGACGACAAGGCCCGGGACACCTACGTAAGTTCTACTTAATGCTAGTTCATTAATATTAATTTTTAGTTATGTAGAGAATTCAAATAGATGTTATTTCTAGGCCGAATTTTTGAAGTTTTACTTAATGCTAGTTCATTAATATTAATTTTTAGTTAAGTAGAGAATTCATATAGATGTTATTTCTAGGCCAAGTTTTTGAGGCTTAGGGAGGCTGGGCCGACACGGTCAGAGGGAGCTGGTGCTAGCACTTCCCAACAACCCCCGGCCATCGCAGCTCAGTCAGATAACGAGCTGTAAATGAGGGTCATTGGTGGCATACATAGGGGTACGTACTATGGTACTGGCTCCTATGGTGCCTTCATTGCGTCACAGGCCTCTACGACCGCCACTAGTGTGCCCGGCCCTGCATAGACTAAGGAGTCGCTCCTCCACCAGCAGAGTGTCGATGTGCACCTCTGCGTGATGAGATGCTGCAGAGGATGGTGGCGTCACAGTCGCATCCGCAGCCGTATATAGATGATTCTACGCTCATCTCACATTTTGAGAGACTTGAGGAGACGACTGAGACGCTGCGACAGATGACCCGTGCTATGCAGGAGACTACGCAGCGGTTGGTCGAGCAGATGCAGCAATTCCGCGAGATGGCTATGGAGCAATCATCTGCTGGTATGCCGGGAGCATCGTCTACATCCGGCGGTGCACGGAAGGACATGCTCGTCAACCTGTCGTCACTGGAGGAGTATCAGACGATCCTGGCATTGCGACGACAGTCATCTGGTGGCGCTCCTCCTCCAGCTTCAGCTCAAGGCGATCAGTAGTTTTATTTTTGTATTTTCGGACTGAGGAATTTATATTTTTTACTTTGTACGTATTTGAGGATATTGGACTTTGTTGTTTATACTTGTACCTTATACTATTCGTTTAGGATATTATTTGTTCTTTATATTTTGTCTATTCTGGATTGTATTGTACGTACCTGTGTTGAGTGTTCCATCGAAAGGGTCGGCGAACCCAGGAATTGGATTCTGTATTTTGTATTTTGGATTCTGTAGCTCCTTTTGCATTCTGGATTCTATATTGTTTTTTATATTTTTTTAACTTAGCGACGTTAATAAACGTCGCTACTCTTTAGCGACGTTTATTAACGTCGCTAAAAATGTCGCTAAACTACTGACGTGTCAACTAAACGTCGCTAATGACATCGCCAAATTGCTGACGTGGCACCGAATCTGATGTCACCACATCGTCGCCAAAACGTCGCTGAAGTGTCGCTAAACGACGACCACACACTAACGTAGCAAATAGCATCGCTAATTAGCGACAACACACAAACGTCGCAAATAACGTCGCTAATTAACGTCGCCATAGCGATGTTTTGCGATGTTTTTCCGATTAGCGACACACTTTTTCTGTCATTTATGTAACGTCGCTAAAATAAATTAGCGACATTTTAAATGGGTTTAGCGACGTTTAGGAACGTCGCTAATTCGACAGATTCTGGTAGTGATATTACTCCTACTCCAGCTATGATGTTGCCTTTGGTACACGTTCTTGAAGCTCCGTCGAAGAACAACTCCCAAATAGACTCTTCCGCTGTCGTATTAGACTCCAATACTTCATCTAGAATTTTATCGTATATATTAGAAGATTCTGCTATCGGGTGCGCATCTAGGAAATCAGCCAGAGCTTGACCTTTCACTGCTTTCTAGGGCACGTAAACTATATCGTAGGGAGATAATAACATTGCCCAAGTAGCTAGGTGAGAATTGAGTGCACTTGGTTTGGTCATCAGGACCCTTATAGGATTAACCCTATATATAACATGGATAGTTTGTCCTATTACGTAGTGACGCATCTTTCGTTTTACAAAAATTGGGGCAAGACATAAATTCTCAACAGAATTATATCTGTGCTCCGTGCCGATCAACAAGCGACTCAAGTAGTAGAAAGCTTGTTTATGTCCTTCGTTATTCTTTTGAGCTAACAGTGCACCAAGAAAATATTCTATTGCACGAACATATAGCAAGAACGGTTTACCCACAACTGGAGCAACCAATATTGGAAGATTGGTGACGTATCTTTTAATATCTTCGAACGATTGTTGAAATTTTTCATCGCAGATGAAAGAGACTCCTTTCTTCATAAATTGAGTGAAGGGTCGACATCCCTCGGACAGATTTGAAATAAATCTTCAGATATAGGCTAACCTGCCTTTTAAGCCATAAAGTCCTTTAATATTCTTTGGGGGTTCCATTTCTAGGATAGCTTTAGCTTTGTCATGGTCATTATGTATTCCCTTTGAAGTTATGACAAATCTAAGAAATTTGCCGCTAGAGACTCCTAAAATTGACTTTGTAGGATTCATCTTGAGTTGGTGCATACGCATTAATTCAAACACCGTTCTCAGATCTTGAAGGTGATCACCCTTTGAACGACTTTTAACTGTAACGTCGTCCACGTAGCAATACACCATTTTTTGTAAATGTTTCCAAACAATTGTGCTCATGGCTCATTGATATGTAGCTCCTTCATTATTTAAACCAAAAAGCGTCACCGTATAACAGTGTACCTCCAATGGTGTTCGGATTGATGTGTGCTTTTCATCAGTTGTGAAAGATTTAATTTCATAGTAGCCGGAGAACCCATCCATGAAGGACATACGTTCAAAGCTGCAAGTGTTGTCAATCATAACATCTGTGATTGGAAGAGGAAACTCGTCCTTTGGACCAGCTTCATTAAGGTCCCGATAATCGATGCATACTCTAATCTTTCCATTTTTTTTCTTTATGATTGGGACAATATTAGCGACCCAGTCAGGATGTTGTTCTTCTCGAACAAAGCTACTGTCTATAAGTTTCTTTACCTCGGTCATAATAGCCTCCATTATATCTGGACGAAACTACCGTTATGGTTGCTTCACCGGTTTGGCATTAGAAAGTATATTAAGTTTGCTATCTGTGTATCAAGCCCACACATATCTTCATAACTACTGGCAAACACATTTATATACTCTTTAATGAGCTCAAGAAGAGAATGCTTATCTTCGTCCGCTAAGTTTTTGTTGATGAATATTGGGTTAGGCGATTTTGAATCACCTATATTAACTTGAACAACTTCATCTTCAGTTGGAGGTTCCTATTATTCAAATCACATTTTCCATTGGGTCTCAAGCTGTTGAGCCCAAGGTTCAACTTTAAAAGGTTTCATATAAAGATCATAATCCTCTGATTGATCACCAGATATCATGTAAGCTGAGAAAACATCTCTGAGTATTGCTCCCATACTATGATCTGAATCCTATACTGAAGAATCAGAAGACTAAGAACTTGTATCACCATCTTCTTCGTCTAATACTTCTGGTGTAGTTGGAGGAGTTACATATCCTAACCCAGAACTAGTACGATGATAGTAGTCTTGCGGTTTTCCTTTTAGAGTTGGGATATGCAACGGCAAATTGTGACCTTTGCCAAAATTGAGGCCTTATTGCCTATTCAAGTCATAGCCCATTCTTTAAATGATGCTCCTCACTTAAGGAGTGTACTGATACAGCTGCATCCTACCGGTATCTGGTTTGAGATCATTGAGCAAAGCTTCTTTAGGTACCTTAGCTCGGCCAAAAATGATTAGTGTTTCACCAATCGACTTAGCCGGCACTTCAAAGTAAGAATCCTCATACGACAGACATGGAGTACTATTTTTAGAAGAAATATATACAAGCAGTGACAACTTTGTATCCATGATAAGTGAACACAAAGAGTCTAGAGTTCTTAGACCATTCGTAGGGACATCAAAATAACCAAAAGTATAACCTCTTTCATTAGGAATTTACATAATTTCTTCTTCCGAGAAAATATCCTCGAAAAGTTTGATATATGGAAGTTTATTTACAACATCTAGTTCGACATCGATGGTTGTATGAGTCTGATCGATCACAAAGGACTCATTCGACTGAAATGGACGCTTGCTTCGATGAAGCTCAACTGGTCCTCAGTCAATGACCAGTGGTTCCTCTTTCTTTGTCCTCAGATAAATTAGTAAAGGTTCCTCTATCTTGATGTTTGTTTTATTTTTGCGTAAGTCAACAACAAAAGGTGTACCACTCCCTGAATAAGTCTCTTGAGAAGTTCTAGCAGGCTCCTTCCACACAGGACCTTTCAAGTATATTGTCAATGCCTCTTCAACCAGCCCCTTCCACACAGTGCCTTTCAAGTATATGTCTAGAGGTTCTTCTATAGTTTGATCATTAGATGCTTCGTATACCTCGTCTTTAATATCTTCTTCTTTGTCCACAACCAGATGCGATGGTTCATTGTTAGAGGGTATCTAATCAAAAGGTTTAAACAGCCTTGCATCAGAGAAGTAGACTTCGACCCCATGAAAGGATCTATGTCTACAGTTTTTGTACACGCTACTCCTTATTCGTTCAAATATTTGAAGCACTGATGAGGATTAGATGGTACTAAAAGATTGTCATGTATCCACGGCCATCCAAACAAAACATTATAGGAGACATTGGTGTCAATCACATAACATGTGACATCAGTCTGAAGATTTTCAATATGACACTTGAGACGGATTTTCCCTAAAGGATGACTTCGTCCAGCATTGAAGCCATTAATGATATTAGAAGTAGGTGACAACTTGTGAATTAGAATTTCCAATACCTAAAGCAAACTTCGGGGAAGAACACTAACTGATGAGCCGGGATCAATTTTAATGTGATCCACTTTACAAGCTCCGATATACCCCATATAGTGTAAGAGTCTATCATGGTAGTTATTCTTCAAGAACATATCTCCTTGTGTGAAGTTAATGTTGGAAATTTTCTCTAACATACTATGCAATGAGGACAAGTCATAGGATCATCATCAAGTTCCGCTATCGGAGACAAATATGAATCTGCATGCTACAATGCTTCACTCAGTGCCTCCCGTGTATCTTTGGAGAGACGAAGTAACTCGAATATGGACAGTCGAGCTAGGGTATTGACAAGCTGTGCCAATATAACAAAATTGGAGGGATTATCAAGTCCGAGTGGATTAGATTTATTCAAGGACTTACCAAACCTCACTTCTTTCTGTTTTGCTTTTTCTCCGGGGGTCTACTTTAATTGTCATATTTCAGATGGAGCTAAAATAGCAGGTGGATTAGCAGGGGCTGCAGTAAAAGGATCATCCTCTTACTCTTGATTGTAGGCATATATATGCCTTTCCAGATCTGGTTTCTCTGACTACAGCTTCATTGACCATATTGCATTACTTACTCTTCTCCTTCTTTCTTTGAATCTTGGAAGCAGACGAGGTAAATTTTGGATCCATATCTTCAAGAAGATCGGGATGGATCCACGTAATCTTACTATGCTGGATAGTGAGGAGTATAAGTTCGATTGTCTGATCACGAACCAGAGGAAGAATGATAACTTGTAACGTCGCCTTCGAAGCACGACACCATCTTGAACCTTTAGTGCAGGAAAATCTCGAAACTGGAGAGAAATAAGATTTGTAGAAACCAATTTCTTATCTGTATTAAACGTGATGGCCTTTGAATCCAATAATTGCTGAATATAATTCTTTAATATGTAGCAATCCTTCGTAGGGTGATGCACATACTGATGATAAAAGCAACACTTCGGATCATTGGTTTGCCCTACTTCCTCTGGCCTTCGAGGGGGAGGTAGTTGCAGTTTATTTTTCCTTCATAAGTACCTAAAAAATAGTCAGTATAAGGTCTTCATTAAAGGTGTAATGTGGCTTGGGCCATGGGGCAACTGGAACTTTTTGTTTGGGCTGGGAAGTAGTTACAGAAATATCCATTGTAAAGGACTCCTTCCCATTGTTGGTTTTTCCATAAGTATTATTACTCTTGAAATGCATTCATTTATCTTCAGGTGATTTCAACCCAATCAAATATAAAACCTGAACAGATTCTTTAGCCTTTTCGGCAGCAACGATAAAGGCTGGCCAGTCATTATAATCTACAGGGCCGCTGCAAAATCTAACTGTGGGTAAGAAGTTACCCCTGCAGGTATCAATCAATATTTATTAAGGAGTTCCAGGATGCAACTTTATTAACAATCTCCTAAACCGTTCAATTAATTTACGGACTGGCACTTTATTCTCTTGCTTTGTCGCAATGAGCATTAACATGGAGACATCAGCTATCTCCTCATAGAATC
Source organism: Iris pallida (assembly GCA_029216955.1). NCBI lineage: Eukaryota > Viridiplantae > Streptophyta > Magnoliopsida > Asparagales > Iridaceae > Iris > Iris pallida. The sequence continues at coordinate 67,784 of JANAVB010027215.1, forward strand.
TAGTAAGAAATAATTTCTCCAAGCCTTTGAAGGTTTTAATACTACCATCAGGAAGATTGCAAACTATTCAAAGGCTACTCCCTTCAAGGTACCAATGAACAATTTAGACCAAAGTGCATGATTCTTGGGTATGTGAACGATCTGGAAGTAAAAATATGTCAAAATGTTGTCTTGGTGCGCCTGTTCTATTATAAGGAATCTGAGATTTGGGTTTGTACTTTAGAGGACAAACCACGTCATCCTATTCTGAAGGATAAGGGCATGACATTCCCATTTGATGTAGTTTCTCTTTTGAAGTCATATCATCTAGCCGGGCAGTGATGCTTCGAATAGCTTCCAGAGCATCAATGGGCTAATTTGTAGAGGATCACTGCATGATAGTTGGTCGTGTCTATTGTAATATAAGCATAGAGAAATTTTCAATTATCAGTGACGGATTAGGATTCAATGACACCCCAACTATATCTTGATCGGTAGGAGATTGAGTTGATGGATGAGGTTGATGCAGAGTTATTTACAGGTGCACGGTTGTTTGGATTTGCTGCATCATTGCCATAAAATTTTGTAGCATGTTCTCCAGATTATCAATTCTCTGTCGATCAACACTACTACCTTCTTCATTACCAGTCACACACACAAATGTTTTATATGGACTGCCAGATAGAGAGGTATGCAAGGAAGCATTACTAGAACTAGTAAAGCTCGACCCTGACTGTGAAACTGCATTATCTCTTTCCGAAGATTGAGGTACTCTGTCATTAGACTGAGAAGTAGAATGATCAAAAATTGGAAGGGTGCTACCCCCAGCATTATCTTGTTCGGGAATTTAGTGTATACAAGAAGAATGTTGAGATTGGGAATGGATTCCTTGATATACACCTTCGGGTGAAGGGGCTCTTTGACCTCTTTTGGATGAAGAGTATGAAGGTACTATTTAGACCGAGGCCTCTTCCAACTCGTCTTTATTATCCAAAAGTTGTCATACAAGACACAACAAATTCGGAGAGTTTGGTTATAATCTTGTGAAGATAGATCGCCTAATTGTTTGATCAACTATCTTTGAACAACAACAGTTGATAACAATCTTTGTACATGAATGTCTTTGATATGACATAACTGTGTTTTATGACACCTTTGTCGATTTATGCTTATGCCGAAGAATATTACGTAAATCCACAGAAGGGTGTATGACCTCATTTCCCTTATTATGCGGTTGGACAGTCCGTGCATGGAAAAGTTGGTTTTTGAACTCGTCAACCAATTTTATGCACACGAAAAATCCTATTACTTTAGTCTCGAGATGTTTTGTCATGTGGACGCATTTTAGGTACATTGGGAAGCAATGTACATGAGTCCACAGCATATGGAAGAGAGGCGCGTGGAAAGCTGGGGTACATGGATTTCAGCTTATATAGTTTTTCATCAACAGCATGCATAACACGGATAGGCGAAAGAAATGGGCCTTCTTTATTACGCATAGAATCTGACGAGAAAAAAAGTATTTCGAAGACAGACTTTTTATCTCTAGTTATACATCTAGAGTTCTGTATTTAGGCAGACCTCTGATCTTAATTAACCAAGTGTGAGGCAGAAATTCCAAAATTTGAGTCTTTGGCATCATAGTGTTTTCCTCTGCCAAAACTCAAATGTTGTGCACTCTTGCAACTCGTCTTCTTTGTCCAAAAGTTGTCATACAAGACACAACAAATTCAGAGATTTTGGTTTTAATCTTGTGAAGATAGATCGCCTAATCGGTTGATCAACTATCTTTGAACAGCAACAGTTGATAACAATCTTTGTACATGAATGTCTTTGATATGACATAACTGTTTTTTATGACACATTTGTCGATTTATGCTTATGCCGAAGAATATTACGCAAATCCACAGAAGGGTGTATGACCTCATTTCCCTTATTATGCGGTTGGACAGTCCGTGCATGGAAAAGTTGGTTTTTGAACTCGTCAACCAATTTTATGTACACGAAAAATCCTATTACTTTAGTCTCGAGATGTTTTGTCATGTGAACTCATTTTAGGTACATTAGGAAGCAATGTACATGAGTCCACAGCATATGGAAGAGAGGCGCGTGGAAAGCTGGGGTACATGGATTTCAGCTTATATAGTTTCTCATCAACAGCACGCATAACACGGAGAGGCGAAAGAAATGGGCCTTCTTTAAAACACATAGAATCTGACGAGAAAGAAAGTATTTCGAAGACAGACTTTTTATCTCTAGTTATACATCTAGAGTTCTGTATTGAGGCAGACCTCTGATCTTAATTAACCAAGTGTGAGGCAGAAATTCCAAAATTTGAGTTTTTGGCATCATAGTGTTTTTCTCTGCCAAAACTCAAATGTTGTGCATTCTTTTTGCCTAAGTTGGAACAAGTGGTTCTATCCTAGATGACAGCCTTCATCATAGACGAATAATTGCATGCACCTTCTTGGTATTATTTTTCTTCTGAACAGCACAAGGTATATCATACGTCTCAATAGCAGAAACATCTTTAGACAACATTGAAACTGGTACTGATCCATGCACCTCCGAACTGTAGTTTTGGCCCACAGTGGCCAAAGATTTCCCTTTGCCATTAGTGTAAAACCCCTAAATTTCTACCATTTTTTAATAAATTTGGTACTGATTTTTTTTATGTTTTTATACGTCGCGTAGTTACATTGTACGTCGCACGCAAAATTTTATTTTTCGAAATTGCTCAACGAGTGCGAATATGTGTGAGCGTACATATTTTTAGAAAAATATTTTTTTTCTATTTTTATAGTTTCAAAATAATATATGTAATAATTATTTTAGCTATCATACCAACTTTTCCAAGTCCGTTATTTTATTTATTTTATTTATAAAAAGTATTTCGTAAAAATAGTTATTAATAATAAAAAATATTCTTCGTGCATACATATATATATTTCATAAATATTTTATTAAGTTTATTTTTAAATAATAATGTATTTTCAAAATTATTATTATAGTATTTTTGGAAAATATATTTTGAAATTATTGTGGCAATTTAAATCTTGATTTGATTTTATGGATTGATTTAAATAGTAATTAATATCTATATTTGAAATTTGATTTATCTTATTTGATTTTAAACTAAAAGATAGAATGTAATTATATTTAAATTGATTTAGATTTGGATTTGAAATTTTTGAATGGATTTAATTTAATGATTAAATTATCTACTTGGGTTTAAATAAATCATAATCCTTATCCAACTAGGAATTCCTACCTCCTATATAAGGAGAGGTACTCATCCACATTATTATTCCACAGATTTCTCAAACCACAAATAGACGTGTCTCGTGTCGGTGTTCCATCCATCCTCGTGTCAGCCGTGACGGCCTCGGGTCCTATCCCGGGTGTCTTTCCATTACCTTATTCTTTTTTCACAATTACATTCCTAAGTGTCCGACAAGCCCGGACACGACTTCTCGACATCAACCCATCCTCTCCGTCGTGTCGGACACCCCCGATACGACATAACCAACCTGACTCTAACCCAAAAATCATGTCCCTAACCTGATTCTAAACTCTGCCAATCACCACTGCCATCCCCAACTCCTCTCTACCCCGACCTCTTCCTGTCACCATTGAACCCGTCCACCATAGCCTGCTTCTCCGTCATCCAGCCATTCCCAGTCACCGTCATCGTCACCACTGTTGTCGCCAAAACCCCTCGGACACCACCAGCCTTCTCCTAATCCACCATCACCAAACCACCATCGCCGTCAACACCACAGTACACCACCACCCTCGTCGTCAACATCACAGTACACCACCACCATCGCCGTCTCTGCTACTGCCACCACCCGATCCCACATCCCACCAGCCACCCCTGGAACACCCGTCGCCACACCGGCGATGTCCCCATCGCCATCAGCCGTAACTATTATACCCCGACCAGACTAGCTGAGCCATCCGACAAAACCCCACAACCGACACCAACCCGAACTCCGGCCACCTTGGCCGAGCGCCTCCACCACTCAAACTAGAATAGCCACCCTCGTCGACCGGCCATCACCGACTGTCGTCATCACCCAAAACACAAGAAAAAAATAAAACCCTAAACCTAAACTCACCTCTGCTCGCCGTTGGCGCCCTCCACCGCGAGTCGCGCCTGGCTGCCGCCCCCACGAGCGTTGTCCGACCATCGCAGTCCACCGCCGGCGATGCTGGCCCCACGTCGAAGCTTTGCCACGCGAGCCTCTTTGCGTGTCCGCCACCCTCCAGCCGTCGCTACCCCTAACCGCCGTGCTCCCGCTCGAGCCCAAGCCCGGAGCAGTGCCAGCTGTGGCAGCCGTGAGCCACGCACCCCCTTCTGATTTGTGCCGCCGGCGCCTTGCCGACCCAGCCGATGCCGTCCTTCCTCCTTCTCCGGCCGTCGCATCACCCGCGTAGTCGACGACCGCTCATCTCTCCCCCGACTCGATCCCGTTCTCTCCCGTCGCTAGCCTCCTCCCCAAGCCCACGGCCGAGCTTCGCCCAAGTGCTGTGGCCGTGCGAGCTTGGTAAGACTCCAGCCCCCTTTCCTCTCTCTCTTATTTCTCGTTCTCTTCCCCTTTCTTATTCGAGAGCAGCAACTGCTGCACTTTATTTTTTTTTCTATTTTTCATTTTTCATTTTTTTTTGTTTTTGTTTATTTTTATTTTGTTTATATCAATTGTTGTTGATTTTTTTTTGTGTTTTGGTTTTTTTATTTTCTTCTTCTTTTTAGTATTTGTTATCTTATTATTATTACTATTATTATTACTATTATCATCATTTTTAATAATTATTAACATTAATGTTAGAAATTATTAGGTTATTGCATTATTAAATTGATTTATGTATCTTTTAATTTTTAGCATGCTATATTCTGAAAATATAATATAGTAGTAGTACTAGCATCTTAATGTTATCATGTTCTTAGTATTATATTATTATTATTTTAGAAATTGTCTAAAAATAAATATTTTGACCCATAAATTTAGTTTCAAAAATTATAAATAAATTACTAGTATTTCTCAGATATTTTAATTAATATAGTTTCTATCTCAAACCATATTTCTACAAACTTAGAGCTTTTGCCTAAAAATAAATTTTATATTTTCAAGTATTTATCCAAAAACTATTTTGACTAATAAAATATATTATTTAAATAATATTTTACTGGGTAAACTATAGTTTTCAACTTAAAACGATTTTACTACTTATCTAATATTTTGGGATAATAAAATATAGTTTTCAAGGATTATAAATAGTTTTCTAAAAATCATAAATATTTTGTCTATCGAACATCCTTTGATATTCCTCATGTCCATGACCAAACCTATTTCCCCTATTCCCTCGCCAATTTTGTACTTCCTCCTATCGACCCTAACTAATCTGACCATTCTGGCCGGATGGAACTGTTCATTCCATCATCGGAGGCCTTCTTGCTTAGTTGTTACACCGAAGTCGCAGTTCGTGCCACATTGATCATTGCAGCACACTAGGCGTACTACCAGGCAAGACATCTTGTCATTTGCTGTTTATTTATTTTAGCTCATATTTCATGCATTATTCATTATTTTCTTTATGTAAAATAAAGTGTGGTACATGGTATAACCTGTTAGAACTTACTGTTCAGTTATATTTCCTGCTATGTATTATTTTTCTCACACATTAAACCTAAATTTAAGGGACCACCTTGTGTGTTGCATTCATTGGCCTTGACACTTCGTACCACGAAGTTGTGTGTTGCATGTAGAACACGGACGTGCGTGATTGGCTGGCCACCAATACGTACAAGCCATGCGATAGGATTAACCGCTAATAGAATTGCATGCTAGTTTGACTTAGCGGTTATCGAGGTTTTCTGTTGTAGATACAACATAGCAGGCATTGGGCGGGGAGGACAATTCCTTAGCGTATGGGCTTCGATGCACTTTTCTTTGTGACCCGGAAGCTCCGCTGGAGATACGAGGTTGATGACCCGTGATTACTGACGGCCACTGACGTTCTGCGGAACGTTATGCTCTTATTGATGGGGCCTCTGGTGCCCCAAGGGGGGACTATGCCAATCCCATTTTAGCCAGGGCCCATACGTAGGAAGGATTGTTCTTAACTACATTTCACTTAGAATGGTTAGGCTCCTTTATACGTTAGGTACGAGTACTTTTGGTTTGGGTACTTGTATCTGACCGTGGCTTGGAACAATAACTTGTCGCGGATTAGTTCGTCACATCTTGTCCTTGTTTGGTTGTAGGTGTGACTTACTACTTTGATGAGAAGGTATTGAACCTTGTTGGGGTCCGGATACCATATTAGATTCATAGCATGGAAAGATACGTCACCGTGAATTAGTTTACCTTCTTCTGTCCTTGTTTGGTTGGGGGGATGGTACGCTAGTTCAATAGGTGTGTATTGGACCATGTAAATAATTCAATTAACTTATTTATTTGAGCAATTTATATTCAGTTATATTGGCATGATATTATGTGTCTTGTTACATCCCTCTGAGGACCTGGTTATCTCTTCAGGTGTGTGCTCTTGTCTTTCGCAGGTGTTCTAGCTCTAGCCGTGACCATCTCCATTTCTTCAAGGATGATTGCGCTTGGATCGTCTTCGCTTCACTCGCCAAAATCATACTTTTGTATGTCATGTATTTTTTTTCATAGTTGGTAGTGGATTTGTCTTCGCCCAACTATATGTACCAAATGACGATTTTATAGTTGATTATATGATATCTTTTATTCATTTATTTTGTGTGGATGAGATTAGTCATAGTTCTACTGCATTTTACAGCTTACGTATATTTATTATACAACTGGCATGTCTACGTTCCTAGTCCTACATATTTTGGGACCGGAGCGTTACAATTAGCGACGTTAGGGAGAGCGGGAAGGGTCTTTCGAATCTAGGTCTTACGAACACACTTGACTTTATGCCTCTTGGCGACCGGAGAGGAGTCTTTGTCCGACAGCGTCGCTTTATATGCTTGTTGGTCGAATTATACAACCAATATTTTCCCAACTGAACCTAGCTTAGTCACATCAGATTGTGCCACTACTTTCTCGTCAATGGATAAATTCGTCTCTAGTAGATTCGCCATTGTTGTTTTAACACAAAAAAAGTCCAGGAAATGTAGGATCTTTTACATTATTGTAAAGAAAGAGTACAACAAGAATTTTGGGTACAATAGAATCTGGGGATTGGGGCAATGGAGATTAAGTCTACTTCAACTTCTTTACTCTGTTGACGATTTGATGCAAAAGTTGATAAAGCTTGGTGGTTGATGAACTCTCGGTAGCAAGGAGAACTTTATCACTGAAAGCTCTCTCTTTCAATCTGAAAGTTCTTAGTAAAGAAGCAGTATTTATAGTCTCTCCTTGTCCCTATGTTCTATGTGTGTTCATGCACGAGGAATATACTGTCCTCTATTTATAGCTTTTTTTATTGGAATTGCCATGTGCGTATGTGCAAAAAAATACTATTTTCTTCCTCACAGACACATGAAACTGGGTAGGCGCATGAGCCTTAGGGGTTAGTGGAGAGTCAACGTGCTCGAGAAAAACGTATAGCTTGCCATATATTTTGAGACGTGTTGTAAGAAATACTACCATGTTAGCACACGATTTGTTTAATATGGATCAGCTTTACGCCAAATATTGTTAGACGCATAGCATCTGGTCGCTTACTGCAAGTAATAGCCTTTTTTGAGTAACTATGTGTCAGTCAACACTTGAACGCATAGCTTTTCAATTGTATACTGCAAACTATCATTCTGGAAGTAGACACATACAACTACTTCCTTCACAGCTAGCAAAGTAAAATGATGAAGGTAAGGTGGTTACTGACATCTTTCTCGTAGTCTGAACACTACATACTGCTCGAGGTTTTGTCTTTTCATACACGAGACAAAAACATATCATGCGTCAGAATGAACCATGCGTCTTTCTCTCGTCCATCTTTGACCATGTGTCTTTTAGAAGCTTCAAGTTTTTTAGCTAACTGCTTTCGACTTAAGAACATTGTATTTTAGATGCATGAAATCTATGCGTCTCTTTTTAGTATTTTTCATGCTTCCATTGTCATTAAATCAAACAAAACTCACAGGGCACCTTCATTAATCAAGCTAAGTTACCAAAGGGCTTACTAAAGTCCTTTGACAAGGACAATTCCAAGCCTATTGGAACTCTGATGGCAACTTCAACCAAGCTTGATCAATTGATGAACACGATAAATTAGTTGATATCCGTAAATATCGAGATATGATTGGTAGTTTACTTTATTTAACTACTGGTCGACCTGATATAATGTTTAGTGTTTCTATATATGCTTGATATCAAGCTAATCCTAGGAATCTCACTTAAATGTCGCTAAGCATATCTTCAGTACCTTAATAGTAATTTAACGGTAGGCCTATGGTATCCAAGACAACATCTTTTGACCTGATCGGTTATTCAGATACAGATTCTACTCGAGGCAAGGTTGACCGTAAAAGTATATATTAGTGACATGTGTTATTGGGCCACTTAGTCATGGTTGTCCACCATGGATAAAACTTGTGGGAGTATTAATCGAACGAGAAGAGTACAAAAGAACTCCTAAACAGAAGATCCAAGTATAAATTGGTTTTAGGGAAGTGTGACGATGGAGATCGAATGTTGTAGCGGTTTCGTTACCCCCGTTGACGATTTGATGACGAGACGAAAGAAAATTACAAGTCTTCGGTGAGGTGGACGTCAATTTAGCTCTTTGAAGTTCGCTCCAAATCTCTAAATGTCAAGGTATGAAATGAAAGAAGACTCCTTCTATTTATAGATAGCTGGAATGATCCATCAATGAGTGCATATAAGATATGCGAACGAATTGTGGAGCACAGGAGCGTTGTACATATGAGATTCGTCACCACGTAGCATTTTTGAACGGAATACGGTTGCCACTGCTCGTACAAAGCGCAGCTAACTGCCACGTGGCAGTCATTGGGATGCAGCTGTTGCTGAGATCTTGGGTTATTGACACCCGTCATAGGTATGACCGAGTCTATGACACATGGCTCATATACATTGCCCAAAGATCTCATTCTATTAGAACAGAAAATATTTGATATGTTTGAAGGAGTCAGTGCATGGAGGGACTTGGCACGTCGCAAGTCTAGGCACTTGGCTTCTAGGGTGCATGTCCATCTCGACGCATGGCTTCTGAGGCGCATACGAAGATTCATCTTTGTCGAACATGTTGCACTAGACAAAGGGTAATGATGACACTAACATAAGCGCTAACGTTGGTTATTAGCTCGTACTTTGAGGTGTGACGGCTTTAGTAAAAAGCCACTTTACTATGGTTGTACAATCGTATGCCAAAATTGTTGCTATATAGGCGCATGGGATCATAGAGAGGTTACTCCTCGGTTATCTTGTACCGTCGACTATGCAGTGCTCTAGGTACCCCCATATACTTTATTAGAAGTGTCAGCTGACAGCTGACACTGTTGTGAGGTCGGCATTAACTGTTCCTTTGTTGAAAGGACGCTTAGGCGTATGGCCTATTTGGCGCAGCTAGCATGTCTGGATCTAGGAGTATGATCATTCTTGAGTCTTTTAAGTGCATGGTTGCGGGTGCGCATGGTATGTCGTGGACATGTCTTGCCTAGAGCATGGTTGTATGTACTGATTTTCCATGCTCTACAAGATCCCCTTCAAAGTTTTTAAAACTATAACATGCTTTGAAATACTTTGAACAAGAAACAGGAGAAAAGAGAGCTCTAGATATAATTTGTCATCAAACCCTATAAGAGGTGATGTGGACGTAATGTGTTGGGGTAATTCCACTAGAGAATTTTATGTGGACCTACTATCCATGGTATACCTAGACTAGGCACAGATGGTAAGTTGGGCGACAGACACCATCAGAAGTATTATGGATATGTTGGTGAGAAGTCAATAGGTAAGAACTTTTGCTCAGAGGTAAATATGGATATGGCAAACATAGAATTCCGTTAGAGGTATCTTATTCAGAGGTTATACGAACGTGATAAGACATAACTCTGCAAGGACGTAGGAAAGTGACAATTGGATAGTTCAGAGGTAAAAGGGACGTGAACTATGATCTTTGTCGAGAAGGACTTTTGAGGAAGGAGCATTTTCAACCCAACTGGAGATTGCAAATAAGATATCTTAGGGGGACTTGTCCCTGTTGTGTTTATTGGAGATGAGATAAACCCTGTATATTATTTGCCTCTGGAAGGGATAGAAAAGTACATCCTAGGATTAGATATAGTACTTCTTGATAAACTTGCCACTGATCGGCATCATTATCAAGTCTCTATTAGGTTTCGCGAGCCGATAGGTGCCATTAGAATACACTGATTATATCATGAAGGGGCCTTTCCACTTGGGTTAGAATTTTCTGTTGTTTTGTGAGTCATGACCATCGGTCTTCTTACTGATAACACAAGGTTACCAACTTAATTGGAATCTTCTTTCCTTAACCGTTTTGTTGAAGGCTCCAAAAATTCGTGCATGATAAAGCTCAATATGCGTTGAGCTAGAAGATGCTTTTCATCTAGCTCTTCTAACTCTTGTAATCGACGACGTTGATTTCCTTCTTCGGTAAACTGGTTGTTAATGGCTACCCGTAGAGAGGGAATCTGAATTTCTAGGGGAATGACTACTTTGCTTCCGTAAACCAGGAAAAATTGTATATTGTCAGTTGTGGTTCAGACTATCATACGATGTGCCCAGAGACATTCACACAACTTTTCATTTTAGTCGTATTTGTTAGACGAAATGATTTTCTTGAGAAGCTTGACAGTGGTTTCATTGAACGCCTTCACCAATCCATTTGCGGCTAGGTTATAGGTTATTGAGGCTATATTATGGATTCAGTTTTCATCAGAAAAATGTTGGAAAGCGTGGCTTACAAACTGAGTGTCGTTGTTATGGATGATCCATTAAGGTACCCCAAAATGGTAGATAACGTGATGTTTCACAAAGCTGGTCACTTTCGAAATGGTATCACCTCCATCTACATACAGATGTAGTCGGTGATAGCGAGGATGAATCGGTGTTATTTGGATGACAGAGGACTGAGCGTTCCAATGATGTCCATGCCCCATGCCTCAAATGGCCAGGCTGCAACAGTAGGGTGTAGGAACTCATAGGGTTGATGGATGAATTCGGCATGTATCTGACATGCTTTACACTTCTTGGCATACTCAACCATATCTTCCATCATCATGGGCCAATATTAGCCTGTGGGTCGGAGTCGATCTTGTAACTTAGGACCGGGTTGGTGAGCTCTGCAAGGACCATCATCTGCTTCCCGGAGTACTTTCTTTGCTTCGGTATCCGATAAGAATCGGAGGAGAAGTCATTCATAAGATCCACTATACAGCATTTTAGCGACTATATCGCAATAGAATCGGAGAGAGTGTCTTCTAATAGAAGCAACTTCCTTCAGATCGTCTGAAAGGATTCCCTAGACTGCATAGTCTATGAATAGGAATCTCCAATCCCTAACGTCGATACTAGTAGCTGTCTGCATAGAGTAGTTTAGACACATGCATAAGTTATTCTTGGGATACACCATTTTATGATCGATCACTATGACGGAATGTTGGGTCCCGACGGGGGCTGCCAAGGAAGCTGTAAGACCCGTGAGAGCGTCAGCCTCTAGATTCTGTAGCCGGTATACGTGTTCTATAAAGAACCTTGTAAAAGTAGAGATTATGTCAAATACAGCCTGGTGGTAGGGGAGAAAGTCCTCATGTCAGATCTTGTACTGCCTCTAAACTGATTTACTATCAGTTTCGAGTCGTTGTAGGCCTCTAGATAGTCAGATTATGTCAAATACAGCCTGGTGGTAGGAAGAAAGTCCTTATGTCAGATCTTGTACTGCCTCTAACATAATTTACTATCAGTTTCGAGTCGTTGTAGGCCTTTAGATAGTCAACTCCTAATTGTTTAGCGAGTAGGAGTCCAATGATGAGGGTGTTGTATTCTGCCATATTGTTCGATCTTGGCTCCATGAGGGAGTATGTATAGTGGATGACCAGGCCTTCGGAGGAAAGCATGACCACCCACACTCCTACAACAATTTTTTCCTCGGGCCCTGTTCTCGAAGCGCTATCGAAGAACATTCGCCATATGGGCTCCTTTACTGCTACGTTGGATTCCAACACTTCATCTAGAATAACTTCATAGAGTTTTGATATTTCTAGTACAGGATGTGCTGCCAGGAAGTCAGCCAGTTTTTGATATTTCCAGTACAGGATGTGCTGCCAGGAAGTCGGCCAGTGCTTGGCCTTTTACTGCGTTCTGTGGGACGAATACTATATCGTATGGTGATAATAGGATTGCTAATGTGGCTGGCCATGAGTTTAGTACTCCTGGCTTAGTCATGAGTACTCTGACAAGATTGACTCGAGAGACGACATGGATCGTCTGCACCGCCATATAGTGGCGAGTTTTCTGTATGACAAACACTAAAGCCAAGCACTCCTTTTCGACAGGGTTATACCTATACTCAACACCAATTATCGTCCTACTCAGGTAGTAGATGGCTTGTTCATAGCCTGCATCACTTTTTTGAGCTAGCAGAGCGCCAAAAGAATTGTTTATTGCACATACATAAATCAAGAAGGGCCTTTCCATGACTAAAGCCACCAAAACTGTAGGATTCGTGTGATATTTCTTAATGTCATCGAATGGCTGCTGGCACTCTTTGGTCCAGACATAAGAGACTCCCTTCTTCATTAGTTTGCTGAAGGGTTGTCATCGCCAGAAAAAAATTATTATGAATCTTTGGATATATGACAGACGTTCTTGCAGGCTACGCAGCTCCCTAAGATTCTTCGGTAAATTCATATAAAGTGTGGCTTTGGCCTTCTCAGGGTCAATATGTATGACCTCCACAATTACAATGAACCCCAAGAACTTGCCACTAGAAACTCCCAGGAAAGACTTGGTTGGGTTCATCTTCAGCTGATGTGCCCGCATCAAATCGAACATGGTCTTCTTGTCCTCCAGAAGGCCGCCCTTATTTCGACTCTTGACAGTGATGTTTGCGGAGGTTTTTGCAGAATATGGTACTCACAGTTCGCTAATATGTCGTACCAGCATTCTTCATACCAAAGGGCATAAATGTATAACAGTATATTAATTTTGGTGTCCGAAATGACATGTGCTTTTTTTTGTCTGGGAACATTAATGTTTGATTGTAGCCCAAGAATCCGTCCATGAAAGACATGCGTTAGAAGCCACATGTGTTTCGATCATCACATCAGTGATTGAAAGGGGGATCTCATCTTTCGGACACGTTGAATTGAGATCCTGGAAGTTTATAGACCTGAATCTTTCTGTTCTTTTTAATGAAAGAAACAATATTGGCTACCCAATCTAGATGTTGCTCCTTGTGAATACAACCATTTGCTATGAGTTTATTTAGGCATCCATGACATCGGAGAAAAAATGCCATAGTTGCTGCATGACAGGCTTAGCATTTGGCCGGATGTTGATTTTGTGCATTGCAACTTACGGGTCCAGTCTCAGCATATCTTTATAGCTCCAGAAAAAAGACGTTGATATATTCCTTAATAAGCCATATCAAGGATTCATGGTCTTCACCCTAAAGGCTTTTGTTGATGAATAGGTTTGGGTGAGGATTCCTCCCCTAAGTCGATTTACACGACCTCATCCTCGGTGGAAGGTTCTTGTTGCTCAAACGTAATTCTTATTGAGATCCTAGGTGTTGAGACCAAGGTTCCTCCTCGAAGAACTCCAGCATCTGGTTATCATCTTTTTTTGGAGGGTGCACGGGTATCATATTGACAGATTTTTCTGGAGACTTGACCAATGCTGGTATCAGAGTCCCAGGTAGAGGATTCAGATGTGTGAGGGTGCATCTCAATTTCAGCTTCTAAATTCTCAACTGTCATCGAAGGTTTTAGATAGGCTAGCTCACGACGATAGCGATTGTAGTAATCCTGAGGCTTCCTTTGTGGAACGGGAAGGCGTATGATTAGGCGTACAGGTAGGCGTCGACCATTACGATAATTTAGGCCCTTTTCGTTATTCAAGTCGTTGTCCATATTTTGGATGAGGTGTTTTATTTGAGGGGTATAATGGTAGATTTGCATCTTGCTGCTATCAAGCTTTGGCTCAACCGGGGAGCAGTCTTGATGACGTTCCACCTTATCGAAGACAATGGGCTTCTCCTCCTTCTTTCTGGCTGGAACCATAAAGTAGGCACCTTAGGATGGAAGGACCTGGCTTACAACATTAGCGGCTGTTACTTCTCTTTATAACAAACCTAAAGAGTTATCTAAGGCATAATGTGCATTCCAATGTACAAGATTAGAATTATTCGAAGATAACCCTTTAATGATAAAATATTAAATTTGGTCCATTGAGATTACATTATCCAGTGACAGTGCATCAGTGTGAGTGGCTATATATTCTCCAAATTCCTCGTCAGTCATGTCTGGAACTAATGATGGTGGAGGCTGTGGAGCCTTTCTTCGAAGCTTTACCACTATGGGTGCCAAGGTCCCCGAGACAGGAAGGCTCTATTTTGGCGGTTGCTTCGTCCTCCGGGGGTAGGCCACCAACGACCCTTGAGCCCTTATTGGGAGTTTAACCACAAGTGGCCCTTGGGCTCTTCCATGGAATTTGGCTAAAAGGGGTTTCGAGGCCTTCTTCTGTAGTTTGGCCACCAAAGGAGCTGAGATGTTGGGAGCAAGTCCTTTGAGGCAGACCCTAAAACGTTCGTCGGAAGCTATCTTTGTTTATGTTTCATCAGTAGCAACGTTATTTTTGTCGCCAGGACAGACAGATTGGTACAGGTATGCATCGGAATAGTAAGCCTCGATTCCCCTAAAGGGATCCACATCCGTAAACTCTGTCCAGACCACTCTGTTTCTTGTACATACTTTATGTACTGGTGGAAAATGGAGGGCACTATCATGTATTCATGTATCATGGACGTCCGAGCAAAACATTGTAGAATACATCACCATCGATCACATAATACGTCACCTCTATTTGCAAATTGCCTATTTGACACTAAAGGTGAATCTTGCCCATGGGGTTGCATCTACCAACGTTGAAGCCGCTGAAGTTGTGCTGGAAGCAGACAGACGATGCGTCAGTATGCCTAGGGTCTGGAGAAGGCTACAGGGGATGATGCTGAGAGGTATCCCAGAACGATGTGCATCCGATCCACTTTGTTAGCGCCAACAACAAAAATACCTTTTTAGGACGACTAAGAAGCGTCATAAATAACATTTTATAACGCTTTTTTGTAACCTCTCAGACGTTATACAAACCAGTGTTATAAATGTTTCAAAAAAACATTATAAATGTTCATTGCATATGTAATACTTTTTTTTCCTAAAAACCTTATAAGTAAGACGAACATATATAACACTTATTTTCCAAAGTGTTATAAATAAGTTGCATATGTATAACACTTCTCAAAGCGTTATAAATAGAAAATCTTTATGTAACACTTATTTGTTTTAAACTGTTATAAAATATATATATATATATATATATATATATATATATATATATATATATATATATATATATATATATATATATTTTATATCACTTTCCAAAGTGTTGTAAAAAGTAATACTTAATACTGCTCGATTTTAAAAAGCAATATTCTAAATAAATTTAATAAACACTAAAAACATTCTTTTCGAATTAACAATATCATATAATCTTGTTCCAAAAGTACATAATACCACCATCTTAATTATATTTTTTCAAAATATATATCCATATACATATATTTACATCTACTATTAAGTGGCACTATCACGCCCTAGTTCCAAAATACATAGGAACTTAGGACGAGAATATGCCAGCTATTAAGATCTAGAATAAGCTACCCAATTTAAATGACATATCCTAGATGTACTACGCTGTCTAGTATACTAAGCATATGTACTATCTATATCTCAATCCACAATAATGAACGAATATAAAAAATGAACATAATATATTGAAGTTGGCAACCCAGTAATATACATGTTCGAACAAGCTCGTGAAAATATAAGCTTGCAAATAATAGACTAAAATATCTTAGTAAATTAAGGACGACAAAATAGAAATAATGAAATGAAAATACCAACCATATACCTGAAATCTCGATGCAGCAATCAACACCTATCCAACTACTATATACTAACTACACAACCAATACCTAGAGAGATCATCAGGTCCTCAGAGGGACATAACAAGATACAAAAAAATATGCCAATGTAAACCGAATAAATATAAATGGGGAATAAAAACCTTGGGTCATAACATAGTCTAATATCACACCACAGAAACTGTGAACCACCCCTACAACCAAACAAGGACAAGGAGTGGTACATCATTCCGTGATAAGACACTATTATATGCTATAATACAAATTGAACCTATCCGCTATTTGAATGCAAATTGAAGACGACTTTAGTACGTATGAGTAGGTGAAGGAATAAAACATAGCATCCATTAGAGGCTTATGTATGACTAGCATATCTTCTGACCTTATCCTGATGATAAGTTAGCGGCTGCTGTCGAATATATCCTCTAGCACTACACCCATAACCGAAAAACAATAAACCCATAACTGGGCAACCACTGAGGCAAAATGGGATGTCTCATACGCCAACTAGTAGTCTTCTATGTCCATATATTGCACAAGTCAAATCCATGACTCGGATATTCCATATCTTGAATGCAAGTTCCTACCTTGATACGACCTAACTACCATTGAGTCAATGCACCTAGGGACAGTCGATGCGCAACTCATGCATATGAACCCTCACTCATGTGTCGTATAATTAAAATGTTTCAAGGCCCTGGAAGTTATATCAATAACCCCATCACTAATGGTAAGTCCACTAAATCTAAGTTAAATCACACACCCAAGACATCGATATCAACATCGACGGCACCCAAGTCAAACATAGATGCACACAACTATATCTATAATCAACAAACACAGAAACAAAATCTTAATTTAATTAGAGAACAAAGGCAAGGTATCTTGCCTGGAACTTCAAAAAAAGGATAGTCATCGGTCCGGCTCCAACTGTGGTCGAACAATTATGAACACCTAAAATATAAATAAAATAAATAAAATAAATGCTAACTCAAATGATCAGACATACCATGTATACACTTATCCTATATAGTATCTACTTAGGCATATTACACCAAACTAGTTTCCATCCAATATAGTTAATATCATACTAGCATGACAAAAATATTATTCTATAATTTGAAAATAATTACTTTAAATTCTGAAATAAATAAATATTTCTAGAAAATAACTAAATTTGATACAACAAACATATATGTACATATGAACTTACTAGTGTCCATATATGGCGATTTATCTTATAGTATCATGAAAAAACATAAAATAAAATTCATAATATAAAAATATTTATTTTAAATTCTAAAATAAAAATAATAATAAATATTTTTGAAACATTTTTTTACAAATATATACAATAAGGTAATTATATACATCCGCTTAAGTCTATATTTATACAATCATGCTACTAGATAAAAATAGTATATTTATAAACTAAATAATAACCATAAATTCTGGAACATTTCATAAATATATTTAATAATAATTTTTAATCATAATATTTATAGAAAATACACTTCTCATAAATATATTGACTAATTGGCTTAATTGGCCAACTTGCCGATTAATTCAAAAATAATATAAAAACTAATATATTTAAATACTTAAATAAAGCACTAAATATTGGAAAATAATTATTTCATGTAGGAGAATACTTTTTTGGACATAACATATTAGGTATATTGAACATCGAAGGTACCAGTATATTCCATTAAAACTCTATTACGGTAAACTTGTTCGACAAACCTTGTGACAAATATATATATAAATGATTGAGATAAAAATCTAATTTATGGGAGTCCAAGAGGGTCGAGTTAGGGTAGTTACCAAGTAATTTCTTGGTGTCAAAATGGGTTCCAAGTAGATGAAAAGCACTATGTGAGAAAATAGGTTTAGCCTAGATACATTTTCGTAGAAGTGTGCCCCGGCCAAACGGAAGCAAACGTTCCCAGAAATTGTGTGGAGAGGTTGAGGACACGTATAGGAACTAATTAGTTTTGGTTTCACAAGAAACGGATAACAAAAGTTAGAAAAATTAGTACATGAATTAGACTAACTTGTTGTGTCTCACAGATTTGATCGGATTGGGTTATGCCGACTTTGGGGCCTTGTGCCGTCTTCCAAAGGAGTTGTGTTTCCTTGGGCACTTGCTTGGGTGAAAGGGGTGACGTTAAAAGGATTTTAGAGAAGGTAGAAGGAATAAAAAGGATTAGGAGAAGGGGTTTTCTGTCTGGGAACAAAAGCTTGTGCGCGCGGGTTTCAGGAAGAGAACCTCTCGGGTTTCTGCAAGAAAAAGAAAGGGGCGGACCAAAATCTGAATTTAAAAAATAGAAAATCAAATAGGGGTTAGAATTTATTTTAAGTTAGTTTCGTAAGATTTGGAGGAGATTTATATTTAAATCAAAAGATGCAAAAAGATGTCTCCAAAAAGGATTTAAATAGAAATCCATTTTAGGAAAATTGTTATGGAGTTGGTATAAAAATAGATTTAATTAATGTGGATACACATTAATTCACAAATATTAGTACAAAATATGCCTAATAGGTTAGGGTACCCAAGGATAGGCTTTAATAATCCTACTTAGACTAGTTTTGGGTCTGTGGAATTTTTTGGATCGATTTGAGTCCAATAAGTCTATAGTTGAATCTTGTGTGCCATTTGAAAATAAATAGCACATGAGAACTCAAATGAGTGGCACACCATTGGAATTTGTGTAGTAGGATCAAAATAGGTCAAAACCATATAATGGATCATCTGGGGTGGATCATGTCGAGTCCTGAAATTAAATTGGAAGATACGATAAATTTTATGGTAGATGATAAAATAGCCTAAATTGACCCAAAAATTATACAATAAAAAAATAAAACAAGGGAACATGTTTCAGTGGCACATGATATATCAAAACGAAGATAAACTTGCCTAGATCAAAACATATAAAGGATGTTTCTAGAGATTGGTATTTCTTGTTCTCCAAAAATCAAAGTTACGAAAAAGAGTATTAATGATAAAAAAATAATAGTGGAAAAATATCTATTGACAACTATATTAAAAAAATAATAAAAATAAATAATAAAGTAACTCTAAAAATCTAGGGGTCTTACAACATACCCAACTTAGGAAATTTTGTCCTCAAAATTTGGCATATCATAATATAACAACACATAGTAATAATAATAACAAATAATAAATGACATTGTCCTAACATCTTCTTGTAATCCTTTTGAACATATCCCTTCTTGCCATAAAAGTGACAAGTTGGGGGCTTCTTTGTTTGGTACAGGCAACCCACTGCAGAAGATCAACTCCTGGTCGTCTGATTGGTCGTCAATGCTATCCTCAAAATTAAACATGAAATATGCTATAAAAGAAACTAATCAAGCAAGATTTCTAGAGGACTCTAGTACCAATAGGATTCTTAGTTTATATAACCTACCAAGAAGTAAGGTATCCTCAGTTCTAGATCTATCCTAAGTTATACGATGACAGCACAAAAATCAAGGTCAGAAACCTTCTAATGAGATTTTTGGAATGATAAAACTCCCTAAAAAGGAATACAAAACATAGGTATTGTGGACTTAAAATAAAGGGATTTCTAAGGAGTCCAAAGTTCCTTCATGGTGCTATTGGCAATGGCTCGATGAAAAATATTATTGCTAATTCAATATTATTCCCATATAGGCTAGGTCTTCATCAAGATAGAAGGAATTTACTTAATCTGCCATAACTCAGAGGGGATACAGAGGAGTTCGATAATTGCATGGTATTGATGACTCTTCACTATAGACAAAAGTTGGATAAACTTTTTGCATTAATCGAACGACATGAATGCAAAAGAAGTCCTAAATAGGAAATCTAAGTACAAAAGATTCTGGAAAAGTACGACGATGGAGGTCGAACACTGCAGTAGTTCCTTTACTTTATTGACGATCTGACAAAGAGAATAAATTGCTCTGACTCTCTGGAAGTCCCTTTGTAGATAATTCGGGCTGGAGATGGAGAGACGAAATGAAGGAAGGCTCTTTCTATTTATAGACTGGAGAGAAAATCAGCCCATGCGCACATATACGATGCACGCACGGGTTTTTAGCACATAGGGATGCTACGCGCATAACTTTGAAACTAAATCTGTTGTAAGTGTACTGTTAGGCTACGGATGAGCTGATACATGGCAGTTGTTGAGATTTGTTTGTTGCTGAGGTCTGGGTGGTTGGCACCCGTTTATAGGTATGACAGAGTTAATGACATATGTCGTTCGTTGTAACTAATTGGATATGATTGTGCCTGAAAGGCACTATGCTTTTTGTTGGCTACGTGACATCCATCGACAAATATTGCACTTATGGATGCTATGAGAGCTGCACTTTTGAGTGCTACGTGAGCTACGCTTCTGAGTGCTATGGAAGCTATATTTTTTGGGTACTGTGCTCTTTGACCGAGTCGAAAACGGGTATCTGACAGCTAATATCTGACAGCTGACATCTAACAACTGACAACTGATATTTGACAACTGTCAGCTGACACAATATGTCAGCGTGCCATAAATGCTAAAGTGGTGGCTTGGAGTTCTCTGCTCGCGAGGCCGTGCCTTTGATTGTTGTGCCTTTGGTACATTGTGCTCCCAGAGGCTGCGCTTTTGGAGGATGCGCCCCTGGGCCATTGTGTTCCAAGAGGTTGCGCTTCTAGATGTTGTGCCCTTGGGCTATTATATTCCTGGAGGCTGCGCTTTTGGAGGCAGCGCAATTTAGAGCACTTGGGTTAAATTCTAAAAATTCTGCCGCTATGTAGTGATCGAAAATAATGAGTTTTGACCTGGACTTGGTCAAACATTTAATGTGGCAGATTAATTGCCATTAATCAAGGTTCATTCCACTAATTCAGGGCCTTTGACTATCTACCACTTGGTGCATGGATTTGAACGCGTATGGCCTATAAATACGGTTGTGTTTGAGGGAAAAACTTACTCGTTTATTCCCTATCCACTTTTCACCTCGAAGACTATACTGTACCCAGATGTATGTGAGCTTCTTCCTTAGCGAGTGTGCCAGTCATAGACTAGGATCGTAGATCTCTTTATTCAAGGAAGTGGCCAGTTTGATGACAGTCTTTGTCAGAAGACTGAGATGAGCTTGACTAACTACAAGCATAGCGGTCTTTGTTCGTGCATCGTACTAGCTGCGTTCTATCCTGAGACGATATCGAGTGCCATCAGAAAGGCCAAGATGTTGATTATGGGGTTTGGGTTGATTGCAAATCTGAACCCCATTCTACCAGCGGCTCATACACATGTTCGACCGACTGCGTATGCTCCCAACGTCTCATTCACATGGCACAGGAGAGACCTGTACTTATCTTGACAAATTAATGTAGGTCCGGTTCTGTAGATAGATAAAAAAATTCTTATGTAATCATGAATATCAATGAAAATCAATTTCTGTAATAGACTTCCTCTATTATTGTAATCATGAATATCAATAAAATATCATTTTATGCACTTGGTACTGTACATTAGCTTTTAGGTGCATAAGTCTCATCATCTAGCTACGCCAATTTGTTGCGCACATAGTTTTGTCTCCATAGGGATGCGCTTTTTAACTCTGTACCTAGTTGTCCATAGCGCAGGATGTGTGTAACTTTCACATGCTTCTACAAGCCCCCTTCAAAGTTGTCAAACTTGGATAAGTTTGAAATACTTTGAAAAGAAGCATGGGTTGACACGTGGTCAAGTTTGAATTTGGTGCATATGACAGGAAGTGCGCAGAGCTTATTTTGAGAGGCTATCATCATTAATCAGATGACACTTCAATTTTTGGGAAAATCTATAAAGATTTAGTGCCACCTTCTTCCCGCGATTCAAAGCGTCCCACAAAACTCGAAACATTTTCTATCATTATCCACTAACACATGGCTTTTAGCCTATAAATATGGGTAGTAGGTAGAGAAAATTTTTTACTTGTCTTTTTGCTTGAACTTTCCAGAAAAGAAATTCTTTCTCTTTTCCGAGCAAAAATCCTATTTTTCTATGGCACCCACCCAAAACTCTCAAGGCCTCGAAGGCTCCAAAGTAGAGTGCGGCTAGCACCAGCAAGGCGAAAGGGAAGAAGGAGGACAATGAGGCCCACGCCGATGCCGTTGCCACTCCTGTCGTCGATGATCGCACACATCTGATGTACGAAAAGTCATTACGGGTAGAGGAACATGGATTTTCTGTCTTTCTTTTAGAAGGGAATAATTGATATGCATGGGTGCTGCTTCTTCGATGCAGTGCTTTGAAGATGCACTGATACCCGATTGCTGATGCATATGGTAACAATTTCTCAAAGTGGTACCTAGAAGATGTGTCGAAGCCCCATTGCTGACGGTTATGGACACTACTTTTCGAAGTAGTGTCTAAAAGATACGTTGATGCTTGCTGATGCGTTGGCCACTGAACAGTACCTGCGCTGATGCTCGCTTGCTGATGCTCATGGACACTGAACAGTACCAGCGCTAACACTCGCCTGTTGATGTACATGGCCACTGAATAGTACCTGCTCTGGCGCTCTCCTGCTGATGCACATAGATATTGAACAGTGCATGTACTGACGCTCGCCTGCTGATGCACATAGCCACTGAACAGTGTCTGTGCTGAAGCTTAAGTGGTGACCCTTTTGTGCACATGTCTTTTTTATAATATTATGACTATGAGTGTCCTTTGACTTTGTTTATTTTTCCATGCACAGTGTCTGTGGTCGTTCCCATGTTTGACGAAATTCTTTTTAACTCCTATGTTTGTGATCTGGGCATAGACTTTAACAAAAAGGTGGTAAACCTTGCCAAGAAATTAATTACGTAGGACCAGCGCCAAGGAGAATGGCAATGATCACCGTCTAGTATTTTGTCTACATTCAGCACATGATAGAGCGAGGGGGGAGGAAATTCCACTGGGGATGATGCTGGTACTGAGATGCTAAAACCCCAGTTCTTGTTTGGGGATAAATGAATTCTAAGAACACTAAGATCATTAAGTTTAAGGAATCTTGGTACTTTGAGAACTATGATCTTAGGTTGCATGTGACAGCGACTGAGTAACATCTTCCCTTCTCGGCTTTTGCTTGTTTAGACGGGAAGCTGCACATGGGTGGGACCTGACTCCTACTCAAGGAGGAGTATTGATAGGCCATTTTAATGTAGATTACAGCTCTCAAAAGAAAAATGTTTTCATTTATGCCTATAATGGGTTGTCTTACACCTTGAGGGTGTTATACCCAGTGCATATTTTTAATGCCTTGAGCCCTAAAACCCTGAATTTTCGGGCTTCTACTTTTTTCAACCATCTTCTTGGAAAGGAAGTCTCGTATCCGAAAGGGACCTTCTGTGTCGAAGGTTGGGTCCACCATGAGACCAAACGGCATGACTTGACACTGTAGATATTAAAGCAGTATAAGGCAGAGCTCAAGGAGATCGGCCTGTACTATGCCGTACGAGCCATCCAGTATGAGATGGAAATAAACCATCATATGTTCCTAGCTTTATTGGAAATGTATAACTACCATACTTAGACTTTCTGCACTCCCGGGGGCGAACTAGGTTTGGCGCTTCACGAGATGTATGTGATCTCGAAGCTTCCATGGGGCGACGAGCCATAAGAAGAGTACACTCCTTGTAATGAGGAGTTTGTATGTCTTGAAGTGAAGAGACCCGAGATGATGGAGGTGTATAAGGAGCTGCTATGCCATCACCAGATGTGTCATCGCCAAGATTTTATAAAGGCTCCCCCTCATGTTTCTGCTTCGAGGGATCACGTTTTTACTCGGCACCCGGTGGGGACAAAGTAGATTAACTTCTCAACCCGTGATAAACGTTCACCCACAAAAATTGATACACTGATGGACACGGTAGGTGAACAGAGCCCACTAGTGGATGCCCAGGGGCAGCCCGGCTTCAAACATCTAAAACTATTTCTGCCATAATTTATGTGCTATGTCTCAAATAGCGATACTGAGTGCCTTTCTGATGATATGGACTAGCACGTGACACGGCCAGCGGGTACATACTCAAAGGTAAATCCAATCTATGGAACCCTCAAGTAATGTACATAAGCTATCAAACACAGGGGCTAAATGACAAGTTAACTATATCTCAATCCACAGATAATGATCTCAATGGGAACCAAATGCATTAATATTAATCAAATAGTAATACATTGATGCCATTTGAATATAAATACATGAATATGTAGGATCGTTGAACACATCTAGAGGGGGTGAATAGAGTATATGCGTGTGCAGCGAAAATAATCACCAAAGAAAATTAACAGATTGTAAACTATGGCAGATATAAGAGAAAGTAAATTAAATACAGTAATCACGAGATAGAAGATCAAACTCAGTGAACACCGCAATATGTACTGGTTTTCTTCTGAGATGACTAATATAGTCGCGAGTACTCTTGTCCGCTGTTAATCTACAATTCATAAGCTAAATGAGAGCTTGTCGTCTCTTTATAACATCCACTACAAAAAAAGTGTCTTTTTGGGACGACACTATTAGGAACACTAGTCTAAAAAGTCCTAAAAGTGTAGTTATAGGGATGGCTAAATTCTTGGTAACAAAAAGTTGTATTTTTTTGGGACACGTTGTGAAAATGGATCACTATTTGGGACTAATAAAACTTTCTGTTCCAAATAATTTATATTATCGTCCTAAATAGATCGGCGGGAATGCCAAACATTTTGTAGCTAATTGCCAAAATTTAGGGGGGAACGTTTCCCTCCACATGTCACCATTGTGACCATTCGACTGGATGAACTAAATCTAGACCGTCTATCACAAAATCATTCATAACTTATTCAGTATTTGATCAAAACCAACCTAAATCTCTTTCTCTCTCGATCAAAAACTATGGCTGCTGCTCTCCGACCTTTGCTCTATCTCCGACCTTTCAACCGTAGGTGCTCCGATCTTTCTCTCTCTCCTCCATTATCGCCATTCCGACCCCGAGCCAGGCCTCCGCGGCCACCGCCTTCATCTCATTGGCGCTACCACTCCAACCACCTCTCTCTCTTTCATACATCATCGTGACAGATTCTAAGGATGACCACGAGGCCGCCCACTGCAAGCGAGCCGACGGCACCGACGATGGGGGTGTTGCGGAGGGTCCGACCTTGACGAAGGGACCGACGAGAAGGAAGCCATGGGCGCGTGAGGCCGACGAGGAGGAAGCCGTATTTGGTGCTAGCGGCTATCAGGTCGACTTTCTGCTTCTTTCACTTCTAACAAATTATGTAATTCAGGCTTTTTTCCCCTCATGATGGTGCTGTTCGTTTTAGTGGTGGCGTCTGGGACCGAAGCATTCGATTCTCACGTATTAATACGTTCAATTTTGAGTCGGAGAAACAAATTTGTAGCTGGTAATTTTACTCGATTTATGTCCATTTTGCTTTATTTTATTACAAATTTTGTTAGTGTTAGCATTCGATTCTCAGTTGTTGTCTAATACGTGTTCGATATAATGTATCATGGACCTGGTATATGCCTGAAATATATTTATTTAATTTCAACATTGTACGCATGATACAAAGAAATATGTTACAATTTTATTCAGTTCATTCTTTCATATGTAATATAGTACCAGCTTGGCCCTGGGCAGACTCGTACATGATGATTGTTGTTGTTGTTGCCTTATCGTAGATAAAAACTTATAGGACTGGCATAGGCCCAAGAAGCAATATAATATCGGCCTGGTGGCTAATTGGTGGTAAGCATAGGCCTATGCCAGTCCTATGCATACTACTTGTTCGATCCGTCATTTTTAGTTGTCTTGTGTAAGCATAGGCCATTCCGGAACCGGAATTTTGAGGGTCCGTGACGCCGTAACGGATGAAACTGCCGAAAGTAGTAAATGTGTGCCGATACCGAAACCGACTTATTTTCAGCCTTGTTTGTGTTTTTGCACGTAGGAGCATGTTATAGTGGATGCTTGGAACGGAATATCAGTAAAAAAACTGATCTTGATGGTCAGAGTCAATTGGAATTTTTCTCATCCAAGAAATTGAAGAATGGTGATTGGCGGCTTGTTGGAGAATGTGTCAACCATTCTATGTGCTATTAGGCACTCCAAATACACTAGGAGTAGGACACATCGTTACAAGTGTCGTGTCCGTATTGTGTCATATATCATATGCGTGCAACATACTGCATGTAATGTCACGTTATTAATGTCGTTGAGAAAAGTAGATTGCACGTGTTTACTGGAAATGAAAGATGGATCGCATCAAGTTAAAATGGAAATTTTTATTATTTTACCATTGGAGTAGACACTTAGAAAGCCGTAAACTGAATGCAGATCATTATCTGGTCCCTGTGGCTGATGCACCCACAATATAAAGCATGAATTTCAATTTTCCCTAAAATAAAAAAGAGAGATACTATATGATCCGATCTGTAGGATAAACAGAAGGTCTAGAAGTATGCAACTGAATGTGAGTCTTGAAGGCCTTTGGTCATGAATGGATCATATATAGTGTCTTTGATAGTTTGAACTACTGGTTTCGACCAATAAAATTTCAGGCAGTAACCTGGAGAATCAACTTACACTACGGTGTTTCTTTGTGAACATGGTAGAAATCGAAACCATCACACTTCATGTTTAATGACACGCTAGCAGGACAACAATACATAACAACTTTAATCCGAGATACTGGTAAGACAGGTCTATCAATTTGTTGAAGTTAGCAATAAGTCCTTCAAGATCTTGCATATACCAGGACGCAGTCTATAAATGGCTAAGATAATTGGTAATGTTTCTATAGCTTATTGCTGTGGTGCTATATTTTGGATTGTAGATTTTATTTTCATCTGTATGGTGCACATTTTGCTGGCATATAAACACAACCCTCACATAACTGATTCTATTCAGCGTGTTTCAGATGGAATAATTCTTGCACCAGAAGGGATCAATGTTAGCATCTGTGGTACTCGTGAATCAGTGGAGAAGGTTCTAGCATTCATCCAAGCTGACCAGCGCCTTAAAGGGCTTAGGTTGGTGGAGTCACCTGTTAGTCCTGAGGAAGAGGCTCTCCATCATGGACACACTAGTCATTCGCCCCTTGGAGCAGGGGAAGATGCCCCTTTCCGATGGGATCATGTCCGCGTCAAGGTTAAGAAAGAGGTACTCCTGCTTACAGTATCTTCCTCAATTCAGGTTTCTTTGCTTCTTGAACATATGATTCTTTTTTTTTGCTTGGTGACTTGATATCTTTGTTTTTGGTCAAGCAGATTGTATCATTTGGAGATCCAGCTGTGATGCCTACTGAAAGGGTTGGGAAGTATGTACACCCAAGGGATTGGAATGCATTGATTAGCGATCCAGAGACCGTGAGTAGTTGGATGCTCAAGCTTTCTTTTCATTCTTTCATATGTTACAATTTTATTCAGTTCATTTAATTTCAACATTGTACGCATGATACAAAGAAATATGTTACAATTTTATTCAGTTCATTCTTTCATATGTAATATAGTACTTCTAGTGTGCTTTTTAATGAATATTAATTCTTTGATGTTGCTAATTTATCTGTATTAAATCTTGCATACAAAAAACTTTTTACTTGTGCATCAACCCACAAAGGCAGCTTTTATAATCTCTTCAACTACTATAATTCTTTACAAATTGTAGAATTTACTCATGATGTTGGCTACTCTTCATCAAATATATACTTTAATCTGATACGTCTTCAATTGTAGTTCAATATTGCTTTCCTTAACTAAATTTCATTAAACTACTCTTTCATTTTGGGTTATGAAAGGATAATGCAACTTTTCATCCCAATGACAGTTTTTCCATTCAAAATTGAAGGGTAAATAACAATCATGGACTTGATTATCCTTATCTATGGAAATGAATTGGCTATATTTGGATATTTTATCGGAACTCATAAAAAAGACAAAGATAGACATTGGTAAAAACTATGATATCATTTTAAAGGAGCTAAAGTTCTTATACCCAACAAGTTCTTCTGTACCTCATTTATTCTCAAAATTTTAGCTAATATAACATTAATAGTAGATAACATGAAATGAAACATTATGTTGTGTCTAAGAGTTCAAAGTGTTGGCACTTATGTTATAAAATATTGAGTCTTGGGTTGCGTTATCTTTTATGTATCCCTTCCATATCAGTATATATGATCTATTAAAATTTGCAGAAGCTGTGGGTTCAACATCCTGGACAATAGGAAAGAACAATAATCGACATGGCTCTGGACTTCTTGATGAGCAGCAAGAGGGCTTTGGACGATCGACAAACTTCTCGACAATGGTGGCATCCTCATAGTGAACGACAAAGGAAAGGAGAACAAGAGCTCACTCTGGTCCAAACCTGTAGTGCATAGTTATTATCGACAAACTCCTCGAGAATGAAGAAAATGATTGAAATATGGGAATAGGAGAAACCACAGGTACCTCTTTCTCTTTATCAGTTGCCAAGTAGTGCATAGTTATTATTGAACATTGTCTTATGGCCAGCAGTTACCAGCATATGGTGGTGCTCCAACACCAAGCCTGGCTGGTTATGGCCAACAACAGCAGTACTATGCTGATGCTTATGGCGGTGGTGGGTATCCTCAGCACTCGCACTTATGTGATCTGAAGTTATTCAAGTTGATATAAAGTATTTCTTTCAACCATTCCACAGATTTTAACTTTTGTTAATAAGTTTGTCATCCTTACCCACATTCATGCATTGCTACAGTAGAGGGTCATCTACAAATGGTGTAGCTTATGATATTCCTCATTTGTTCAGTTATGTGCATGGGAGAGATGGCAACAACAAAAAAGATGAAAACCGTGTAGCCAAGCCTGTTCGGAGCAATTGGAAAAGTCTGGATTGCTGATAAAAAATATTTTGATGATGTAACTAGCTTGAGGTAAGTTGGTGACTGTTTCATTGATATCATGTCTATCTGTTGCATGGATACATCATGAAACATGTTCAAGGTGACAGACACGACACATTTTCTGTGTCCAATATGTGTCAGACAGGACACAAACATGGTAATTGACTTTTGAGTGTCCATGCTTCCAAGGTTTGAGTTTATAGAGTAGTTAAAGTGGTTGATCCTTTTTTCCTTTTAATAACATCTCATGTTCAATTCCATGTCTCAGTTTTCAGTAGCAGTGGTCCAGCATATATTTATCTAGCAATAGAGGCCATGGCTGATGGTGGCATAGCTGCTGGTCTTCCTCGAGGTCTTGCTCTTGTTCTATCATCTCAGACAGTAAGTATATCGTAACATATGAAATCTTCAGGCCTGTTAGTGATTTGGAGGAATGGTTGAAATTTGATTATACAAAGTTTTTCACACTAATTTAAGTATTTCCACCCAAACCTACAAAATCTGATTCGTATATGCCGCATGTCCCTGTCTTAATATATACCTGAGTTTGACATATTGCAACTGGATTGATATATTGCTTCATTCGCTAACAAGTACATGTGTTGTTTTCACTAATACATACCTGAGACTGATATATTGCAACTAGATATCGTATTACAGTTTTTTCTTAGAAATACATATAACTTTTGCTTAGAAATACTTGGATGTTGCTTTGTTGGTAAATAACATAGCTTTACATTTCTAAGATCTGAAGGGAATTCATGTAGCCGATTTACTGAACATACACTTTCATATTTGCATGACCATTTTAACAATATACACATGCATTCGTGTAATGTATTTCCACGTTTCTTGAGCACGACACTTGATGTCCTTGTCTTATCCAATTGACAGTTTGACACGAGA
This sequence comes from Iris pallida, assembly GCA_029216955.1. Lineage (NCBI taxonomy): Eukaryota > Viridiplantae > Streptophyta > Magnoliopsida > Asparagales > Iridaceae > Iris > Iris pallida. The sequence continues at coordinate 97,705 of JANAVB010027215.1, forward strand.
GGGACCTTTCTTGTCAAAATAACACCGCCTTTCGATGCCCGCTGGTTTCTCTTGAGAGGTAGCTGTCGTGTTAGAAATCACTTGTATAAACTCACTTTCTGTGAACTAGTTTGAATTTTGGAACCAGAGATCTTTGGTATTTTATCAGTTGTTTCACAACATAAGTTTTCTTTGGAAATGTATTTTTGGCTACCTATTTAAACTCACATTTAAGTTCCTTGGAATTGGGGGAGTTCCCTGATAGAAGAAAGAGGTATGGGATAATGAATTTGGGAGCCGTGTTACTAAAAGTGCGCCTAAGCGTGCGGTTTAGTACAGGATTGCACCTCTCTTCATCTGAACCACACCTACTAATACGCGGCGATGAGGCACCTAGGTGATTAATCTGAACAGAACATGCCGCCTATAGTGAGGCGACAAGGCATCTATGTCCAATGTGTTGATTCTGAGATTTTTTTAATAAAAAAGAAGCCCAAAGGTTCCAAGGCAAAAACCTGACAAGTTACATAACTTAGAAGTTATACTCCCCCCAGGTTGACTCTAGCCCCAGTTTGATCTCTCTCAATATTCGACTCAAGTTGACCACAAACCTCACCCTCCAGTCTCACCACCAACCGCCTTGACCTCCTGTCACAACTCCAACCGACCGCCTTACCTCCAGTCTAACCACTCACTCATATAGTTTACTTGGCTTTGATTGAATTTTGGAGTATTGCAATTTTCAGTTTTATTGGTCAAAAGATTATGGATTTTTTTTCTTTGGTATTTTTATCCTTTGCCTCTAAAATAAACCTAATATTTCTTTTAATTACTTGAATCTGCAGATAGAAGATACTATTTAGATATTACAAAATATTCTTGAGCTACTTTTCAAGTTGAAATTTAATTTGCTATTTCATCGTCATATCCAAGGAATTGTTTCTATCACAATTATCAGTTTCATATGAACTGATTTTGGACAAAAATCAGAAACCCCCCTAATGTTATAGTATCATTGGACTTGGTGCTTGAAAAGGTGCAAGACTTGCAGCTAACAATCTAGATGTAGCTTATGGCAGATGAGCCCCAAATAATGTTGAGATATTGTATTGTTTCCCTTGTCAACCTTCCACATACAATCAAACCATGATCCCTCTAGGCATTAACTTGACCTACCACAACTGCACCTTAATCCTGAAGGCCCTGAACTAGGACATCAACTTTAAGAAACATCCTATACAATTATACCCCACACAAAAGTTTAAATCGAAAACCAGGGTAAGGGTCCACACTACTATTATCCACCTTGAAGTAACTTTCGCACCCTAGACAAACTAATATACCTGGCTTCATATCAAGATTTTATGTCTGACCCCTTTAACATCTATGTGTGGCGATTTGGCATACCATGATCTACTTGTAGCTGTGTACGATCAAGAAACCAAACAAGCAAAGGCTAAGAAAGAAATAAATTTAATATAAGTGATAGCATAAGTTCACCTCTAGCTATTAAACAAACATAGCTTCACCAAACTAATTGCAGGTAAGGTCTTGATTCTATCCTGGCCCACATAAAATTTATTCATTTAGCCGAAGGCAACTAATCTCCCTTTGTAAGCATTTCGATGTGGATAGCCGAGTGGAGATAACACCTATACCTGAAGTTTAGGGATTCCGTGTTTTTGCATGGTGTATTTCTCTACTTGAGAATAATCTGGGGAAATGACATGACAATGACACAATCTTAGCCCATGGGTCCTCAAAGCCTTCTCCAGTCTCAAGTGGTTGGCAATCTAAACCTGTATTAAAGCTTCCTAACATTGAGTTAAATCCGTTGCCAAAACTACCTGGTGGTTGTGTGGATCCTTTGTTTCGGGTTACTCATGTGCCGCACTCTTTCATGACTATGAGCTGCTGGTAGTCATTTTTAAAGATGATATAGGAAAAAAATTCAAATTCTGATTTTCTTAAGAGTTAGAACTGAATTATCAGGGATATACATTCAAAACCCAAAGAACAAAGGCCTATTTTTTGGTTTAGTTTGAATTAATTGAGTTGTTGCCATTGAGTCACACATGTACATGTTTCAACACTTGATCCACGTCTGATAACTTGCGCTTGATTGCAATATATGCATATATGAGACTCCGTTTCTATTTCTGTCCCCGGATCCTCTCGCTTGCAAACCATGAATTCACATATTGGTTGTTGTTCGATACTTGAGGTGCATATGAATTAATATCCCTAACACATTGGATTCTTTTAATCTTTAGATGTACAAGCACAACAAAAAATTTGGGATATTTTTATATATTTACTTAGTGGGCCAGATTTTCAATAACAGAAGCAGCAGAGCAACAATACAATCTGGAAATCGTGAGGGAACCGAGATCGAGGTTCTCGACCTGCTCGACACCACTTCCAGGCTCAAGAAGGTTTACTAATAATTTCTATTGTATTTGTTTATTTATTGATTATTATAAATAATACAATTTAATATTAATTTCAAATGGTAAACATTTGATTGAAGCAATGGTAGTGGTAGTTATACAACTGTGTTTCCATTTGCCAGTTTCACTAATATCTACCATCATTGGGTCTTGTGATGGGGGATATTCAAGTGCGAAAACTCTACTGTATCAATAAAGTCGTTCCAAATTTGTCTTTCAGTATAGAGAGTGAGTTGGTAACTTTTTAATTTGCACATTCTATGATTTCTTATAAAAGAGGGTGTTTTACTGATGTCATATTAATTTGTTCTACTTAGGATGGACAGAAACTTGTTCATGTTAGCCAAGGTACTTGTAATAATCTGCTTTTATGGTTGTAAATTGTGGTTGTGACATGGTTCTATATGGAAGGATAACTATAATTTTGTTCCTTGAAGACATAGGTGATGTGATAGTTAGAGAAAAATCAATCACCATCCTGAGTGTATATGCTTCATAGGTTTTTAGTCAGATAATAATCTTATGGGAAAATAGGAATTTGGAAAGCAATAAAGGCAAAATTTTGGTAATGTTTCATGAAATAAAGTGCAAGCGGTGGGACAATACAAACACGGGAGCAAGGCATTGATTTTGGTATGTCCTCGTGTATTAATTTGTTTTCTACACGGACACCACACCGATCTTCGTAGTACCCGTGCTTCCTAGTTTACTAGTTAAATATTGAATCTTTTGGAAAAATAATTGGCTAGAAGTTTGGAAAGCAATATTGACAAGAAGTTGGGAATGTTACTTGAAAATCAAGTGCAAGCAGAAAGGCGATAACTTGTGGCCTAATTTAGGAACACGGTTTGCTGCAAAGGAGGTAGGTTTATATTGGAGTTTTAAAACTCTGCTTTTGGACATGTTGAAACTTCATTGAAACATTTTAGATACAAGGCATTGTTTGTAAGTTGATTTGCCATGTTTCGATATACCAAGAGACTATAATCACACCTTCTTTATTTCTTTGCAGCTACTGGAGTATGATGAATCTGAGACAGAAACTGATTTTGAGGGAAATGATGCCAAAAGAAATATATTGGAATGACACACAAGGCATTGTTTGTAATTGTCATGCTTATTTCTTCATTGAAAATTGGTAGAATGAGGAGATGTTATCACATTTCTTGATTTTTTTTTACTTATAGTAATAATACTGAATGTGTTTAGAGATAACTAAGGACTTCAGATATCTTCTAGTATCTATATTTCTAGCTCCTCTCTTATGCTCTAAATAGAGCTATTTATCATTAGGAGTTCTTGAGTGGAATAAGTCCTCATTGGATAAGTATTTTGCTTGAGTTTTCCTCCAATCATATATACATCTATTGGGTAACCATTAGACAATAGAGGAAAAATACGTAACAAACTAGGTAGTAGTATTGACCAAAAACCTTAAAAACCAACTATTTTTAGACTTCAGTCTGAAGTGGTTCCCTTTATTGGTCATTCAATATTATGCTTTCTCATTTTTCCTGTAATTATATATCAGGATTTGGAGAAGATGCACTTGTAGGTGTCACTCAGAGACATTTTGCTCAGTTCACATAGAAAACATATCGATCTCAAAAGTTGAAGGTTAGTCATAATCCTCCTTATGGACTATTAGCTGATTTTAAGTAGCAAATGGTTAAGATTAGTTCCTGGGCAAAACTTCTACATGATTACTAATTAATTGATTGCCAATGTCTCTTGCACCTACATGTTTCCTGGGAGAATCTCTTGGGATATAGTTATACTTGGTCATCTTTTTGGGTTGTATATTGCCTAAGAAATTGTTGTTAAATCCTACTGCAAGTATACTTATGCTCTCATTTAGAGTGACTGGTGCATTCGAAATTAGAGCATGGGTTTCCTGGTTGAATGAGTCAAGAATGTCTTACAACTAATAAGTTAAATCAACCTACGTAAGGATGGCATTTTATCCATACTTTCCTTGGAAAAGGATGTTTGCAGCAACTCATTGGGGATGGACATCTGGATGACAGCTAATTGTAGATTTCTAGTTGAAACTTTTGTAGACCTTTCTTTCTTTCAAAGGTCAGTCTTCGTTTCGATCATCTATGCTTCGTTTCGATCATCTATTTATTATGCTTCAAGTTTCGATCATCTAAGAAATTTATTTGTTTCTAGGTAGCCAATGCTGCTGGCAGCCATGGATGTCTGGATTGGTTTGTCAATGGATGTGGAAAATCATATATATATATATATATATATATATATATATATATATATATATATATATATATGTTTTGGACTTGTGTAAAAAGTCGTAGGTTTTATTTTGTTTCCAGGGCAGCCATGGATGTGTGGATCGGTTTGTCAGTGGATGTGGACAATCAAATATATATGTTTTGGACTTGTGTAAAAAGTCGTAGCTTTTATTTCGTAAATTAAGTGAATGCTTGCTGATGTAAAACTTGATGGGAACACTCTTAAGTGATGTAAGACTTGGATTTCATTTTGTGAACAATGGAATATTACATTTAAATATGTTTTATAGAAATTGTTTTGTTAATGTTGCGGCTACGTTCTGTATGAATTTTTAGAGTGAACAATGGGAACACTCTAAGTGATGTAAGACTTGGATTTTATTTTGTGAACAATGGGAACACTCTAAGTTCTGTATGAATTTTTGTTGTATATAAAATTCAATTATATATTTTATATATAAACAGAAAATTAGTAATTCCATAATAATTTAAACAATTGTTAAGTTTTTTCGCACTATTACAGTACTTTTTAAAATTCCATCACTTATTTATTAGGACGAAATATATCTGTTACAAAAACTTGTTTTTTGGGACAAATTAATAAACCGTCACACAAAAGCATAAATTTGAAAACTTTTGAGACGTCTTGCCTAACCGTCCTTTAACAGTAATTAGGACGGCAATATCCGTCCCTAAAGTTTTTGCCACGCCACCCTAATGGGACCGGCCATTCCCGTCCCAAAGGCCGTCCCAAATAGTTGTTGGGACGGTAATTGCAGTTTTTAAGACGGTTTTTTGTTGTCCCTAAAGGTCACTTTTTTTGTAGTGATCGTGCCTTGGTGACGAGTGCACGACCGACTCCAACAAACTTGAACACAAAAACTAAAACATTTTCTGAATTATGACCTCTTTACAACTCTTTGAACCAAAGACTTTAAATCAAACAGAATGTTACAGGCTTTGGCTAAGTGTGGTATATACGAGATTTGAAAGCTTTAGAGCGTTGAAAAACACTTTGGAAGAGATAGAGAGAAGAGTAAATGAGTGATTAGAAATGTGAAATTCCTTATATATTTATAGTGTTTTTGAGGACTGAACTCGGGCAGAGTTCAGATGCTAGGATCTCGCATTCGAATGTTGCATGCAGATTTAGAGGGAACAGAATTTCAAAAATCTACTGATCGAGCTCGATCCGAACTCAGACCGAACTCGGTTAGACTTGTGACCGAATTTAGTTGAGTCAGAATTGGATTTGTATTGGCCAAATTGCATATGTTTGGGCTCATTGGATATATGGGGTTCTTTTGGAATAGATAGGTAGGCTTTTTAGTTTTGTGGACTGAGAAAAACCTAAGCCAGTAATATCCTAATCGATCTCAAATTCTATATTTCCTAGCCTCAATAAAAGTAAAAATATAGAAGAAAATATAAAATGACTCGATCTGGATTCCAATACAATCTTGTCTGGATGATGATGCGACGTTCCTTGTAAATGTAGGATGTAGGCGTAGTACATTCTTCGGTATTAATTTCAGTAACCTGTAACATTTGTAACAGTTCGTATATTTTGCGTATCAACTTAAGTTATCGTTGATTATCAAAATCAGGTGTGACCATATTAGCCAATGGGCCAACAATCTCCTCCATTTTGATAATTGACAAATTTGAGTCTATACCAAAATATAACTAATATGTAATTTTGAAATAATATACCTGACTTACAGAAATTTAAATTTAAATTTTGGTATTGCTCTTTTCCTCCTTTGTCATGTATGCAAAATGTGTAGCTCTCCCGCAATATGTGAATCCAACACAGACAAAGAAACAGATAGAGTAATAACCATACTAAACAAGTCATAACTCAGTAGAACTATAACAGCAATGTAAATAAACTAAAACTCATAGCATGAAATACAATTGAAAGGAAATACAACTGAAATCCAAATGCATAAAGTTATAACTGAAAGTGTTTCTGACTGCTATATAAGTCCAATTGAAAGAGTTTGGACTGCTACAAAGTATACTAGATCATCATCAGCAAGCTAAAATCATAAAACTCTAAACCAAAATCCCAAATCACATATGAGCGTCATCATCGGCTAAAGGAACAGTGGCTGAGTATCGAAGTAGGCAATAGTTGGATTAAAGTGTCCGAAGGTGGTCGGATCATTAAACCTCGGTCCGTCGAAGCCAGGATGATGGATAATTGGAACAGAAGTCGAAGGATGATGCGCCAAACTCCAGTACAGATCAGCAATGTCATTCCTCAAGACCTGAGCCTGAGAGGTATGGCAGAACTCAGCATAACATAGCTCTGATGACGTTGTCCCGAGAGAGTGACAAAGTCATGGAACTGTTGATAGAACTGAGGATCAAATCCTGGAGCAGCATGGGCAGGAACAGGAGCTTGAGCATCTGGATCAGCATGAACATCAGCAGGAGCAGCACCGGGTATAGGTAGAGGTAAAGGATATTTCCTAGACCTAGTCAGCTCAGGAGATGACCTGGAGATAGGACATGAATCAAGCTTCATATCAAACCTCCTAAAAATGACTGCTAGATACATGGGGTATTGGAGGTTGCGACCTACGCTCTGACAGCTGATCATCCAAGCCAAGAAGGTCTTAGGGACAGAGAATATAACTCTGAAGTGAAGGTGGTACGTGGCAAACATCTCAAAAAAGGTAATATCATAAGTAGATCCATTTTTGGAAAGTAAATCAGAATAAACGAAATGACGCAACTCATAGAAGTATTGATTAAAGTGTTTTGCGTACAGCCTACCGCCCCGAGGGAATGGGTTAGAATGACACATTACAGCCTTAAGGGAATCAAGGGTAACATTTTTGGGAAATTGAACTCGGTTTATCTCAACTAATGCTTCGTCGTTGTCCGGCATATGGAAGTATTTACTAAGGTCAGTTGAGTTGAATTCAATCTCTTTTCTGCCGACATAAGAATAGATATTACCGTGGTCTTTTATTTATATATTACAATAAAACATATGTACAACATTATCATAAATATCACTAGAAGTTTCAAAGAAATCCTTGAGACCTAAGTTTTCAAAAGTGGAGGCGTACTCTGAAAAGATAGTAAAATTGACTAATCGCCCAGGGCAAATTTCTCGATAGCTAAAGGAGTTAAACCAAGAATCTGCTATTTCTATAGACGAAAATAGGGTCGCATTATATTCCTCTTTGTCGGTAGGGTGAGCAGGATTGAACACGTTGGTAGGTTCGTATTCAGAGGTAGAAGATGAACTCGCAGACTCTCCTTTCCTTTTCTTGAAAAGTTTTGGAGCCATAGAATTGAACAGGAGATGGAAAGAGATATACGTCAAAAATACTAGATAGAAGAGGGGAGAAAACCGTCTAGAGCCTCCTAAAGTTGAGAAGAAAGGAGACTGGAGCTTGGAAAAAGTAATAGCAAACTAGGGTTTTTGGAGTTTTTCATTCGGGTGTGAAGAAAAATGAAGGAGAAGATGAAGTTATATAGGGAGCTAGGGCCAGCTATGCTGTTCTGGAAAACTGAACCGACTTTAACCGAACTCGGCCGAAACTCGGTGTGAGTTCTGTCGGAGTTCATCCACTTATTTTTCTATTTCATTTGATGCATAATGAATAATAAATATACTTAATAACTTTTAATTCTTCAATTTAGTAGTATCCATTACTTTGGGTTAGCTGTAGGGGCCGGATCCTAGCTAGCAGTAGTCCGAAGATACTTAGCACCGTATCGCTTAGACTTTTATGTCTTTTTGACAGAAGGGCCCTTTCGGCTTGTACCCAAAATAACTTCAATTAGTAAATATCAAAATCTTAAGTTTTAAATATTTTTATTAAACATGACATATTATGAATCTGAAAAATTCAAGTATGTCTAATTTGCGACACAGATAATTGAAATGATCCGGTTTTGTGAAAATATCTGCTAACTGATGATCTGTGTTAATGAATTCTAAGAAAATATTTTTGTGTTGTTGGTGATCACGTAAAAAGTGATGACGTATATCTATGTGCTTCGTGCGTATGTGACAAACAGGTTTCTTAGTCAAATTAATCATGCTAGTGTTATCAAAATATATGGGAATCTTTGTGTAGTGCAGATTATAGTCTTCTAGGGTTTGCTTCATCCACAAAATTTGAGCACAACAACATCCTGTAGCGATATACTCAGCCTCAGTCATTGATAGTGGTACAGAATTTTACTTTTTGCTAAACCAGGAAACTAAAGCTTTTTCTAGGAAATGGCATGTACCGCTGGTACTTTTATGGTCTACTTTGCATCCTACAAAATTAGCATCTGAATAACCGATTAGGTCAAAAGATTTGATTTTGGGATACCATAAGCCGACTGTAGAAGTTCCCTTAAGGTATCGAAAGATACGCTTAACGTCGCATAAGTCTGATTCCTTAGGATTAGCTTAATATCTAACACAAATGCAAACGCTAAACATGATATCAGGGCGACTAGCAGTTAAATATAATAAACTACCAATCATACCTTGATACTTATACTGGTCGACTGGTTTCCTCTTTCATCAATGTCAAGCCGAGTTGATATAGCCATTGGCGTTCTGATATGCTTTACGTTGTTGAAGTCATACTTCTTCAGTAAATCCTTCGTGTACTTAGTTTAGTTGATGAATGTCCCTGTGAGTGTTGTTTGATTTGGAGTCCTAGGAAATAGTTTAGGTCTCCCATCATACTCATCTCAAACTCACACTATATATACATAAAAAATTCTTGACAAAGTTTTTCATTAGTAGAACTGAATATTATGTCATCTACATAAATTTGCACAATAAGTATACTATCATCTGAAGACTTGATAAATAAAGTTGTATCAACTCTTCCTTTTGAAAAACCATTTTCAAGTAAGAAGGCACTTAGGCGTTCATACCAAGCATAAGGTGCTAGTTTGAGTCCATAGAGTGCTTTCCTAAGTTTGAAGACATGATCGGGTTTTTGAAATTTTTTCAAAACCAGGGGGTTGTTTCACAAAAACTTCATCTTTAAAAACTATTTCAAAATACACTTTTCACATCCATTTGAAAATGTTTAAAATTGTAAAAACATGCAAATGCATAAAATATGCAGATAGCTTCTAGTCTAGCAATAGGAGCATATATCTCTTCATAATCAATATCTTCTTCTTGATTATAATCTTATGCCGCTAGACGTGCTTTGTTGCGTAGAACTTGCACATCCTTACTAAGTTTATTTCTGAACACCCATTTGGTACCAATTGTCGATTGACCAATAGGTTCAGGAACACTTCCCAAACATAGTTTCTCTCAAATTGATTTAGTTCCTTTTGCATGGCATAAATCCAAAATTCATAATTAAATATATCTGCTACCGTCTTAGGTTATACTTTAGATATAAAAGCTACATTAGCTGCTACATTAATATCCTTAGTAAATGAACGTGTACTTATACCTTTTGATACATCACCTATGACGAGTGTCTCTGGATGGTCTGGCATGAATTTTATTCTCCTCGGTAGACTTTCCAGATAGCTCTCGTTGGTACCAGTATCTTCAAGTGTTTTGGATTTATTATGTGCATCTTTATCATTATTGTCGCTAGATCTGTGAATATTGAGCTCATCAAAAGTAACATTAATAGACTCTTCAACAATCATAGATCTTTCATTAAAAACTCTATATCCTTTACTCTTAGCAGTATATTCGAGAAATATACCTTCATCTGCTTTAGAGTCGAAATTTCCCAAGTTATCCTTGTTGTTTAGGATAAAGCAACGACATCCAAAAATTTTAAAGTATGAAATATTTGGAATCCTTCCAAACCATAGCTCGTATGGTGTTTTCTTCGAGATAGGTCGAATTAACACCCTATTTAAAATATGATGGGCTGTGCTAACAGCTTCTGCCCAAAAATATTTAGGATGATTATGTTGATTCAGCATGACTCTAGCCATCTCGCTTAGAGTACGCTTCTTCTGCTCCACAACACCATTTTGTTAGGGAGTTCTAGGACATGAAAATTTATGGTAATATCCACTATTATCACAAAACTTTTTGAAATCAGCATTTCCTAATTCGCCACCATGATCACTTCCGATTCGAGTAATTATGAAGCCTTTTTCATTTTGTACATTTTTACAAAATATTTGATATTCAAAAATAGCATCACTTTTATTTGATAAAAAGAAAATCCATATATAACGAGAGAAATCATGAACAATTACAAAAGTGTAGAGCTTACCGCTAAGACTAGCGACACTACTAGGACCAAACAAATCAATGTAAATTAACTGCAAGGGTCTAGAAGTACATACAGCGTTGATGGACTTAAAAGTTGACCTAGTTGCTTTGTTCTTTTCACAATCAACACATACCATGTCTATCTTGAATGTGATTTTCGGGAGTCCTTTTACCAATTTTTTGGTGCATAGCTGTGAGATAGTGTCCATATTGGCATGTTCTAGCCTCATATGCCATAGCCAGCTTTCATCTTGGTTTGCTACCAAGCACTTTCCAGCATTGTTAGTACTTTCTAAAAAGAAAACATAAATGTTGGCTTCCCTAATCCCTTCCTACACTGGATTACCAGATGATATTTCATATATAGTGCATTTGCCTTTTACAAAGTTAATAGCATAACTATTATCTGCCAAGTGACTTATGCTCAAGGTTATGTTTCAACTCTGTAACTAAATAAATATCTTTTATTATAGGGTAAGGAGACATACCAACAGTGTCATTTCCAATTATATCATCTCTCAAGTTATTTTTGAAGGAAACATATCCTTCTTTCTTCATTGATAGCATAACGAACAAAGATGCATTACCAGTCAAGTATCACGAACATCCGCTATCGAGGATCAACTTGCTTCTAGCATGAGAGGGTTGAGGTTCCACCTACAAAATGAGTAGATGAATCCTTTGGTACCCATTTCTTCGAAGGTCCTTTCTGATTAGTCTTAAGAATCCAAACAAGTGTTTGATTGTCAACAAGTTTCCTTGGTGGACAATACTGTGATATGTGCCCGTGAGTACCACAGTACATGAAAGTAAGTTTTGAAAATGTGTTATTCGTTTCTGTGTTGACATGCTTTTCTGTCTTCTTTGGAAACCTATATGTGAAAGCATAATTGTGATTGACGTGTTGCTTGAGTGCTTTATGTGGTTTAGTCCTCTTGGTTATATGCATAGCATTAGGACTAACCTTAGGCTATGTAAAAAGGATGGCCTATTTACCAAACATGATTTCTAACTTTTTAGAAATCACACAAGACTCTTCATATTTGGCAGTCATATTAATGAGTCTTTTCTCTGTTTCTAAGTGTCTATTCTTCTCTATGTCATAAAGCTCTTGCATTTTGACATAGTCTCTTTCTTTATTTTTGATGGTGAGGGTAGCCTCATGATAGTCTACCTTAAGTTTGGCTATCTCATCCATGTTACTGATAATAGATGTCTCTTTAATATCTTCAAGAAGATTAGACAATCCTACTACTTCAGTTGTGCATGACTTAACCTCTTTGTGAGATTGCTTGTACTTGTCTAACACATTTTTGTGTTCATCAAGTAGTTCGCTAAAGGCTGTCTCTAATTTATCGAAAGTAAAGTCATCATATAGAGGGTTAGAAGATACATTATCAAATGCCATAAGACATATATTGGCAGTGCTGCAGGGTCTGTCTACTAGCTCTGACTCGCTGGCCTCACTCTCCTGCCAAATACTTGTATTTGCATACTTTCGACCTGTTGTAGCTTTCCTTCTTGATCTTTATCTATCATATGGACTATTTTTCTTTGACAGCGGATAGTCCTTCTTGATATGTCCTGACTTATTGCATCCAAAGCATATGGTTTCTTATTCATTGCTCTCGTGGACGTCACTCTTCTTTCGGTTTGATCACTCAAACTTCAAGAATTATCTAAAGTTCTTTACTAGCAGGGCTTGCTCATCACCACTGGATGATTTTTCGTCAGAATTATTATATACAACTCTTTTGGCTAGTGCTTTTAAGGCAATAGATTTTTCTTGGGAGTAGCTTCTCCAATTCTTGTAGGTCTAACTTATGGGTCATGATCTTGCCTATAAGTATCTCCAGAGTCATTGTGGTGAGATCGTTTCCTTCAATGATCGAAGTTGCCTTTGGGTTCCAATTCTTGGTTAGATCCCGTTGTACTTTCTTGATCATCTCATGGTTACTATAATCCTTACCAAGATATTGTGAAGGATTATTAATATCTAGAAAACAAGTAAACATCTTTGTAATTGAATCGCCGGGTTTCATCTTAAATAATTCATACTCCTGTGTTAGTCTTTTTGATTTTTTCACTTAGAATGTACCTTCATGAGTCACCTCAAGAAGTTTCGACATCTCATGAGACATAGTACAGGTAGAAACACAATTAAACTTTGTTTTATCAATTGTACAGAATAGTGCATTGATGGCACGTGCATCTAGACAAGCCTTTGTCTTTTCTTGGTTTGTGTATTCGTCGTGTGGCTTGTCTACCATTTCACCTTCAACCAATATTCTAGCTTGTTTCCAATAACCATCTACTACTATAAACCAAAGATCAAAGTCAAGTGACTTTAGAAAGAAACTCATTCGTGTTTTCCAATAAGTATAGTTCGTTCCATCAAATGTAGGGATCTATTTGTGGATTTCCCTTCACCATTGAAAATTGATTTTACGACTGCCATAAATACTCTCTAGAGTGTTATATTAGAATATAACCTGCATTGATACCAATTATAGGACCGTTGAGCACCTCTAGAGGGGGGATGAATAGAGTGTATACGTATGCAGCGAAAATAATCACCAAAAAAAAAACAGATTATAAACTACGACAGATATAAGGAAGAGTAAATTAAATACAATAACCAAGAGATAGAAGATCAAACTAAGTAAACACCGCGATATATACTGGTTTTCCTCTGAGAGGACTAATCCAGTCATTATTACTCTTGCCCGTTGTTAATCTATTATTCACAAGTTAAATGAGAACTTGCCGTCTCTTTACAATACCGTACCTTGGTGATAAGCACACGACCGACTCCAACAAACTTGAACATGAAAACTAGAATATTTTTTGAATTGCGACCTCTTTACAACTCTTTGAACCAAAGACTCTAAATTGAACAGAATGTTACTGGCTTTGGCTAAGATTGGTGTAAGCAAGATTTAAAGGATTCAGAGCGTAGAAAAACACTTAGGAAGAGATAGAAAGAAGAGTGAATGACTGATTAGAGATGTAAAAAATCCTTCTCTATTTATAGTGTTTTCGAGGACCGAACTTGGGCAGAGTTCGGATGTTAGGGTCTCGCATTCGAACGTTGCATGCAGATTTGGAGGGAACAGAATTTTAAAAATCTACTAACCAAACTCGGTCTGAACTCGGTCAGAGTTCTGACCGAATTCTGTTGAGTCAGAATGGGATTTGTATGGGCCAAATTGTATATGTTTGGGCTCTTTGGATACGTGGGGTTCTTTTCGGATAGATAGGTAGGATTTATAGTTTTGTGTACTGAGAAAAACCTAAGCCAGTAATATCCTGAACGATCTCACATTCTATATTTCCTAGACTCAATAAAAGTAAAACTACAAAAGAAAATACAAAATGACTCGATCTGGATTCTAATACAATCTTGTCTGGATGATGATGCGACATTTCTTGTAGATATAGGATGTAGGCATAGTACGTTCTTCGGTATTGATTTCAGTAACCTGTAACATCTGTAGCAGTTCGCATATTTTGCGTATCGACTTAAGTTATCGTTGATTATCAAAATTAGGTGTGGCCATATTAGCCAATAGGCCAACAGAATAGACTATTTGTAATAAAGTTGGACAGACCTTAATACATCTGAACAAGCTCATAACAAAAGTAAAGCACGTAAAACTAGGCAACATAGCTGAAGATGTCAACATAAAATGTAAAAGATGGAAGAAAGATAAAAGTACCACTACCGATACCTGAATCCTGGAGATGCATTCGTCCACCAATCTATCATTCTATTCTAGTAGCCTCAGCAAATACATGGAGAGATCACCAGGTCCTCAGTGGACTAGTATGAGACATAATATACAATCCTATATTGACTGTAATAACCTGCAAGAAAGGATATGAAATAGTAAAAGAAAGAAAGACTGAAGGATACAAGAATAAAACATAAAGAAAATGGCTTGCCGTCGAGAATCGTGCTAATAAACACTATTAAAAGTAAATCAAGGTAAACCGCAGTCCGTTGTTTGCTAACGGCCCTATAGATTGCATCCCGGTGGGTGCTAACAACCTATAGTAAGTCTCTATCGCAGTCCGGTGGTTGCTAACGGTTGAGAGTGGTCAAGTATAGTCAAGGTCTATAACAAGGTCTCGCTTGAAATAACGAGTCAATCAAGCCGAGTCAAACATGTCAAGTCCAAGTCAATGGCCTAGTTAATCATATCAAGGGAACATGGCATAGGCTAAGCAATTCTATCACTTTACACACACATGAACAATATAAGAGAATAGGAAAAGTAATAAGAAAAAAGGAAACAATCTACGTGCACGTAAAACTAGAAAACAACAACGACAAGAATTAGGTATGTAACCAAGTAAGACATAAAAGAAAAATCAATTTAGAAATGCATGTAGATACTATAAAGTTAGGCAAGGTGTACTTGTCTGGTATATAATAGGCAACGTCCAAATAAGCAACTCGTCAAATCAATAAGCCACGAAAGTTGAACTTTTGCAAATGTCCTCGGATACTGAAATAAATATTACCAACATTCTTGGTATAAGAAAAATGTCTAAGTTTGACTACCCATAAGTCCAATTCTGGATACAGGGGTAAAATGGTAATTTCAGATCAAAATAGTGTCCGTCGTTGGACCCGCTTTGCACCGAAAAGTATGCCAGAATCTATGATCTCTAAAGTTGACAAATTATATACCTATAAGTCCAGTTATTTGATATAAAATCAATGGTATATCAAATTTTGAATTTTGATAAGCCGTGCACAAAATTGCCTGTTGAATCGGATCGTTGGCCCGCCAAAATGGCGATCCAGTCAACTATCTCAGAATCGAACCAAACTTGGTTCACAGGACCAGAAAAATAATAGGACTCCAGCGGCGTAAGTTTTATAGTGATGTGACAAATGTGCACGAAATAATTAGATTTTTGTAAAGTGGCCGCTACGGTGTTCTACGACCGATACGCCTCTAATTCGTCGCGCACACGCAACCAATTCATGTTTTGTCAAAGCCCACACGTCCGCAATATTCGTATGCACCTTTCTTTGCCATCGGGTTGTGATAAAGTCGCCAAGTTTGTCGGAACGGACCCCGTATCGCAGAATTTCAAAATTTTTAAAACTATTTTCATGAATTTTTCTCGATTTTTACACTGATTCTTGCAGATCATAACAAAGTAAAATAAATTATTTATGGGTTTTGTAGCCATTTAGGTTGTTTAATATATTGTTCATGTGGTTTTCTAAAATTCGTGATATACTGGACGTAAATTGACTTCAAATAACGGATTCGAGACAGTTTCTAACATCCCAAAATTATTTTTTCTCAATGTTGAACTTGATTTCGTCGTATACATTGTGAATTAATGAAAACTACCTAATGGGATTTGAAGGTGGTTAGGTTGTCTTCATACATGTGCAATCTGTTCGTGAAATGGACGAATGATTCGGGAGAATCGCCGTCACAAAGTTGCATCGTTGAGGCAACTGTTGCTATTGCTTGTTGTGGTGGTGCAGTTGTTTGCTGCCGTGCACACTGTCCGGGGCTTTGGCCGAACGACTGCCACCGCGGTAGTGGCACGCACGCACGGCGAAGGCCTGGGGGTCGGCAGGGCGCGAATAAGGTTTTAGGGTTTAGTCTTTTTTTAGTTATATATATACTTTTTATTTTATTTTTATTTTATTTTATTTTATATATATATATATATATTCCCTGAAAGGGGTTGTGTTTCTTTTCCTACGCGGGTTGGGGTGGAGGTACTGTTCCGAGGAAGAGTGTCGATTCTTTTTTTTTTCTTATCTCTTTTCTTTTCTTAATCCTCGCAAACAACAATCAAATAGATCATTCAAATAAAATTTAAAGACACATATAATATTTTCTACAACTATTTTCACTATATATATATATATTCTACAGATATTTTAAACAAAATAGTTGTAGAATATGTATATATATATATATATATATATATATATTAAAATATATATATATATATATATATATATATATATATATATATTATTTTTTTGAAGAAAACCCCCTCTTTTATTAAAGGAAGCTCAAAAACCGCAGACAAACCTTATACAAGGCGCAAAATACCGAAGCCTATGCAGGTATACCACAAAAGGAAGGAGGGGGAGAGCGAAACAATCGCTAGGGGCTAAGGGAGCACTGACCAGAATGCTCTCGAGCTGTGGGAACACAGGGTGCTCCGCTTACGACATTGGCGGGTAACTTCCCGTATGATCTAGTCAGCCGAAAATAGGTGACATTCGAATCTCGTCTTGTTGCGATTCTTCCAAATGACCCAAGTAGCGGCTGCTGCAACGATCTGGTGGCCATGGGAGGTAGAACCCCAGGAGTCCAGGAGATCGTGAAAGCGTCCACCGCCCTGCTCGATGCTGAATAGCTGGTTAAGGGTGGTCGTAGTCCTGTCTGGCAGCGTCCCTTGGCGGAAAATGTGATCGATAGTCTCCGTCTGATGCTCGGAGAAGCAGGAGCAAGCAAACGCTAAGCTAATCCCGATGGTGTTAAGGATGTCGTATGTCGGTAGTTTCTTCCTGATGACTCTCTACACGAGGAAGGACCACTTTTTAGGGATACAAGAGTGCCAATAGTGTACTGTAGGGAGGTACGGCTGACCGGCACCCTGGATAGCAGTCCTCGTCGATCTCACTGAGAATGCCCCTGACGCCTCAAGGGACCATATCAACACATCCTCCTTGTCACTGATGCGTAACCCTCTCTCACGGATGTCATCATTCGCCTCGATACCAGACCACCGAAGAACTTTATCCCAGTTCCAGTCATCGGTGGAGTGGTTCCACAAGTCGCTGATCCTACAATTTCTCGGGGTCTCCGTAAGACTCGGGATCATGCTGTCTCCAATCCATCGCTCGAGGAATGGGTTCGAGTCGTCCTTTCCCAGCTGAAGACGTATCGCAGGCTCGGCCAGGTCTCGGCCAATAAGGATGCGACGCCAAGCCGCTGAGGATCTGTAGTTGTGTATGGCCATAGAGGGGTGGATGTGTTTGAAGTATCTGGCTTTCAAGAACCTATTCCATAAGTTGTTGCTCGTGCGGAGTTTCCAACACAGTTCCATCGAGAATGCTTTAATAATGTGAGAGAATTTGGTGAATCCCAGTCCCCCCTCGCCTGTCGGGTGAGCCATAGAATCCCAGCTAGCCCAGTGATGCTTATCCCGGTCGTTGCTATGTCCAAGAAGAAATTACAAAAGATCTGTATATATATATATATATATATATATATATATATACTTCTTCCATAACCTTTTCTCTAAAGAGATGGTCTTTAAAGACGACGTACGCCCCGAAATCCCATCCCACATCAGCGACAGTGAGAATGAGACCCTCTTGGCTACTCCCACGGATGTAGAGATCAAGGAAGCGGTCTGGTCCATTAACGAACACAGTACTCCGGGGCCTGATGGCTTTAATGGCATCTTCTTTAGAAACTGATGGGACATCTTAAAATCTGACTTATTGGAGGCCATAATTGCCTTTTCCTAAGGGGCTAGATACCCCAACTCCATTTCCTGTGCCAACATCATTCTCATCCCTAAGAAAGACAACCCGAAAACCTTTAAAGATTTTCGTCCTATCAATTTATGCACCTTCACCAACAAGATCATATCGAAGATCGCCGCCAACCGGATGTCCAATATCCTCCCCAAGATCATCTCCGATGAGCAAAGCAGGTTTGTCAAAGGCCGAAACATCACCGACAACATTCTCCTCGCACAAGAGATGATCACATGTTTGAAATTCCCGTCTAGCGGGGGAACATCGCTATCAAACTGGACATGGAGAAGGCTTATGACCATCTGGACTGGCAATTCATGATCTGGGTCTTCAGGGTTTTTGGCTTCTCCGAATTATGGATAGACATCATTTTCAGATCCATTAACAACTCGTAGTTTTCCACCATCATCAACGGCCGGGATACGGGGTTCTTCCGATCCACTCGCGGGGTTAGACAGGAGGACCCCTTATCCTCCACCATTTTTATCATCACGGTAGAAGCTCTCAGCAGAAGTCTCAATAGCATGCGCAGAATGCTAGGGTTCCACCACCTCCATACCACCATGTGCTGCCCACTTATCAATCACCTGGCGTACGCGGATGACGTACTCATCTTCTCCTTCGGAGACTTCGGATCGATCGAGGTGGTTCTTAGCACGCTAGACCGGTACACCAGATGCTCCGGTCAGTACGTCAACAACAACAAGAGCGTCATCTATACCCATCACAACACTGACAGATCCCGTTCGGCTGTGCTCTCCAATATGACCTCATTCGCCATGGCCTACCCGCCTTTCCTGTACTTGAGTTGTCCGCTGGTGTAGGGGAAGACGAACTCGGGTATTTATGAACACCTTGTTGTCAAGATCCGCAAACTGATCGCGGGATGGTACAATGCAACTCTTTCGCCTGGGGGATAATGATCCTTATCAAACATGTTCTGTCTTCCATCCCATTGTACACCTTAGTCGTCTGCTTCCCGCCCAAGAAGGTCCTCCACTCTCTAGAATCCTTATTTGCCAAGTTCTTCTGGGGTCATAGCGACAGTAAGGACAAACATCACTGGGCCAGCTGGGGTACCATGGCCAAACCCACATAAGAAGGAGGTTTGGGATTTAGCAGACTAGCACACATCGTGGACGCATGCTCCATGAGGCTGTGGTGGAAATTGCGATCAGAGGACTCGTTATGGACGAGGTTTATGAGGGCTAGATACTCCAGATTCACTCATCTGACGGAGGTGGGCACCAACAACAGATCTTCAGCGTCGTGGCGTCGTTTAACTCGGGCCCGGAATAAAGCAGAACCTCTCACCCGTCTTCGGTTGGGCGACGGGCACTCATCGGCATGTCTGGAATGGTAGATCGGTACAGACACTGTCACGACCCGCACCCGCTTTTCGGACGCGATCTCGTGAGCAAGCCAGCTACATATCGAGCGGACTCCAGCTCGACTCGAATACGTAAACACTGTCACGGCTAGGGTAAGCTGCCAAATCATGGCAAACAAATCTATGTCTCAATCCACAATAAGAATAATAAAAATGAATGAACACTATGGGTCATGGTCTGCAGCCCACTAGCATAAATGTCCGATAAGACTCTAAAGGAAATAACAAGAGTCTAAAACTAAATTAAGAAACAGGATATCTCATAATAAGGTATGAAAGCACGAGCGGATAATAAACACGATAATGATACATGAATCCCACAAGCGCATCATCACATCTGTCCTCCAGAACCACTAGCTAACTCCATGCAATAGCTAAACCTGAAGAGATCATCAGGTCCTCAGAGGACACAGCAAGATACATAATATACATGCCTATCTAACCGTTTTATCATGCGCAAGGAAATAAACAAGAAAATAGGAATACGATAAATGACTACGAACACGAACACAAACACAAATATGAACACGAACACGAACAACTACGCGTAAATGAACTGCCGAGCGAACAATGAACATGAGATCAATGGAAGAACCAAACCCTCATCCCGAGTGTGGACTCACGGGTTTGAACTAATCACTAACCCTCGTCCCGAGTGTGGACTCTCTGGTTAGTACTAACCCTCGTCCCGAGTGTGGACTCTCTGGTTAGTTCACGGCAAGGCACCCTCGTCCCGAGTATGGACTCTCTGATGCAAGTATAACATCCTTGTCCCGAGTGTGGACTCTCTGATGTAAACACCCTCATCCCGAGTGTGGACTCTCTGGTGCAAGTCAAGTCAACACCCTCGACCCGAGTGTGGACTCTCTGGTGCAAATAACCGACATCCTCGTCCCGAGTGTGGACTCACGGATGTAAACAAATCAAGAAAAACACCCTCATCCCGAGTGTGGACTCTCTGGTGCCAAAGAAACAATATCAAGGATTTAGCAGTTCAATTACACGTACTCATTCTATGAAACTACTCATGCAAGGTACTGACAAGGAACTCTAAGTGTGTACCACAAGACCAAACATGAACATGGCTATATGCAATAAAAAAACTCAAAAGAATATACTACAAAAAGCACATGTCCATAAACAACCAAAACTGGGAAATGATATACAATGTATATAAATAAAATTGTAGAGGAAGGCAAGGTATACTTGCCTGAAGGTAGCACGAAGAACCAATAAGATACCGTCGACTAGTACGCCATAAAATCCAAAATCCACAAATGTCTCCGAAAGCTGAAATAAACATTACGAATGTTCTCAGAATAGTCAAATTAGTTAGGATTGCCTGTGCTTAAGTCCAATTCTGGACATAGGGGCAAAAAGATAATTTTGGGCAAAAACGGTGTCCGTCATTGGACCCGCTTTGCACCGAAAAATGTGCCAGAGTCATTGGTCTCTAAAGTCATCAAACTATATGTCTACAGGTCCAGTTTTCTGATACGAACCCAACCGTATGTCAAAAATTTGATTTCGGCGGGCCGTGCACAAAATCGCCCACTGAATTGGATCGTACGGCCCGCAAAACGGCGATCCAATCAATTGTCTCAGAATTGGACCAAACTTGGTATACAGGACCAAAAAAATAATACGGTCATGTTGGCATAAGTTTCGTCTCTATATGACGAGCGTGCACGAAGTAATTGGGAAATTTGTACAGGGGCCGATACGGTGAATTTCGACGGATACGCATCAAATTCGTCGCGCACATGCGACCAATTTAAATTCCGTCAAAGCCCACACGTCCGTAATATCCATACGTGCCATTCGATGCTTACGGTATGCGACCACGTCACCTGGATTGGCGGAACGCACGTTTTAATCGGAAGTTTTAGGATTTTCTAAACTGTTTTTAAAACTATTTTTGACCACTTTAGAAATAGAATAACTTTGTGCATACTCTATGAATTTGGGATCTATAAGATACGTTTAAATCTCCTATATGTTGTCTCTGACTCCCTTCAAGTATTTTTTTAATTATTTTTAATAGGTCGACGAGAATCAGACCATAAATAGGGGTGTTTGGCTTACTCTATTCCCTGTTTACAAACATGTTTTCTTCGACTTGGTATTGAATTCTCGATCAATCGATGGCAGTTATTTATGAACTAAATGAATAAGTTTGAAGAGGGTTAGATTAGGTTTATACCTGTGTGATCTGTTCGAGAAACAATAAACTGTAGAGAAAGAAGAGCCAAGGCGAGGTGGGGTCGAACCACCGTGGTTGCGTCGACTCTGTTTCTGACGTGCGCGCGCGGTTGATGGTTGTCGGCCTGCTGTCGGCCGGCGACAGTCTAGGGTGGCCGCCCACGAGCGTGGGGTGCGCCCAGGTGGGTGGTGGCAGAAATCTGGGATTAGGGTTTAGCATTTTCACAACTTCTCTTTCGCTATATATGTGC